>JAJEJH010000045.1:0-600000 GCA_026122585.1 Anacardium occidentale
TTAAATATTATTTTAAATTTTTTTTATAATTTTTAATATAGTTTTATTAATAAGGGTATTTTTGTCATTTCATCCAATGGGTTAATGAAATTGGACGGAAAATTGGATGAAGGGTGGGATTTCGGGCTTTTAAACTTAAGCGGGTGGGAATTTGTCTCCGCCTCAAACTATGGGTGGGAAAATGTCCTTTGGCCACCGGAAAAACCCGCAGACCAATATTAAGCTTCAGTATATCCAAATATAAGTGGAGAAGATAGTTACTAAAGCAGTCACAGACATGGCAAGGCGTGGAATGAAAAAAAATTTCTTACGGCCCAAAGATGAGCCACCATGCCTAGCGAGTGTTGTACGAAGGACCATCCGAAGCCCATTCGCTCTTGGAAAGACTACAGATTCAGTGCTCTAGGATCTATGAAGTGTTTCACAATGTCCGCCTGAACTCTAATAATATTATGGTGAAAATTTAGTACGTAGCCCCAGGTTGGGCGTGAGGACAATCCTTCATCATGAATCCTCAACTAAGTGAGTGCACTCATGGAAGCCTGCATGTCATCCATGGAGTCACTCGCAGAACAGAGGACTGTATCAGTCCTCTATTTGCAAACTAGAATTTACAGTAAAACTGCTTTATTGATTCAGAAAATTTTGGAATGATGCAGTTCCTATGTTCCTTCCAAACTCTTGTAAACAGTAAGCGCTGCCACAATTTGCTGATAACAATGATCAAGACGACTTGTGTTGTATCTACTGGCTACACCCAAAACCTCCCAAACCATGCTCAGTCATCTTGCCCAGGGAGTTAAACTCTGTTACCTTATCATCTCATGAGTTGGTTTCGGAGAACAGAGGAGTTCATGAATCTTCCACATGATGTTGCAAGTTTTCCTAGAACTCCCAATGCTTCAGTTTCGTACCCATGGACGAAAAGCAATCGAGGAGGTTTTCACAAATCCACTCTACAGGCAACCAGCATGATGAAGGCAAGCTAGTGATAATTAAACTAGCCAGCCCATTTTAATCTCCATGCTGGTACGATTGTGGCAATCAAGCCCATGCGCTCTCGGGGGGAAGATTACAGACGTTGGAATTTGATCTCTGGAGTTATGGAGGGAGATTCAAAACTTGGATTGGATCATTTATTTGAGAAGAGACAAAATTTCGTTGTTTAGTGTGCAGAGACTACGTTTCCTAGGATATTAATTATGTAATGATTGTAAAAGAATCTGCGTCCTTAATGCCTCAAAAGGATAAATATACGGTAAATTGAAAAAAGAAAGATACTTAGAGAAGCCAAAAGCCTTGATCGATCCAGATTAACTTTGTTACTTTATATTTCTTGTTTTTGCCATATTAATTTAATGGATTTCTATGCCTTTGACCACTACTTTTGCTACATTAACTTTGAACTAATATCCTTTCCCAGAGAAAAGACAATTTTATACCCCCATCAAAATAAATTCATTTTGTCAAACACAATGTGTAGTGTCTTATTGATATAAGCTAACTTTATCTTTATTTATCCTCATTTAAAAATAGGGGTGAATTAGATGTTAATCAAATTTAAACACGAATTAACCTAAGTTTTACTCGAATCTAGAATGATTAGCTTAAAATAGAGTGAAACTTATTCAAATCAATAAAAAATTATAATAATAATTAATTGTTAAATAAAAAGTTGATTGTAGAAAAAAAAAGAAATATAAAAAGAAAAAATTGTCAATAAAAAGAGTTTCAATACAACCACTTAATTATAGATGGTTTGAGCTTAGGATTCAAACTGAGTTGAGTAAATCATAGCTTGACTCATGTCAAGCACATCTTAAGTTTATTATTGGTCGGCTCGATGAATTTGCATTTTCATAAGTTGATAAATAAAATATCAACAATCCTCTAAAAATTTTGAACATTGCACTAAATGCTTAAAATTTGTTTTCATAACATTAACTATAAGAGTAATTAGTATATATAATAGTTTAAATGATTTGCTTAAAAATTAAAGGGTTTATATGTAACTTTTCGGCTCAAGTTAAACAATCTTATCTCAAGCTCCAGTTGAGAAACTCTACAACTCAAAGAGCTCAAGTTTTTGTCTTTATGTCATCGAGTCAAATACAACTTGATCTAACTAGATTTAATTGTATATTTAGTTTAAGTCTTATAGAGTTTAAATTAAATTTTTTTAGTTTAAATTTAGTTTATTCGATTTAAACAATGATTCAAACTTGATTAATTTGTATGAAATCTAGTGTAGATGGAAAAGAGTATTAAGGTGGAGTAAGTCAATCTTATTGGCTAAAGCACAAGCCTCTGCTTGTTGTATGGACACTGTAAGGACTAAAAGGAAATGAATATGTTAGTTCCAAGTTCAAATACAAGGTAACATCACCCATAATTACCCCACTACAGTGGTGGTGGAGCCTTCAAAACGATGTATTTTAGCGTATTTATTTTCCAAACAAAAGTAAAGAAAATCACACCTCAGCCTCTACCAAATAAAGTAGAGCGGCAGCTTAGCTTCAAGGATCACTTATACTGTACAATACAATACAGTACAGCACAAGACAGGACAGGACAATGCCATCACTTCTCTGAATCCCACCCGAGTCCGACGCTCCATCTAGCTGCGTGGCCGGGCCACCAATAACTTTACCACTTCGCTACTTGACCCAACTGCCGGCTCACCCCTTTATGGGTCCCGACTCCCACTCCATCTCTCTCTTCATTAAAATGAATTCCACGTGGTGAGTAGAATTTGATTAGGCATGATTAATTGATTAATTACTAGCTTATTAGATCATCATTTGTCTAATAAATTAGCCTTAATAATTTGTTCTAAATCTTTTGTTATATTCAAGACGCAGACAAAATGGGTCCACTTACACTAGAACATGTTTTACTTGGGGCCAAAGGACATTTTCCCACCCATAGTTTGAGGTGGGGACATTTTCCCAACCGTTTCCGGCCTTTTTTTTTGTCGGAGGGCCTCCTCCGCCAAAAGACGAGGCGGCCAGATCTGGCCGATCTAGCCGCCTCCGTCAATTCCGAAGGCCAGATCTGGCCTCCCTTGGAGCCAGGTGGCCGGAACGGCCACTTGGTTCTATTAACTGCGGCCACCGCCGCTGGCACGGCGGCGGTGGCTGGTTTTTATTTTTTTAAAAATAAATATTTTTTAAAATAAATATTTTTAAAAATTTTAAATTTTTTTATAAATTTAATATATATTTTAATATTATTTTATATTTTTATATTTTTATAAATTTTAACTCTAAAATATCTAATTTGCCCCTTGACTTACTGTTGACTGTTAGAGTTAACAGTCAATGGGTGGGACTTCAGGCTTTTAAACTTAAGCGGGTGGGAAATTGTTCCCGCCTCAAACTATGGGTGGGAAAATGTCATTTGGCCTTTACTTGGAGTAAGACAAGAATCAAGACAAAACTAAGATCCCAATATTAGTCAGTACTTAAAATTCCCAAGTTGATATATGATTTAATAATGTACCATTTAATTTTAATCACCTAATTAGTTTTATTAATTTAAACAATTATCATAATCCAAGAAAGATTAAGGGTGAGAATGATGGTAAATGAAGAGAATGGAAATGGAGAGGAGAATAGAAGTAAAAATAAAACGACAAGAGAGAGGAGTCTAAAAAAGATAAAGAAGAATAAATAAAGCATTGGACAGACCAACATGCGAGTCTCTTTTATATATTACCATTTTCTGCCGTTGGGACAGATAAGCTGTCTCTTTTGTCTTCTCGATCTCTCTTTCTCTTCTAAAATTGCTAATACTTAATATACATATTCCACCTTCTCTTCTTTCATTCAATTCATTAATCATGGGTTCTAGAGCTCGAAGGAAGCAGCAGCAAAGATGGTGCACACAAACTCTAACACCATTGTTGGAAGGTCCTGACCCTGAAATGCAAGAAGAAGCAAACAAGAAAGAGAGCTCTTGGGAAGTCATACGAGAATGGTTTCGCATGCAGAAAGGCATTTCATCAGCCAACAATAATAATAATCTTTCCATGTCACTATGTAGTACTAATATTCCTCCTAAACGTCAAGATTTAAGGCTTTTGCTTGGTGTTTTGGGCTGTCCTTTAGCTCCTATTCCTCTTGTGAATCACCCAACTCGTCACATTCATATCAAGGACATTCCCATTGTAAGTTTATAGATTTATAGTTCGTTAATTATAACTTGCTAGCTTTTGTTTTCGTTATCCTGACTTTGTTTGTTACTCTTTTGCAGGAAAGTTCGAGTGCACATTACATCATACAACAATATTTGGCAGCAACGGGAAGCTCAAAGCGACAAAAGTGTGCCAAAAACATGTATGCAACAGGAACAGTCAAAATGATTTATTGTGAAACTGAGATTTCTTCAGGAAAGAATGTGAAAAGCTTGGGAACAAGAACTGGGGAAAGTGGGTGCTTCGTTCTTTGGCAAATGTTACCAGGCATGTGGTCTCTTGAGCTAGTCGTCGGATGCAATAAAGTCATCGCCGGTAGCGACGCTAAAACTGTCTGGCGACACACCTCTTGGCTTGGAACTCATGCAGCCAAGGGCCCCCAACGCCCACTACGTCGCATAATCCAGGTACCATTAAGCAACTAAAACCTAAATCATAAAGAGCTCAAATTTTGATTCAAGTACACGATTATGATTATGGGTAGGTGCCAAAGTTAGATAAGGAAGCGTAGAGAAATATATTTATTTATTTATGAATAGTCGGAAACTTTAAGCAAGTAAAGGTATAATTTGTGTTATCTCAATAAAGAAGCAAAGAGCGACCCAAATATTCAAATGACTTTAGTGCGAAACAAAGATAGAGATCAGATAGATGAACAAATTCACAATCACAATCCCAAGAAATTGCTGACAATGATAGAGAAACTGTCCCATGCTTTACCGGGCACACACATATTTCTTTTACAACATGAGTGCAACTGATGGCTCACTGAGGTAGGGTTTCAGTCCACGTGATTTTCTTTCTGATGTCATCTATGATCACATTCATACAACCTTACATAACTTCTTGGGATTGCAGCTTATTCTTTGATTGCTTTTTCCTTTTTTTTTTCAATTTTCTAATTGTTTTTTCACTTTAGTGTTGAGTTTATTGCATTATTGCCCTCACTTTTCTAGGCTTTCATGTTTCACATCTTTAAAGTAAACAATCTCGGCGGATTTGATCGCTATCTTCAAACTTTTGTTAATTTGAAGTTTTCCATTTCTTTATTATGTTCATAACTGTCCAGGGGCTAGATCCAAAGACCACAGCTAGCTTATTTGCAAAAGCACAATGCTTAGGAGAGAAACGAATAGGAGATGATGAATGTTTCGTATTGAAAGTGGCAGCAGATCGTGAAGCCGTGGTAGAAAGAAATGAGGGCCCAGCCGAGGTGATTAGACACGTATTATATGGCTATTTTTGCCAAAAGAGTGGCCTCTTAATATACCTCGAGGACTCACACCTCACTCGGGTTTATAGTCCTGATAAAAATGGCGATACTATTTACTGGGAAACTACCATTGGTAGTAGTATAAGCGACTATCGAGACATAGACGGTGTACTCATCGCTCATCAAGGGCGGTCGATCGCAACGGTGTTCCGGTTTGGAGAGTTGTCCATGCAACATAGTAGAACAAGAATGGAAGAAATTTGGAGAATTGATGATGTTGTGTTCGATGTGCCAGGGCTTTCTATGGATCATTTTATCCCACCGGCTGATCTCCTTGATAACGAAAATTCTTAGTGATTATTGATTAACTATAATATTGTAACATTATAATTAACTTTCTTTTGGGTTTTTGGGATTCTAATTTCAAAATATTGGAGGGTTTATGGTGTATTAATATTTTGCTAGTGTAAGTTAGTTTACAGTCATTATAAGAGAATGGCATTCGGGCTTGGTTCAAAATAATGGATTTATCCATCTATTTACTACTTCTTACCAAATTTCTAATGAGGAAGAAGAAAGTACATTTATATAATGATATATTCTTTTGAGTTAAAACACTTCATAATCTTTGAAAAATAATTATCATTACGATTTTAATTTATACAGAAATTAGGGGTGAATGCAAACAAACTGACTCAGAATCAGATTGTAGTTCAATTTAAATGAATTAAACTTAATTTAAAATTTTAGCCTATGACTAGGTTTCATCTTGTCAACCATTCTTTATTTTCGAACAATTATTTTTATTTTTTGACGATTTTTTTCTTCTTTTTTAATTTTTTTCTGATAACTCTTTTTTTTTCTTCTTCGTCTTAAGATTGATACCTCGTTAGCATTGTCACACTGATACTCACTGAGTCGACATTCATTTCTTTTTTTTTTTTTTTACAATTCTCGCTCTTCTTTTGTTCTCAAGCGGCTCATCTTCTTCTTCAGTGTTACCATTCACACCAACTGAGTAAGCAGAACTCAATCTAAAGCTGTTCATTTTGACTTCGAGCTTACCTTTGTTCGGGATTGGCTTGGATCAGATTCACCGTAGGTAAATGGAGTTACCAGAGACTCCCATTTCTTAAATGTTCTAAGGCAAGTGTCCCTGGCGAGTCCATTCGAGTTGTTGTGGGCCAAGAATCAGGTGAAGATCCCAAACAATAAGGCCCATCAAGATTTGGCTAAAGGTTAAAGATGTCAGGCCACTTAAATAACTGACCGAAGTCCACCAGTTTAAATATTGTATCGATTGAATCCTCATGTCAAAATCACTGGTTCACTGTTACAGAGTTTCTTTTCATCGTAATTTATAATTTTCGTTCTCAAAATTAAATTAATTTTGGGTCTACATCAATTTAAAACTTGAGATTTAGGTATAACCAGCAAAGGAAAGGAATTATCATTAGAGTGAAAAAAGAAGAATAACTGGAAATGCGAGCTTTGTTGTAACAACATCAGAGGAATGTACTCTTGAACCATGAGTTGAAACTTGAGTTCGAGATTTTTAATATGTTCAACCCAAACACTAATCCAACCTGAACCAACTTTAATCATGTCCACCCTTAATTAAGCATGCATACAAGAGAAGATTAATGGCGAAATCGAATGAAACATCATGTTTGTTTGTCTATCATTTCTTTTGTACATTTTTTTTTTCTTTTAAAAAAGAGAGAGCTAGGAAAAAAAATTAAGAAATAAAGAAAATGGTATGCATGTTACAGTAAAAATCTGATCTGACTAATATTTCTCTAGAATTATAGCCAGAGAAAGAGAAAGCAAGAGAGAAAGAAGTGGGGATGAGATGTAGACAAAAGAAGCTTCTTCAGTGTACTTTGATTATAAAAATTTATCACAAACAAGGGAAAAGACCGCAGAGCTAAGGTCTTATCCAGACCGAGCCAATTTGACTCAAGTAGAATATGATCAGCTTCAATATCCTCTGAAAACATTTCAGATTTATTCAAATAAACTCAATCATTACGCATTCAAATCGAATCAATTAATAATTGGATTAGTCAAAGCCAATATTCATGCAGAATGCAGAATCCGAAGAATACAAATGATTTACATTTTGCATAGATCAATGTGCCTCGAATCACTTGCTAACACAATTAATTAAGAGCTTATTATAAAATGTTAATGGAATCAATGTGATATAATGAAGATATAATTCGCAATCATATGTGAAAATTTAAATGGATGATCTAGTTTTTAAAGGTATGAAGGTTTATATCTTTATGGACATAAAGATAGAAGCTTCCTCGATATGTGCACTTGTGGGAGTGCGGTGTATTCTTTTATTAACTTTTTCATCTTCTTTCTTTCCTCCTCGGTCTCTCTTTGTATGTGTGTGTGCATGTTTGTGGAGAGAGATGGAGCTTTCTTGACAACTTGCAGTCATAAAATTTTCTCTGGAACCAATAAAGTTGGTGCCACCCTCATCTTTTCTCCTCCAGATAGAAAAATTAAACCAGCAGTCATTGCAATATGCCAAATCTACCAAAAAGAGAGAGGGGGCCTGCTTACTTTCATTTATATTAATATTTAAAATGCTAAGAAACTTAATTAGCTACTACACATAGCAGTGAAAGTTCGTCATTATATTTAGAATTTTTTTCATCCATTGCTTTGTAACGGATTTTTGCCTTTTAACAAAGAATCTTACTAAGAAGAGTCCGACCGTTAAACCGGTAAATTTTAGGAAGGATTAGTCCAATATCAGGGTTTATCACTTCAATATGAACATATTTATAAGAATGTGCAGTCAAACATGAATCTTGAACTCTACACTGATCATAGCTAGATATATTAATATTTGGGTGCTAAATTAGCAATGAAGTCTTAATTTTAGCGAAAAACGCTTTATAATAATGTGTATTAACGAAACTATTGACGAAAATAGTGAGATTTCCCGGCAGAGTACAGATGAAGTGATACTGAAAGAATATTGAGAACCTAAAGAAGAAAAAAGAAAGCATGAAAGAGTGATACTCTCTGTCCGTTTTCTATAAGAAAAATCTTCTTGTCCAAGGTTGAGTGTTACAGAATTAACCCATTAATTTTTGCTTTCTAATTAATTACTTCCATGCATGTGTTCCCCGCAACCCTGAATCTTTAGCCTCGGTGGTGATTGATTGTGAACTTTATTTATTTTTAAGTTCGCAGTTTTATTTTCCCAACAGTTTTGTCTCTGCAATGATAGGAATATAACTAACTTGAAGCAACTAACCATATAAAGTTAAAGCATTTTAAAAGGTTATTGCTTCAATAAGAGTAATAAGGGATATGGAGACTCCGTGTATAGAACACTCATATTTAAGTGATTTTAAATTAGACATAAACGTTTGCGCCAATTAAGCCATGCATGGCAAATATATCATAAAGGATAGAAACCGTAATTTAAATTGCTAAATCTTCAAGTACCAGACCCTAATCAAGCCATGACCTACATTAAGACTCATCCGTATGGCGAATTTCGTGACATGGGGCCATTATTTATCATTGGATTCATGCTTTCAGTGGAAATAGGGGTTCTTCTTAATGGTGATGGCCTTTCAAGCTTAGCAGTCGCCGGTGCTTCAAATTTCTTCTGATCAGTATTAATGGTATCTCCCGAAAGCACCGGCTTTGTTTCATACATCTTAGACATCGGATCGAGGTCGTTTGATGGATGTGCAATTCGAATCTGGTCACTGGCCTTGAAAGGATCATCTTGAGGTCCAAGACAAGTTGGTGCTGGTCCCAAATCTTGCATCCTGAGATCATCAGACCAAATCAAAGGACTCTTGCCGCTGCCACAATAAGGGCTAGGCCTCTTCTTTCCAAGGCAAAGGTTATCGTTATTTGGCATGAACCCATCAAGCGATGGCCGGTCCATGTTGTGTTGGGGATCAAGTTGTTCACCGCCATAAATGTTAAGGTCTTGAAATGGTGGAAAGTTGACAGGAAGACAAAACTCTTTCATTGTTCCTACGTCAGGAACTCCAGGATTTGGCATCCCTTTATAACTTGCAGGGGCATTAATGTTTTCACTCGCTAGAGTTTGACAAGCTTTCTCCAAAATCGATTGCATGTATTTTCCCTGAGCCTCAATTCGTAATTGAAGGTGTCTCTGCACCTGTCCATGTAAAAATTAATTTTGGTTCTTCAATTCAGGATTCAAGATAAAGACAAGAGAGATCGTGTGTGTATATATAAATACTAGTACCTCTAGTTGTTCTTGAAGTCTTCTGTGAACCTCCATTTGCATCCTAATGGCATCAATCATGTGTGAGTTACTATAACACACACATATGCCACAAGAAAAATCCAAACCCCAACCCCACAAGAGAAGAGGAAGAATGGAAAGCAAAATTTAGGTGATTTATATTATTATTATGGAAAATACTTTATTTTGTATATAGTTGCTGCTTACTAGCTGGCTATATATAAAAAGAGACTGAGAATTTGAGGTTGGTTAATTAGAACATACTCATTCATGCTGCGGCTTATCATGGCGGTTGAAGATGCAGTGTTTCTTTGAAGATCTAATGCTGAAGCTGCCATTAAACCAAACAACAGAAAAAAGAGGTTATTGATTAGGTGAAGGGGAAAAGAAGAAGAGTTATTGAAAGTAATTGCTGAGTTTTAGCTCTTAGAAAACCCTAGAAAGCAAAGTGGCGTGCCCCTCTCTTTTAGACGCATACCATCCTTTAGGGAGTGATCATTGAATTCCTTGTGGGGTTGCTTTCCAAGCCTGAATTTCTAAAGCAATAGAGAAGAAAACAATAATCAAAAGAAAGAAAAAGAAAGGAAAAAATAAATCAAGCCAAGTACCTGTTATCAAAAACATCACAAAAGTGCATGGTTTCACAAAAGCTGAAGACTAGAAGAAGCTAATCTTGTGTGTTCAATTCAAACCTGAAGATGGCTCTTTAGGTGGTAAAGTGTAAGCCCCTTCACACCCATAACTCTCATGATAGTTTTTGGAGTGGCCTCTGCAAATTTCAGTTTAAAAAATTAAGCAATGAAACAGATATAAGAGAATTGAAACAAAAAGGATGAATAATGAAGAAGAAGAGAATAAATTATTAATTTAAGTAATTACTGTCAGGGCCTCCAAGCTGAGTAACAGCATCAACAAAGCGTTCATGGAGCTCAACAGTCCAACGGAGACGAGGCTTGGGGTCAGTGGTGAGGACAAGGCCAGAGTCACCTTGAACACACATGGTTCTGTCATGAGAATTCATAGTAGATGGCTTCTTGTGTTGGAACATTCTTTCTCTCTCTCTCTCTGAGAGGACCAAGAGATTCAAGAACAAATGCGATGCAAATAGGGAAGAAGAATAGGGTGCGTTTTTGAAGGAGAGGGAAAGGGAATGGCCGCTTACGGCTTACGGCTTTACTACAAAGTATAGATTACAAACTAACCTTCCATACCATATATAAAAATAATCAAAAATCAAAATGATAAAAGTATTATACCTATTCTAATATTATAAGCAGACCTTCTTTTACCAAAAGATTTGTACTCTCTTTCTCTCTCTTCTATAGTATAATCAAGTTTGTACATTAACATACTCTCTATATCACATGTCACATGTAATAGAGATAGGGTTGGTAACTTAAGTTTGATTTCAAATGAATTGGTACAAAATGTTTTTAGAAAGTTGTTTACAGAATCAATGGTATTACCGATAAAATAAATATAATATCATTAAAAAAATAAATGCTTAAATTCAATTTGATTGAATTGTCAATTGATTCAAGCTCAGATTAGAGAGATAGAGAGAAAGAGAAGATCTTTATATAGATGTTAAGTGCACATATAAATCTGTAATGTCTGAGCAAGTAGAGTGTCAAGCTTCTGCCATCATCAAAAGAAGAGTATATCTTTACAGTTTTATTCTTCTTCTTTCTACATTCATGTGAAGTAGCTTTTTAGTTATATGTATGAATGAGTAAGACATTTTGATGTGTTCAGAGAAATGATAATGTCCAATATGTGTTACACTTTACTCTTCTTTAATTGAAACATTTCTAATCAATCTAAGCAGATCAAAATCTTTGAACCAATTTTATATATCTAGTACAATCCCCTTTTTAGCTTATCATGAACTAATAACAATCAGACTTGTGATACTTAGAACACAATAAAGACTTTGCTTTGCTTTATGTCATTACCAAGGAAAAAGGTTTCCATCATACTTGACAGAAAAACAAAAAAGAAAAAGAAAAGAAATCTATGATATACGGTTTTTTTATTCTATTTATAATTAGATTGTTCATATGGACTTTCAAATTATCATCAACTAAAATCTTGTTTTTCCTTCTTATTTCTTGGCACAATCTAAATTACTTATTAAGTTTTTTAACATTATCTAAACACATATCAATAATTAAAAGCGCTTTAATTAGAAATTGTTGTTAGGAAACAAACAAGCCAAAAGATATTGAAAACAGAACTAATGACACGTACCAAAATACATATAAGTGATTCGACTATATCAATAGTCATATTAGGTGGGTAAAGAGAAATTTTCTAAGTCAAATAAAAACGAAAAAACTATAATGAAATGTGAATTCATTACAAATTTTTGTTAGATTATATAACCGGTGTTTTTTTAACATTCTTAAATAATATGAGATTTTTATATTTGTCTAATATTGTTTTTGTATTTTGTTAATATGAAAACTTTCAAGAATGCTAAATTCGGATGAGTAAGAACATTATAAAAGCTAGCTATCCTGGTCATGCCATGATATAGCCAAACCTTGAGCTTTGTTTTTCGCAAACCCAAATGGGAATAAATGCTTTCTTCTTTGACGAACAAAGAGAAGATTCCCTTCTTGCGTGCAACAATCTAAAACTTCATTGATTTTATTCTCTGTTCTCTATTATGATTAATTTGATTAAATTTCTAACTAATTATATAATTAACCCTCCCTCCAATACCCATTTTATTATTTAGAATGTGAATTATTCAGACAAATTAGTTACCATATCAATCAAATGTGAGCTTATCATGTGGGTATGTAGTACCTGATGAACCCTAATATCGCCATGGCCAACCCCTATATAAAATATGCGATATTGCTTAAAACTATATCTAGACACTTGGAGATGGGCAATTTGATTTACATATGGAGATTTGTTCACCTTTTTCGTAATGTTATTCACTCAATTAATAATCTTTTGATGACATTATACTCTAATTCAAATTATTTATTATGAATTTAATTCAAACTCAAGTTAATTTCAGATAACTCGATTTAAATCGAATCCACCTCTAAGACTAATATCAATGAAAAAAGTAGCTTAGAATTAAGGCCATAGTTTGCTTAAATTTCAAGCATCTTTATGTGCTTGAGAGAATTATTCTTTAAAATGAATATATTCCTTTGAAGGTGAATTTGGGGACCCATATACATGTTAATTTATCTAATTTTTAAGCACTTCACAAGGCTTCTCTCTTTTCCATCTAGCTTCTCACTTTATTACTTATATGGGACTGATTGTGTGTGTAGGTGTTGCTTTATCCATCTCCAATTTTCATGGCTATCATCACTGCCTTGCTAGAGATTTGAGAATATTTTTTCATGATTTTGGATGATCCATATTAGTTACTTGCTATAGAAATTAAAGAGTCCCAGTGAAGTTAGTACAAAAAAATGGTAGAAAATGACTCACGCCAGAAAAAAATTCGGTACTAGTCATTGCAAAAGAATCCTTCTAGAATTCTTTGGAGATATTGGTGTTGGGAAGTTTGAACCTAGAAGTGGATTTGAGCCCCAGCCCTTGGACTCAGTTCAAAACTCGAGCTGAGGTAGTTTAGTTACTTATCTTTTCCAACATTTCTACAGTAATTCTTCTTCATGGACAACTTGTATTCTCTTTTGACCATTTTTGACAATTTTCCCAATGACCTCATAGTTATCTTGAGTTAGACTCTTTAGATTTCCAATCGAACTTGAGTCAATCCTTGCTCTAGTTATCAATGATTTTTTATCTTTTTCAACGATTTTTTTTTTTTTTTTTAAACAATTTTCTTTATCTTTATCTTTGGCAATTCTTCTTCTTCTTCATCGCTTTCTATAATTTTCTAATGATCTCTTCAACAAAAACTTTTTGAATTCAGCCAAGCAGTCTTTTTGTTATATAGGTAATTATGAAAGAATTCAAACCTCACATCTTATGAAAGGAAAGCGAATTTTAGACCTGATCATAAGTTAATGTCAAGCCCTATAATCTTTGAAAAGTTGGAAAGAATAACTTTTTAGCAGGTAAGTGATAAGTGCCAATGAAAAAAATTCATATAGTAAACCTTATGAGAATAATCACGAAGTTGACCATCCAACTAATGTCTCATGGGGTGTGTTTTGTTTTATAAGTGATAATGACAAGGACATTGTACATGTATTTGTGAGGGCCTGACTGGCTATGGCAAGATATAGGGAGAATAACAGGGATGGACAATATGTCAACTGTAAGGAGACTATATATACTGTTCAATTTACAAAAACATGTTGCTTGTTGATTGTGGATCTTCAATGAGAATATATGCACCATCAATTAGGAATTTATGATAATATGCAATTTATCATATACTATCATAATTCAAATAATTTTTTTTTACTAGCTAGGTGACACCATTCAAATATTTGCTTTACTATTTTTTAGTCAGAAAAACTCAATCTTGGTCTCCAATCTAATTCATGCTCAGCCTATACATAGAAGCTCATTCTGTAATCCTTAATATTTTGGAGTGAATTTTGATCTCAAAATCTCTTAACCTATAAAACAATATACCATAAAAAATATATAGACATTAATAATCTTATCTAGGCAATGCAACTCTAGAATTTGAATCAACATAAGAGTTAGATTTGAGTTAAGCAACTCAAACTTGACTTCGATTTGAATATCCCAAACTCAAGTTGGGATATCCTAATTCAAGTTTGAATTAAGCTAGCCCAATTCGATCAACTTATTGATAGATTTATCTTCTTCCATGCTTATTTTTAATCTTTTCCGAGACTTTTTTTCTCTTATGATTCTCCATCATCTTCGTCTCCATCCACTAGTCTTCTTCTCTAACAGCTTTTTGACAACTTCTCCAAAAAACTGTTGGCCACCTTGAGCAAGCCAAACATGAGTTCAAGCTAATAATTCTGAATTCGAACTTTGCTCAAACTGATCTTTATTCAGGCCCGACAAGGATCAGATCTACCCCTAAGGGATAATATGTTGTTATGGGTTCAAGTTATGATATTTATCTTAAAATATATATCAACCCTGCAACCAGGTAACTGACAGATGAGAGTAGTAATTCAGAGCCCACATCAAATATGAATTGAACAAAAGTCCCATCTTATTGGCACAGAAAGAAGGTCAAAGACACAAAACATGCATAGTACAAATAAAAGTTGCCCAAGGGCTATTGCACTTATTTAGATACAGAGTCTCAGAAGAAAGTACCCATTTAAAGCTCAATCCTACATTTACATCAAACGCTTGAGACTGCAATTTCTCCTGATTCAGCTGCAGGAGAGACATTTTATTCACCTACTATTGCATGAAAACAACACATGTTAGGATTTGTGAAATACAAGTCAAATGAGCTTTGAAATTTTGTTTGAACACTGACCTCACTGATCAATTTGAGTTCATATCCCCCATGCATATGTATTTGGTCTGCACAGCAAGAAAGATGGACCGATATGATTGACAACACAGAAAAATGATGCCCAAAAGTAACATGTCAAGATATATAGGAGAGGAAAAGATTATATTGTGGTTCAAATCTCCTCTAAAATGTGCTAAAAAGACTAGTTTTCATTTACTTACTTCCAGATATTCATCCATCCCATACTTGGAACCTTCCCGTCCAAGACCGGACTGTTTAACGCCACCAAAAGGAGCTACCTGCAGTGAAGCAAACAAGTAATAAGCGAATCTGCGGTTACTAATGTTGTTTACATGTAGCCAAGGTAAATCCCACCTGTGTTGAAACTAGGCCTTCATTGACGCCAACAAGTCCATATTCAAGAGCTTCAGAAACACGCCATGTCCGTTGAACATTGTTTGTAAATATATATGCAGCCAACCCTTCATATTTATACAGGCAAAAGGATGATGCTAAATCTCTTTTGAGGTAACTACTAGGATGCATACCATGACATTGCAGGATGTAGGACACCAATAAATATGGAATCCATAATTTTGGTATGTTTTTGATATCACAAGAAATAGGCAAACCACAAATAAAACTTTCCCTAAGACAAGACATAACATCGTAGTATAAAATCACTGATCAGATATGCCAAGAACCTGCATTAGTATCATTAGCCATGCGGATAGCCTCCTCTTCAGTTTTGAATCGCATAAGTGGTGCAACAGGTCCAAATACTTCCTCCCTGAGGTAAAAATAATATGTATAAAACATGAAAATCTAATCAAATCTTTGCAGTCAAGATATTTCCATCATGAAAGAACAGAGAAAAAGGATTAATAGCTCATAACTCTCTTTTTAATCTCCAAAATCCAAAAATATCTGGCCCACTATTCCTTATGGAATAGAATCAGGGCCGGATCTCTTCTATTGTTCCCCCCGAGGGGACTAAGGGAGAAACGTCCGATTCCTAAGTCCGAAAATTTGGGCAAATTTTTGAGAAAATTGATGTGTTAAGCAAACCCATACCACAATTTCCCTTTGTGTATGGAGCCAGCGTCGGTCAAGTATAACATGTGACTGCAAGAAGTTGCCTGCCACAACTAGAGGGTCACCACTCCCTCACACAAATAAATAAATAAATATAAATTTCGTCTGTTGGAACAACAATCAAGAATGATGATGACAGAAATTCGTATAGACAAGAAAAAAGAAGAAAATTCTAGAAAAAAAAACATCATTGTCTCGTCTTGTTTATCAGTTTACCACACTAGATAACAACCAAAACAAACAAATATCATATGCCAAGAACAATTAAAATCTTTCTATAATAATAACAATCAAGGATATATTTGCTAAGCAAATATTAATGTTAACATCAATTCAATTTGTAGGATTTCAAGATCATATCAGTCAAGTACTAACCTGGAAACAAGCATCTCACCATTGGCATCACTAATGACTGTAGGCTCATAAAAGGTCATTCCAAGGCTATGCCTTTTGCCCCCAAGAAGAACTTTTGCTCCCTTCAATAAAATCATGATAAATGAGAATTAATTTGATGTATTACAGTAAGTATTTCCACCCATAGATGACAGCTGTGCTATATCAAGGAATTAAAAACATAAACAATATTTAGCAAATGCTAATCAAAATATAGATGAATAGCAGTTAAGACCATTGTGAATGTTATTCTGCATGCAAAATAACATGAGAGAAATAATGAAAGAAAATATGCAACCTAACTACAAGTTCCTAACACATTCCCATAAGAGATTCCTGCTATATGTACAAAATATAGTTACTGCAATGTATTCATGTCAGTACTAACATGAGATAAAATAACAATGCTTACATAACAGCATATGAAGTAATATCAACAGAGTAAAAATCAATTGTAATCAATGGAAGAGGTGAGAAAACACACCTTTGAAACAGCATCTTGAAGAAAGGTTTCAACCTGTCAAAATCCCAAGTGATCAAATGAAGCAGAAATTTGTTTAAAGTTGGGAGACATGCAAATATAGTGGTTGATAGAAACCAAAAGTTCCAAGAGGAAAATTCACCTTGTTCACAGCTGCTTCATTAATTAGAGGACCCTGAAACAAATTAATAGTTAACATTCAGTCATGATTCTTAAGATGAAGTTCAAAGTTGTCAAAAAGCATGAAAAGGAGAGAGTAAAAGGAGGAAAAGAATTTCTATATAATTCATACAGCATACATTGAGGAAAACCAATCAAAATCATACAAATGTAAAACAAATACTCAAAAGGAACAGAATTTCTGTATATTAAGGAAAAATAATAGAGAATTTAACATAACATTTCATCAGCTGCTAAGATACCATTATTCCTTTTGATGTCATCATCAAGAAGTACAGGAATGGATGGAAGATCAGTAATGCAACCATAATAGTGGACCTAAAAGCATGTATAGTACCTGTACCACCCCTTCGCCAAAACCATCCCCAACTTTCAGATTCTGGACAGCTTTTGAAAAAGCATCTGCAAATTTATCATAGATACCTGCACAAAACAGCCTAGAAGTTCACAAGGGGAGGACAAACAAGGAACACAAAATGCTATTACTCTTCTAAAAAGGAATACTTTCATAGCAGCCACACAGTACCACTCCTCTAAAATTTAACCAGACATACATATATGAGAATGAAGTTTGTTAAAGGAAAGAAAAAAAGAAAATTTGTAAATTCATGTTCCATGGTATTATTTGTCTATCTATACCTTCTTGAACAAGTATTCTGTTTGCACATACACAAGTCTGTCCACTATTACGAAACTTTGCTGCCAGCTGGACATATGAATCACAACCTTTATTAATAATTCACTTGTATTGAGAATGCTGATATCAAATAGAAAATGGTATATAAATCTTAATGAATATGCGAAATGGGAAACAATGATAGGCCCCACTGAGCACTTGCAAGATAGATTATAATATGTTTGCAGAAGAAAATATAGCTACTGGCAATAATACACAGCAATAGATCATCTGATTTACTAAAAATAGAAATGAAATTTATAAAAACCAAGAATTTTACAGAAAAATAAATTGTATACTATTTGTTAAAAGGATATGTAAAACAGGGATATAAAATGATGTCAATTTTATATAAGTTCCAATTAGTAGCACCCCAATTACAGATGGAACTCAGAAATATCAACACAAGCAGAACATCTTTGCAGTAAGTTTCCTTATAGAATCCTTCAACATACCGTTCCTTTTACTGCCACATCCAGGTCTGCATCATTAAAGACTATGCAAGGAGCATTGCCACCGAGTTCTAGAGATACCTAGAGAAGTAAAGAACAAAGACAATAAGTTCCACAATGATCACTAAACCTCCTTGCTTTTTCTTAACATTAATTTAATAGCCTATACCCTTTTAACAGTCCCGGCTGCTCCTGCCATCAGTTTCTTTCCAACAGCTGTTGATCCTGTAAAGGTTATCTTCCTTACCTGAATAAGTTGTGAAAGGAAACTTAGTATTTCCATCTTCTCTATATTGGATCATTCCCCCATTGAGGTCAATTCATAATGCCACAAAGAGCATATGGTATATGTTAAGGTTGAATAACCTGTGGACTTGCAAGTAAAGCATCCCCAATATCAGGAGCATTTCCCATGACCACATTCACAGCACCCTAAAAAATTACAATATAAAAGACTTAGAAATATACGAAGCGACAAAAAATCATTATGATCATGATTGAGACAAAGAAAACAATTGGAACACCAATATTCTATCAGGAACTTACAGTGACATCAACAAGAAAGCGTACAAAAATAATTTTAAGATGTTTCAACAAATTCCAATAAGGGTTTAGCAATCTCTATCTAAGAAACTAACGAGTTCTAACAAAATTATGAAACTTCTCATACAATGATATATTCAACTCCTCAGTTCAACCTTTTTTAAAGTTCAGTCATCCTCTTTACAAATAATAGTACATCATTATAACAGCAACACACTCTGGTAGAAGTATAAATTTTCTGATACAGCTATTATTAGGACCCATGTTATATGCCCCACTCAAGTTCTTATATGTGCAACCTGTTCCCAGGACCACTTCCTCAAAATCTAATTGCATTCCATGGTACTGCAAGGGTTCAGCTCACTGAGCATATGGACTTTGAAAAGTATAAGAAACACTATAAGAATTACCGGTGGTATCCCAGCTTGAAGAGCTAGCTCAGCTGCTGCTAAAGCTGTGAGAGGTGTAAGTTCAGAGGGTTTTATTACCACTGTGCAGCCACAAGCAAGGGCAGGACCAACCTGTTACAATCAGGAATAAAGGACAACAATTTGAAAACTAAAATACTTTATATATTGTGAAATAACAGAAACATTTTGGGACATAAAAACCCAATATTGAACAACTAAAGTTACCTTTCGGGTAATCATAGCTAAGGGAAAGTTCCACGGTGTTATTGCACCAACAACACCTACAGGCTGCCCAGAAAGATGATGAACAGTATATTAAATAAAAAGTTCAAACAAAATCCACCAAAACTTTCAATAAAAACTGTTATCAGATACTGTCCACCCAAAAAAACAAAAAGTTATGGAAATTAAAAAAATCAAAGATAAGTGTTCCAGATTACTAGCAAGTAGGACAAGACAGCACACAGATTGCAATCCAAACTGGAGAAGGAGATATCAACAGCATGAATGAAACACTTTCCCCGAAATTTGTATATTAGAGGTTTGCAATTTCAAATGATCAACTTCCCTCACTTCTAATGACATGTTGGAAACTAGAAGATAAACGGATAATGTTGTTCCCACACAATTGTTTAGGTAGATTGATTTGACAAAATCAAATTTGAGTGACAACAGGGCCGGTAACCCAGGGACAAAGCATCTCCATTCTAATCTTGTTTCTTAGATTCTAAAAATCAAAGAATAAGAAAGCAGGTAATTAGGATAAAAGAAGTTTACACATGCAGGCTCTAGAAAGTCCCAAGAGATTTTGGCATTGTTTTAGTAAAATACGTCCATCTAAAACAAAATTCAACCAACCATCTAAGCTATACCTAAACCAAAAAAAAAATTTACCACGGGAGAACTGATACACTATCGTATGGTAATTACATAGAACTAAAAAATTTTACAAATGACCTGTCTTAAAACAAATAGCCGACGATCAGGTAGAGTTGGAGGAATTATATCACCATATACACGTTTTGCTTCCTCAGCGAAGAACTCGATAAAACTGGCCCCATAGCTAACCTGTGAATTTGAGTCGAAAATTTAAATATTGTGAATGATTTTGAAAAATGAAAAACAAGACTGCAATGGGTTGAAGCCTGTCATAAAATTTGTTAAAGCAGAATTTTTAATGGCATACCTCACCCATGGCTTCTTTTAGAGGTTTTCCTTGCTCCAACGTTATTAGTTGCCCAAGCTCTTCTTGGTGGACCATAAGTAGATCATACCTTAAAATACATATAGAAATCTTAAATTAAGATCAGTAAAAACAGAATATCCCAGCACAAAAAAGCAATCAACTACTAGAGCTCCAAAAGAGCATTAAATGCATTAAAATAAAATAAGTGATTAAACTTCAAAAAATGTTTCAATTAGAGCAAGTCAGAATATATCTATATTTGACAAAAAAAAGCAAAATGATAATAGAAGAGAACAATATGCATCTGAAACAGAAAGATAAGCTTACATGATAAATGGAAAAAGAGCATGGCTCAACAATAAAATAGTGCTAAAATCAGTGAAGTAAATTTTATTAAAATAGATCATTTTACTCTCTTTCAAAAAGAGCAAAACAAAAAGATAAAAGAAATGTTCTAAAAAAAATGTACCCACATACACAAAAAGACAACTAGTTGTTTTCAACATGATCGTTATATAATATTCTAAAACACGATAATCAAGGATATCGACCATACCATTTCCGCAAACACTTGCTCCTTTCTGCTGCAGTAACTTTGCTCCAATCTACACAGATAATAGGTCATAAATAAATATAGCTAGCTTTCACTGTTAAATGTACTTTGAGTAGTGTACTCCAAACCAATGAAAGCCTCAGGTGATGTTAAGCAGGAGCATATCTATCGGCACAAAGAATTACACCTAATTAATCAAGTTTGATCAAGAGCACAAGGAAATTTCAATTTTTCTGCTGCAAAGAATATGCAATACATTGAGATTGATAAATTTCAATTTTAAACAATTTAAATAGAACCTTCCAATATAGCGTCAATATGTAGCATACAAGGACTCGCTCTATGCCTTCCCTGTTTCTCAATATGAAATTCTACTGCATTATGATAGATATAAAAAATAATCATACATAGTGATCCTTCAAACCTACAATTGCGTGAGGAAAGAACAACATAAAGAAATTAAATGTTTCTAATGGAGGCCTTAATTTCCCTGTGTCTATGTGTTACTTATACTTCATGTTTCTTAACCTGATGCAGTTAATTCATCAGACTAAATAAAACAAGGTTAAATTGTAAATTTCAAAAGCTTCAAGAGCAATTTTTTGGTACATTACTTTAATTCAGCAAAATATGCTAAACTTAGTAGCAGATCCTTTTTTTCTAAAACATAACATCGCTGAAGGACAATCCAGTTCAAGTTCATACAATTATAGGCATCATAGGCTGAAGCAATAGCATCATTTGTCTCCTTTCTGCCCATGCATGCAACCTCCACAATATTTTCACCTGTTGCTGGATTTTTAACCTGTCAAAAAATTAAATTACATGTGGTGTTTTACAGAAAGTATAGTCAATTTTAGTTAATAGATCCAAGACACTGAACAGAAAATAAAGGCCAATGGAATCCAATGATAAATTTGGTAGAGCAAACCTCCAAAGTCTTCCCATCATAAGCATTAGTCCATTTGCCTCCAATAAGACCCTGTGTCCGTAACAAGCCAGAACTGTGAAGCCTGGGAACAACACTCTGCATCACTGTACTCATCTGAAATTCAATTCCCGTTGTTAGAAATTCTGCATGTCTCTGAGGTGCTCTTTGAAGAAAAACTTTCCAAACATGTAGAATGCATTCTATAAGACAATGAATAACCCATTGATAGAAGGAATATATGTATATACACACACACACACACACACGCTGAATTTGAAAAAATACTATACGCAGCACTATGAGATCCACCTCTCGATGCATAGGTTCAAGTTCTCAATTTATACATATTTCTGTCAAAAATAAAAGAATTTAAAGTGCAACACAATTTGTATCTATTACAATAATTACATCCCGCCAGTTTTTCATGCAC
Organism: Anacardium occidentale; assembly: GCA_026122585.1. Lineage (NCBI taxonomy): Eukaryota > Viridiplantae > Streptophyta > Magnoliopsida > Sapindales > Anacardiaceae > Anacardium > Anacardium occidentale. Next base: position 22,395 of record JAJEJH010000045.1, read on the forward strand.
TGCATGCCAAACATTCAAGTGTGCTGCATAATAGCTACCTAATACACCTGACAGCATATCGTTCAATATATAATCTAAATCATCGGCTCCTTTCCTATCACATAAGATGGTCTAAAATTCAGATTTGTTTAACTAGACAGGCATACAAGCTCCATAAAGACTGATAATCAAGCTAATGTGTGTGTACAGAGATCCTCTAATCTCTTGGCAACACTTGAATTCAATCATTTCATCACACAGACATTCCCAATTAGAACTAAAGCACAAAAGATGATTGAAATAAGAACAAGATGCATGAGAAAACACTAAACCGAACAACTAGGTAGCAGAACGAAGACTATCTCAAATCATCAACTTCAAAATAATAAAGAAATAAGAACTACCCGCATCACTTTTTCAAAAAACAAACAATAACCACAAAGCATAAAAAAAAGAAACGTCAAATAACTTCACCAAAATCATTCAAACAAACAACAATACAGAAACTGAGATTGTCACCAACTTCTTTGATTCTCCCGCAAATTTCAGTCACTGCAATCATAAAGGTAAAACTGAAAAAAAAAAAAACAACCCAGAAAGCTAAACAATCAAAGCGAGCCAGTAACTTGACCAAAGTTAACGAATTTGAAACAAACGAGAATGCAGAGACCGAGATGTTGACACTCTCACCTAGGCTTGCGACTCTCCACTGATTAATAAGTCACTGAAATTGTTTATTATAAATGACCTATAAAAGATCATTAAAAGAACTTGCCTGGCGAAAGAAACGGGGAGTGAACCTTTGCATGTGAGGCAAATGTAAAGCAAAAATCCTGCGATACCCACGAAGAGCCATGCGTCCAACACCTCCCGAACTCAATTTCTGGCGCACTGTTTCTTTGTCCCAGTGTATGTATGTTTGTGTATATATAATTAAAATTGTTATTTGTTATATTATTAATAATATGTCATATTTTTCCTATTATAACATTTAGATAGAATATAATAAGCACTCATTAATGGTTAAAATTAATGGATAATTTAGATAGATAAATATTATAGTGGATTCTTTATAGATAAAGGGTGAAATGGTCATTTCATCAACATTACATTTAGCCTATTATTTACTAATGGGAAGATTGAATTTGCTTCAAAAAGACAAAGTCCCATAAGACCATTTTTCCATTTTATTGGGACAAATTTGATCTTGTTTAATATTTCATAATATGTATGTATTTGATTATTGTAATTATTTAAATTATTTTCTTATCAATAATGGCATTTTTTAATATAATTGTATATATAGTTCATAAATAAATTTTATATTTTAAAATATGATAAAGTTATATACTTAATTTTTATACCTAATTTGTATAATCAGAAATGTGTTATTATATGATTAAGTGATCTAAGATTTAAAATAAATTATTATCCAATCACGTGATATCAAAAAATTCATCCTATCTCATTTTTTTATCAGATTTAAATATATATACAAGGCCAAAAGACTAAATCCCACCCATGGTTTTTCTATATAAAAAATCTCATTAAAAAACTTTTAAAAAATCAAATACTCATTTATTAATTAATTTCTTTCAATATATTAACATTTTAATGAAATAACTAAAATACATTTCTTCATAAAAATAAATAATATTAATATTAAAATAAAATTTAATATAAAATAATATTATATAATAAATATAAATAAAAAAACCATTACAATCAACAGCGTCGTCGGTGACAGTGTATTGAAAGCCTAATCAGGTAATGAAAATAGGCATTTGATTGGACTAATGGTCGAATCTGATCGTCTCTATTATCAAGGATAATGAAATTGGTTGGTTTCAAGTATTTTGTTCATTTTTTACCGTATTTGATAATGAAGACAACTAATTAAGTGGTCATTTTTAACTATCTAATTAGGTTTTCGGTGACTACCACTATCAACTACGATGACAGTTTTTAAATTTGAATATTTTTTTGTTAATTCTTAAAATTTTTTAAAAAATATATTAATATTATTTTATATTTTAATTATTTATTATTTTTTAAACTCTTTTGATTTAAAAAAATAAAAAAAAATCTTTTGACCAGTTAAATTTAACAGTTGATCTTTAAATTTAACCGTTAATTTTGATTAATAAATGAATATTTAACTTTTTAAAAACTAATCAGTAAAGTTTTGTTTTGGCCTATTACAAAAGGCCAAAGGACATTTTCCCACCCATAGTTTGAGGCGGGGACAAAGTCCCACCCGCTAGGTTTAGAAAACCCGAAGTCCCACCCGCTAAGTTTAGAAAACCCGAAGTCCCACCCGTTCACTATTAAATCTAACAGTCAACAGTGAGTCAAGGGGCAAATTTGTTATTTTACAGTTAAAATTTATAAAAATATAAAATAATATTTATATATATAAAAAAATATATTAAAATTTATAAAAAAAATTTAAAAAATTTTATAAAATTATAAAAAAAACTTAAATTTTAAAAAATAAAAGCAGCCACCGCCGCCGCGCCGACGGCGGTGGCCGCGTCAAATGGCACCAGGTGGCCGTTCCGACCACCTGGATCCAAGAGAGGCCAGATCTGGCCTCCGGAATCGACGGAGGCAGCCAGATCTGGCCTCCTCCGACAAAAAAAGGGTCGGAAACGGCTGGAGATGGTCGGCTTTGGCCCCAACTGCCGTTTTCGGCCAAGGTTTCAGGCGGAGGTGGCCAGATCTGGTCGCCTCCTGCAAAAGAGGAGGCGGCCAGATTTGGCCTCCTCCGTCGACTCGGGAGGCCAGATCTGGCCTCCCTTGGAACCAGGTGACCGGAACGGCCACCTGGTGCCATTTGCTGCGGCCACCGCCGCCAGCGCGGCGGCGGTGGCTGGCTTTTTATTTTTTTAAAATCTAAATATTTTTTATAATTTTATAAAATTTTTTAAATTTTTTTATAATTTTTAATATATTTAAATATTATTTTATATTTTTATTATAAATTTTTATTAATAAGAGTATTTTTTTCATTTCATCAAATGGGTTAATGAATTTGGATGAAAATTGGATGAAGAGTGGGAGTTTGGGCTTTTAAAAGTGAGTGGGTGGGACTTTGTCCCCGCCTCAAACTATGGGTGGGAAAATGTCCTTTGGCCATTACAAAACTATAAAAGTAAAAGAAAAAAACAAAAAAAAAAAACATACAACTTTATCATCAATGTGCTTATTTTAGTTTAATACAGCTGATTTGGGTGGAGCTAAATTATTGAATCTAAAAGCAAATATATATTAAATTATCATTATGGGCTTTGATAATGGCTTGGGTTTGTGATAGAAGTCCTAATATTGTATTGATAAGGCCAAAAGACTTATTCCCACCCATAGTATGAGAGAGAGACAGATTCCACCTTTTAGATTTTAAAATCTAAAATCTTACCTTGGACCAAATTTTAACTAATTTTTTAAATTTTTATGATAAAATAACTAAAATACCATTTTAAAAAATAAAAATTTTTAACAAATTCATAAAACCATTTTTAAATATAAAAAATTTAAAAATTTTGAGAAACCAAAGCAGCCACCATCGTCTCTGCTAGAAACAATGGCTAAAAACGGTTGACAAGATCAAGACTGACCCTTTTCGACTACTTTTTATGGCGGAAATGCCCCAAATTTGAATACCTCTACCACCGAATAAGGAGGCTAGATCTATCCTCATTTGGAATCTAAATAGCCAAAAACAACTATTTAATTTCATTATCGATGACCATCGCAATGAACATCGACGATAGCAATTGCTTTTATTTTTTAAAAATTTTAATATATTTTAAATTATTTTTTTAATATTTTATATTTATATAAAATTTATTTTATTATTTTATAAAAATTTAATTTTAAAATGATAAAAATAATCTTAAATTATTACTGTTTATAATTAAATTTAATATTAAATTAGATCAAAAAGTGAAATTTTATATCTTAAAAACCTTAAAAACCTGAAGGGTGGAATTTTATTTCCGCCTCAAACTATGGGTGGAACTAAGTCCTTCGGCCTATTGATAATAATAAACTCTCTCTTTCTCACCCACTTTGATTTTATTTATTTCCTCCTTTAGTTGTTGAAGGCTTGGATCCACCATTTGTTATGCATGGATTTGGGTACAACAATCTTTCTAATTTGGTAATATTTAACAAAGCCTTTTGCCTTATGTAGCATCTTATAAATCTCATATCGATTACGAAACAAATTTGTGATGAATTGCATGTTTGATGTAAGCAATTCTTAAAAATGGGTCCAACTAAAGTTGGATTCAACTTGGTTGGTTGGATCATAATTTTCAAGCGGCATGCAACAAAGCTTACCGTATTGGTTGAGTCGGATGAGTCACAAGCTGTAAGACAAACATTTTTTTTTTATTTAATGGATATTTAAATAAAATTATAATTTTTTTACTGCTATAATATGAATTCATCGAGGTAATAAAATAGAAAGAAAACCGAGTTGTTATTCCCAACCGTGTACATGTGTTTCTCTTTGACGAGTATAATATATTATTGATTTCATGAGTCTTCCCGTCTTCACAGAGATGACTAGTCCTTGTTCTAGATGGATTGAATTTGATTAGTAATGAGGAGCCGTTTCTGAAGCCATCGATTCAAAGTGAAAGCCGTCCCGTCCTGGGGAGAGATAAAGGGAAGTTTCGGATTGTCGTTTTCAAAGTCAAAACCAAACAAAGATCAGCATAAAAAGCAAATCCCTTCATCCTCCAACCAACTGCCCTCTTGTTTATACAAAATTTTATTTCTTTATTTGTTTTTGGGAAAACAGAGCCCTTTCTTTCTTTCTTTCTTTATTATTGTCATGAATTCAAATACTGCGTCTTCCAGCTCTGCCACCACCGGATCCGCCGATTCTTCTGCTCCCAGAAGGAATTCCAAGCGACCCAAGTGTAATTTTCTAATTTTCTCTCTTCGTGCATGTGATTTTGTGACTACCCACTTGGAGATTTTATGGTTCTGTTGATTGTTTGATTTGTTATTTCTTGAATAGATGCGTGATATTCTATTTAGGGTTGTCATTTTTTGTGTGTTTTTCGCTTTATTTTTTTTGTTTTGAATCATGGGTTTGTTGGTTTTACAGGCAAGATGTTGTTATTTAAATCAAAGAGACTTTTTCCTGATGAACAATATGTTTGTGATCTTAAAACTGTAAATTGGCTCTTAATTATGAAGTCAACAACTCTACTTGAATTTTAATCAGAGGCATTGTAAAGTATAACGCTTAAGGTTAGCTGCCTATGTGCTGAAGGCAACGGTCCCCTTAGTTTCTAAGGTTCTGTGTTTGGTAGGGGACAAAAGATAACAGAATAGGGAAGGTAGAAAACCATAGAATGATTAAGGTCAAACCTTAACCCGCATTGTCCATCTGTATTGAGTTGGTGGGTTGTGTAAAAATGCTATGCATAATTTGCTAGGTTACATAGAATGATACATCACTTGTCCTTAAGACTTATTCTATATAATGTTGTTGGGCATTTGTTGGTAGTTTAAGTTTTGTAGGTTCATCAATTTAATCTTACACATATAGGAAGGATCAAGGAAAATTAAATATTGAATGTGTTTGGTATTCTAAGATTTAGAGATTAAGATGTACAGACTTCTCTGTAACACCAGGCTTCTATAAGTTCTCTAAACTTTTTTCATGATAGTTGTCAACTTAAAACAATTCCTTTATGATGTTTTCTCTTCAGATTCAAGGTTTACTCAACAGGAACTTCCAGCATGCAAGCCAATTCTCACACCACGATGGGTAAGCTTTCATTGTCCTACAAATGTTTATAATCAGAATCTTTCAACTTAATAGTTGTTTTCAAATGAGACATGAATTCCTAAATCTGTTTTAATTTAAGGGTGACGAGTATTGTTGAATTCCTAAATGAATGAATGGGGATTTGTGTCAATCCAAAGTTGAAAGATCCAGTCCATATTTATACATATTGACGACAATGTTAACACTGGAAACTGTATGATTGAACCCAATACCTTTCTCTGTGCAGGTGATTTCAGCATTTTTGCTTGTTAGCATTGTATTCATTCCCATTGGCGTTGCATCCCTCTTTGCGTCCCGAGATGTATGTTTAACACAAGTCAAGCTTTTGTTATTTAATTTCTATGTTAATCAGTGCTTGATTATGGATTCTCTTTCTCTCTACAAGGTTGTTGAAGTCATTGATCGATATGAGACTGAGTGCATACCACTGGCCAATAGAAGTGATAAGGTCGGATTTATTCAAAGCTCTGCTGATAAAACTTGTGAGAGAAGAATAACAGTAAGGCTCCAAATGGTTTTTTTCTCATTTTATTATTATCTTTGTTGTCACTATCATGGCTCTTCCAAAATGTTGTATTTTTGACCAGGTTTCTAGAATTAATTTTTGAGGTTGTGAAATGGATGACAATATCTTCATTCTGCTTTCTTCTTGTAGGTGACAAAGCATATGAAGAAGCCAGTCTATGTGTACTATCAGCTTGACAATTTCTACCAGAATCACCGCAGGTTCTTATCATTTCCCTTTGTCATATTTTCAAGTAACTTGTGAAACTAAACCTTAAAATTCACTCAATGGGGTTCTTAGGATGTTACAAGTAACATCTTTTGTTCATTGGGAATGAAAATTATCTATTTCTGATTACTGATATGATCCTTCACAGCTTTCTAACTTTCATTTACTACTTTCACTTCACTTCATTTTATGCTGGAATAAATGGGCAACCTAGTCAAAGCATAGAAGAATGATTCATCTTGGTAATTTTTTTGCATATTTGTGGCATGGTATTCAGATATGTTAAGAGCCGAAGTGATGAGCAGTTGAAAAATCCAAGTAGTGCAAGTGATACAAGTGACTGTAAGCCTGAAGATATTGCCAATGGGAAGCCTATTGTGCCTTGTGGACTTATTGCCTGGAGTTTGTTCAACGATACGTACAGTTTTTCCCGTAACAACCAATCATTGGGAGTGAACAAGAAGGGTATTGCATGGAAGAGTGATAGGGATAGCAAGTTCGGCAAAAATGTTTTTCCTACGAATTTTCAGAACGGAACTCTTATAGGTGGTGCACACCTCAATGAGTCCATACCAGTAAGCCACTTACCATTTTATTATAATGTTATTATCACATAAAATTAATCTGTTCTCTACCCTGTTTGATTGTACATGTTGGTTACCAAACCAACCTAAGAACTTATTTCAATCGTAAGAAAGTACACATCATTGTTCAAGTGAACCCAGGAGATTACCTCTTAAGAGAATAGTAAAAAAGAGATTAGTATACTGTAGCACTCCATCTGCTTGAATGAAGAAAAATAGGGATCCCTAAAATGGTTTTGTGATTGAAGCGAACAAAGAGGCAAAGACAGGACTCTATCCCATTACAGATTTAAATTCTTTTCATATATTAGTTGATTTGATCATCTAGCATCTCATTAGGACCTGTTTTGAGCACGTCAATTTATAATCATCTTGCACTCTTAAATTCAATTTATCTGGCTTTTTTCTTGTTCTTTATTTTCATGGTAATACACACAGTTATGTTTTTCTATCCGAAAGGAAAAAGATGTATCCGGACGAGCAATGTTGTGCTACTGTAGCTTTTTTTTTAATTCAATCTTTGTTCAACTCATATAATTTTTTTTTTTTTTTTTTTGTATTTTTACTACATTAAGCATGTGATGCCTCTTGCTTGGGATTACGTCATGTATGTTTTGCAACCAATTTATGTAATCTGCCTCTATCATTGTCCCCGATTCTGTCTTTGTTTTTCTATTTTTTTCCTTTTCAGAAGATTCAATTAAGCTATTACCACTTATTGGTGGCAGTTTTAGATGTTGCTTTTTTCTAGCACTGTGACAAGTGATGGTTGAATATGTTTTGTGTGCAACAGTTGAGTGAGCAGGAGGACCTTATTGTTTGGATGCGAACTGCAGCCTTGCCAACTTTCAGGAAGTTGTACGGAAAGATAGAGGAGGATCTCCAACAAAATGATGAAATAATTGTGACACTGAAAAACAACTACAACACCTACAGTTTTAATGGCAAGAAGAAGCTTGTTCTGTCAACTACCAGCTGGCTTGGTGGAAAGAATGATTTTCTTGGCATTGCTTATCTAAGTGTTGGAGGGTTGTGTTTATTTTTGGCTCTGTCATTCGCTGTTGTATATCTGATCAAGCCAAGGTAAATATCTTGACCACCCCTTCCTAGTGCACTTGGTTCTTTAAGAGTGAGGCTGTCAAAGTTGTGTTTAACATAATTGGTTGAATCTAGGTCCTGCCATCACTACTTTATTTGTTGAACTCAGGTCTTTAGCTAATATGTGCCTGAAGTAGTGGTTCATTAGTGGATAAGCATGGTAGTTGAACACAAATATATTACGACTGCCTGTTTTTGATGTATTTTCAATATTGCAGAACTGTAACTATCACATCTGGGTTCATATTGTAAATGATATGTTGCATTGCATTATTCTTTCAGGCAACTTGGAGATCCTTCATATTTGTCTTGGAACAGAAATCCTGGAGGCCACTGAGCAAATTCATGGAGCCTCATCAGATGGACTAATCATCTCTGTTGATATATTTTTGTGTGTGAATGTTCAAATGATTATCTCCTCTGTTTGAAAAGTGTCTTCTTGTTGTTTAATTAAATTTTGAACAATAGCATGATCCTGTCATTTATGTATAATATGTCAGATAGCACAATGCAATTATTAGTTTCACTCAACTAAGCTTTCTTTCGGAACGATCAGAAATGCAAAATTGGTTTCTTATGTGAATATTCATGAGCATTTACAGTACTCCACAGTAATATGTTTGACAGGTATGGCCCTTCTGGGTAGGATGGGTCAACAGGATGATCACAGGTTACTCCGGCCTGTTGGACAACAGTAAACTTCCTTCCTGCCACTGACTGGAGCATTTGCATGTTGAAGTTTACATGTTATGAGATGCAATGTTTTATGCTGGATATTGCCATGAAAGTGAGGAAATAGATCCCATCACCAGCAGTTGGATTTTATTTAATCATTTAGTTGATATGTGACATGTTATCATGTTCATAAATAGAGAAGAAAGAAAAAGAGAGATAGGAAAGTCAATTTGCATGTTACATGATGATAGCAAGTATTTGATTTGGGTCATGGGAAATGTGGAAAACTACTTGCCAGGAGAATGAGAAGGAAGATTCCACTTTTAATCATTGCTGCTAACATGACGATGTCATGAGAAGACCACCTTTCTTTGCTTATTGCATTGCATTAACATTCGAATTTCTGTACATGCCCGATGCACTCATCATGTCCTGGCAGTGATCATCAGGCAACAACCACAACCACAACCACATAAATTTGGAGGAACAAAAAAAATAAAAAAATAAGAGGACACACTAAATCATGCTATTACCAGCCACATTCATGCAAGTACCAGCCACCCTATCCATCTTAAACCATTCGCTTCGCTTCTATGCGGCATCAACAACTCCATATGACCACCCCAAAAAAAAAAAAGGAGGATTTCAATGTTCACCCTACCAATTTGATGCATTTTAAACTTTCTCGAAATTGGCACTGTTAGCTTGAGATATCGTATTTATTTGTCTTAACTTCTTCTTGGAACTCTGCCCAAGTTTGGCTTAACAAGTAACAAGTGGTTGACACGGTCCCTTGAAACCTCCAACCTGGTATACTCATTTCTGTAGGCCTGTTTGAGAGGGAAAGCCAATTCTATAAACGTGAAGGTATCTCTTTTGGAATATACGAGTGGCAAGTGGTTGGTACGGTCCATCTGAAGTCTGAACTTTCAACCTGGTAAACTCATTTTTGTTGGCTGGTTGAGGGCAAATTGGAATCTGTAAGCGTGAGAAAAATCCTATCTAGCTTTTGGGCATCTACAAGTATATGGGAAACCCAATTTTGAGTTAGCTAACTTTTGGGATGAACACTACCCAATGTTGACCTAAAATACTCAATATTTTTTATTTCTGGAGTCTCTTACAGAAACTGAATGGCTGCGAGCAGCTACAGTCCTTATGTGAGTGTTGGAATTCATCTTTACGCCCTTCAAAAGATTCCCTTTTTCTCGCATTCATTGGTTTGAACTCATCCACAAGAGAATCTTTATCCACCAGTTCAATTTAGTATTAATTAGTTATTAGATGAAAGGCTACATTAATGCACTTTATATACTTTCACTTTCACAAATATGGTCAGCTACCATCTTCACCACAGGACGGCATATGGCTTTCCATCACTCTCATAATCTTGCTATCTCCTCTTCTTCTCTGTCAGGTTTCATCCTGCCTCGGATTATTTGCTTGTCTTTACTAATTTTTTTTTCTGGACCATCCATGCATGTAATCAATTATATGCCATTGAATTGTGCTATTGGTAACATTGAATTCGTTGTAAAGCAGGTGCTGTTGATCCCAGATCAAAATTCGTTTCAGATACCAGAACCACGAGTCTGGTCGGCGATCTTTCAACCTTTCATTTGATTATTTCCTACTACGCTCTGTTTGTAAAACCCGGGGTGTATCCAATCCAAGTTAGCTCGGTACACAGTTTTATCCCACCGGCTTCAATGTTCATGTCTTGGACGACACTGTTAACAGACCGGCAGTCTCTTTTGACACTGTGGAGCACTATAAGTTGAGAGAATCGTTTTGGATGGAATCCACCCTTATGTGAAACAAATATGGAAATTATTCTGTTTGTGAATGCTTGCAGCACCTTCAGAGGACTAAAGAAAGAATTGAGAAGATGTTTGATGAGGTTGATCTATCTGCTTGTTCATATGACAGTGCTTGGGTTGCTATGGTCCCATCTCTGGATTCCCCTCAAGCCCCTTCTTTTCCACAGTGCATAAATTGGTTATTGGATAATCAACTCCGTGATGGTTCTTGGGGTCTTCCTCAACGCCCTTCCTGGCTAGTTAAAGACGCTCTCTCATGTACCTTGGCATCTGTCCTTGCACTGAAGAGGTGGGGTATCGGTGAAGAAGAGATGAATAAAGTTATCTTTTTCATTTTTTTTTTCCTATGTTTCCTCTATCTCCGTGGTGTAAAGTACATAAAAACTTCATCTTCTCGTCTCTAGGCATCCAATTTATTGAGTCAAAATTTGCTTCGATTAATGATGAGAAGCAGCATACAACTATTGGATTTGATATAATATTTCCTGGAGTGATTGAACTTGCCATAGATTTGAACCTGAATTCCTCTGAGAAGAACAGAGATCGATGTCATGCTTCATAGAAGACAATCAGAGCTTAGAAGGTAACTAGTGTATGATCTTAACTTCTCAACAAATAAGACTAGCCAAACTGACCTGAGTATCAGCCAGTCAAAATCTTGGTTTGGTCGCTTGTCTAAACATTCTTATGCTGCAGAAGCTAGTAAGAACTTACTGTTTAATTAATAACCTATGCATTGTGTCAAACAATGTGCCATCAGCTCAACACAACTCACAACAAACCTAACAACCTGTTGGGACCTCCACAAAGTAACCAAGACCAAACCTGAGTTTAGGCATGCCACAGGGAGGAAAACTGACAAAGTCTGCCTTAAACTAGGCCTCCGAAGATGGGCAAAGTTAGAGAACCATGGACAAAAAACCTCCTCCTAGACGAGTCTCCGTATAGTGCTATTTGCCTCTTCCTCCCCAAAAGCTAACTCAAAAGAGAAGGTAAGGTTTTCCCTCACATTTATATACCCACACCCAATTTACTTCCCAAGTAATGTGAGATTATTTCTAGCACATCCTTCCCTCAACTAGGCCAATCGGAGAGTAAAAGGAACGGAAACCTCCCCTCATCTGAGCCTCTGGGATTTTTACCGAAACTAGACCTGGAATCAAACTTTTAAAGAACCTTAGAGATCTGAGCTTCATGTTGTCTTCATTCTATGGGTGCAGAAATTACTTGAAGGGAAGGTTAGCATATGTTTCAGAAGGAATGGGGAAATTACAAGACTGGGAAATGGCATGAAATATAAGAGAAAGAATGGTTCACTGTTTAATTCACCATCCGCAACAGCTGCTGCTCTATCTCACCTTCAGGATGCTAGTTGTCCTAATTATCTTCCCTCAGTCTTAGACAAATTTGGAGATGCAGGTTCTTGCCTCCAGGTTACTCTTTATGTATGCTATGTATTATATTCAATCTCTTTAATACTAAATTATTAACTTGAACTTGACCCTTTCAGTCCCAACAGTTTATCCATTTGACTTGTATGCTCGTCTTGTTATGGTTAAAAATCTTGAAAGTTTGGGAATTGGTGGACATTTCAAGAACGAGATCAGAAGAGTTTTGGATGAACTATATCGGTAAGCTTCAATTGTTTTGGTATCACTAGTTGTCCATTTGAAACTTTGTTAAAACTATATATCATGTTGTATCCTAGTGATCTGAATGGGTTATTCAAATTCAGAGAATGCAGATTTGAAAGAAGAAATTTTAAAGAGAATTTTTATGGTAGAGGAGGGTTTAGGCCACCCACCACTGATCTCATATGAACTCTTTTAAATATATTTAAGTAAATACAGTCGATAGGACCTTGTCTACTGATTAATTTAGTTGAACAAAAATAGGTAGAATATGTGGACTGGAATGACTTGCTATAGTATGAGTAGGCTTTGTTATGGACATGTAACCTAAGACTACACCTATTAAATATCAGTCAACTATAGTTTACATATAAAAAAGGGATGTAAAGTGTCTGTGCAACAAAAATTAGAGTGTAATAAGCTTAAGAGCTCAGATAGAGAAAACAAATAAATCTCTCCTTCATCTTGCAATCTGCCTCATCCACATTGAAATTTTCATGCATGTGGTTTTCCTCTATTGGGTTTCCTATTTAAATATGCGTTACTGTGTGGAGTATATATGCATTTTGACATATTTTTTTTTTGTTTTGTTTCATAGCAACATCATATAATATTAATTTTAAGTTTATGATTGTAGTTAAGTTTTCACTTGGTGGAAAGAGTGTCATTACCCGACAAACAGATGCTGGCTGCAGGGGGAGGAAGACCTGCTTTTAGACCCTGCCATTTGTGCAAAGGCATTTCTGCTGTTACGTGTTAACAGTTATGAAGTTTCTTCAGGTACTTAGTTTTTAACAAGATTGGGATTCTGAAATTTTCCAGGTTACTCGTATATAAGTAAGTTTTACTTCATGATCTTGTGGTGCAGATCCATTAACTAAATTCGCTGAAGAAGATCAGTTCTTCAATTCACGTGGAGGATATTTGAAGGACATTAGTGCTGTCCTAGAAGTATATATAGCTTCAAAGAAAATGATGCATCCCGATAAATTGCATCTCAAGACAGCAAATTTGTGGACTCATCATTTTCTAGAACAGGAATTATCTAGTGAATCAGTTCATTCGGATGGACTTGGAAAGCTCATTAGCAAACAGGTAAACTTTCTAGATCAGTCTCTTTGACAAAATGGATGAACCAGTTTTTGTAAGTCGCTATGTCATGAGAATTGACAAATACTTTGTCTATCAGTTATTTCCCTGATGTACATAGTCGCGAAGTGGACTAGAGCCCACTCCTTGGGTGAACAGATGGAGTGCAGGGGCAATGCTCCTGAGCCTGCAAGTTGTTTGAGTTTTATTGATAAAGAGTTGCTTTAGGATTTCAAAAAATACTAGTAGGTTTCTCTTCAAGAATCATAGGCTTTGTCTTAGGGATAAAAACCCTGATTTGGGTGAATCAAGTAAATAGCATGTCGTTTCTCTTTAATGTCGAGTGTGGTTACTTGTTTTATTGACTCCTAACACTGTAATCCGTTTATGTCATTCACAGAAAATTGTCAACTTTGATGATTTCAGGTGGAATATGCTCTTAAGTTTCCCTACCATTCAGAGTTGGAACGTTTAGCATACAGGAGAAATATAGAGCACTACTCTGTTGATGATACCAGGGTTTTAAAAACATCATATCAGTATATATTCATTTGTTTACTAGCTTCCCAACCAAGAAGAAATGCTAATTAATTATGGCATTGCTGACTTTGTTTCTTCACCTTTTTGCCAGCTCTTTGAATATTGCTAATGAACACTTCCAACAATTAGCTGTTGATGATTTCAATATCTGCCAATCAGTATACCTCAAATGTCTTAAGAGTTGTGTAGATCTGTGTCTTCTATGTGAGCAGAAGCTGACATGCTAAAGTGAATTATTTTTATTTTCTTAGTCTTTGGAATAAAAAAGCAGTATAAGTTGTATACAATAACGTCTTTTGATACGTATATATTGAAGTGAGAGGCTTTGGCAATAGATTATTATGTTAGTTTCTTGATGTTTATCAATTTGATAGTCAAGCTCTACTAAATGAGATTTCTTATAGAGAAACAACAAAGCATGGAATAATCCCTTGGTGATGATTACTGTGAGTTCTAAACTGTCAACATGCATTTTAGATTGTAAAAGCTAAAAGCAAAACTGGACTGTATGTTTAAAGTGGGCAATATTGATTGTTGGACTAGTATATTACAAATAGTATCAAAATCGCTCTACATGTCTTTTTGAAAGATAGTGGGACAAAACTCAGCAAGTATGCTAAGTCTTATAGGGGGGATGAGTCTCATGTTTTAACGACGTAAAATTTACCTAGAGATGGGTTGTTAGGTTAGTCTTCCAGGTCTATCAGCTTGGTGGTTGGCTCTGTCAAGTGGGGTTCCTTGTAAATGCTAGTTTTGTTGCTACTTGACTTTGAAACATCCATAATAATACAAGTTATATAATTCACTCTTGCTTGCTCAAACATTTCTTTTGTAAATGTGATCCTTATAATAAGCAGGTGGGTTGCAGAGACCAGATTGGACAGGCTAAATTTTGCGAGGCTGACAACTGTCTATTCTGAATTCATTGGGGCAGTGACCCTGTTCTCTCCTGAATTTTCTGATGCCCGCATATCATGGGCCAAAGGTGTTATTCTTACCACTGTCATTGACGACTTCTTTGATGTTGAAGATTCTCTTGAGGGATTGAGGGATTGGTAAACCTGGTACAATTGGTTGAGAAGTATGCTCCCTGTCCTTTTCCAGTTTTTTATTTCATTCTCATTGACATTGCCTTTAGTGTTGATATTTTGAGCCCCAGGTGGAATGTAGAGGAAGACAAAAACTGTTGTTCAGAAAAAGTGGAGATATTATTTTCAGCAATCCAAAGTTGTATTTGTGAGACTGGAGACAAAGCATTTATGAGGCAACAACGTGACGTGAGAACTCATGTTGCTGAATCTGTGAGATGAAATCTGTAACCCTGTTCATTTTATCTTGGTTTTTTGGATTGATGTCAGTAGGCTTTTAGGCAGCACTATAGGCCATTCCCTAGGTTTCAACAAATGCTACCGCTTACATTTTTATTTCAATTTGTTTAAACTAATCAAGTTGGCGACCACTTTATTTATAAGTTGTTACACTGACTAATACAGATTTCGTTGTTTGGTTAGTGGGCAGGGGTCCCGCTCTCTAGTGAGTGGGCGGGGTGCAAGGGGTAGCGCTCCCGATTCCATTTTCTTTCAATAATAAGAATTCTAATATATAAATGTAACATCCTAATCCAATAATTTAGTTCTCTGTCAATATATTGTTTGCATTGGACACAGTCTCTTAGAGACTTGCTTTTGTGGTTTGTAACATAAAATATGTTTTGACAATTAAAGAATTCATAAACTATTTAAATATTTGTTTTCATCCCCAAGTGATTTGAAATGTTTATACATACCCAATATCTTTCTCTTTTCTTGTTAATGTAAGATTTACCTAAGAGTGTTACAATATAACAATTCATTAGTAAATACATTTAAGTGAGGAGATATTGAGAATGTTAGAAGTAACCTTGTTTTGGGCGAAACTGCTCGTGTTCTTTCTTTTTACTGTTGAGTGTGTTTATTTTATTGATTTCTTACACTATTTAGTTCATTTATAAACTTTGTACAAATGTAATGCTTGGAAATTGTAGCCTTTTTTCTTTTGGGATGAGACATGTATTTTTAACTTCCTGGGTAGAATGCCTCTCCATGCACCTTAATTATTCAGCATTTTGTTTGACAAGAGATCTAATGGGCCATTTTGCATTGCAGTGGTTGAATTTGCTGAAGTCTCAGTTGAAGGAGGCTGAGTGGTTGACAAACAAGTCACTTCCAACGGTGGATGAATATATGAAAACGCCTGTGTAACATATGCCTTGGGACCAATAGTTTCTTCTGCCATGTATTTAGTTGGGCCTAAGCTTCCTGAGGAATTTGTTACACATCCTGAATTTCATCAGCTTTACAAGCTTGCCAGCATCTGCGGCCCTTTATTCTACGATATACAAACTATAAAGGTACATATGCTTTTTCCCTTTCCTCGTTTCTTTTTGAAACTGCTAGCCTATTGTTTGATATCCTGAGGGCTGGATTCAATGCCGACTGAGCCCAAACAACAAGGCCTAACTCGACATCGTTCCAAGATTCAAAAGCAATTTTACTTTAGATTCAATATACAACTCATTTTATGAAAACCAACTCAAATCTTAGCTTGTTTGATCCGAGCTTGACTTTGAGCTCAAACAACTTGAATTGAATCCAACCTTTGATATCCTTGGTATATGTTATTAATTGTGCATGGCTTCTTGCAGAGAGAATCCAAGGAAGGGACACTGAATGCTGTGTGGTTGCAACGGATTCATAGTAATGGTTTTATTACAGAAGAAGAGACCATTAAAAAACTGAAAAGTATCATTTACAGCAGTAGGAGAGAGCTACTGAGATTAGTGTTTCAGGAAAAGGGCAGCATAATTCCAAGGAGTATCAAAGATTTGTTTCTAAAATCTAGCAAAGAATCTCATTTATTTTACAGTGAAGATGATGGATTCACTTCAGATAGCATGATGAAATTTGTCAATAATCTTATTCAAGAACAAATATGTGTTAATAAATTGTAAAAATAAATCCATGTCAAATTTATGGATCTCTAGAAACTGAATTCTGGTGATTTCTTTAAGAATAAAAGTGTGGATACTCTCGAAATCTCACCTTATGTAGTTTACTAATGCAATCTTGTAATTGATCCACTTTCTTGTCAATTAAGCTGACTTTTTTGTTTAAGTCATGTTGGTTAAGATGTGCATAGATTAATCAGGTTAACATGAAATTTTAATGGAGTATGCTCAATTGTATCGATATTTTGTTTGCTCCATGATAAAAGTTTTGTTTTAGACTTGAGAAGTGTTATTAGACCTCTCTCCCTCTAAAAGCTAACAAGAGGAAGACCTTCCCTCGCAATTAGGTACTAGTACCTGATTTGTTCCCCAACTAATGAGATGCTTAAAAATCCTCTTCAATTATGCATTGATCCATTAACAAACTCTTTCTTGATCAAACAGGCCAGTCAGAGAATAAGACGATATAGCCTCTCCATCTGAGCCTTTTGAACTAAGCACAGTAGATTTGAATAGAATTGTTCCAAGTTTTTTGTATTGATAATATTTGTTGGAGTTTTTCTCATCCTAAAAAGTAGTTCAAGGATGGGACATCCAAAAAAAAAAAAAAACAATTTAGGTTGTTTGGCTAATAATCCCACATATACAACCGTACTATATTTTAAGGTTACAAGATTTAAAACTGCCTAAGTACAAATTCTCATTAAATTTTGGTTGCCTGGCTATGACCTGGAATTAAAAACTCCAAATTTCGATGGTCATCCCAGATTTGTTTCAGGTTTGCCATCGACTTATTCTGCCCTATGACCAACATGATTATTGAATTTGCCATGATTGACTCACTCTGCCCATTGACCAATGCAATTATTGAATACCTTTGTATTCTCAACAGCAACTGAATGGCTCTCTGCATCTCCTGTCCTTATGTGAGTACTTAAATTCATCTTCATCCCCTTTTTTTTGTTTGTACTTGTAAGCATTTGATTCCCTTTTTTCTGCATTCATTGGTGGTCTTAAGCTTTCAAAAATCCTGTTTTAAAAAAAACAAGCCCTCTTTTCCATCAAGTTAATTTATCATTATTAGTATTATGGATGATAGGTGTAACATGGTAAGACTTCTCCTTCTTGATCATCTTTCCGAGAAATGATCAATTACAGAAGTAATAGTTTGTGCTTCGATGATATGAATTGATTAAAGATCATAACCCATTTCTTGAATATAAACTATTATCCAGTGGAGTGACATTAGAGAAGCCTTATCTAAAATTGTGTTCTTTGTCACTGATACTATAAATGTGGACTGGACTTCTAAACAGTAGACGAAAACATATTAAAAAATTAACAAGTGTCTAACTTTCTTTGTAGTTACTTTCGTTACATGGATATCATCATTAATTATTTACTATTTTCTTGCACATGATTTTGAATTTTAATACAAATCTCATCTACAGTACAATTCTAATTAGAGTTCTCAATAATATCACATGCTCTGTCATGATATATATTCTGAGACGGTAACTTTCTAACATGTCCTGTGCTCATGGTAACTAAGAATTTAGGATGTATCATCTGTAGAAGGTAGAGCATGCCAGCCGTGTATCTCATAAAGAACCTACCTTAAAAAGGGGTGTCTGGATTAATTATATTTCTTTGCAGCATTATGCTTTTGGGGTGAGTGCATAAATGAGCTTTGTAGTTTAGTGCTTCGTCTTGGAGAGCATTTCTCTCTTTTGATGCCAACTGTTTACCAAAACTCACTCACCTTCTCTCTGTGAGTAGATGTCTCTTTTTCTGCCTGTCTGTAACTTGTTTTGAACATCTACTCAATATATATGCTTAGCCACCACAAACTGACCCCACATGGCTTTCCATCACTCTCACAATCTCACTATCTCGTCGTCTTCTCTGTCAGGTTTCATCTCTCTCTCTCTCTATTTCCTCTTTGTTTCTCTTTATTTATTTTTTCTTTTATTTGACCAGCCCTTGAATTGGGTTCTTGTTTTGGCTTGATTTCCCCTTCTGGGTATAATTGGTTGTTCAATTTATATATGTTTTTCTTTTTGATGTCACGGTGATGATCATGTAAGGGGCATAAGATAAGAACTTAAATTGTATCGAAGGATAAAATTCTTTTGGCTGGATGATAAGAGTTTCCTGTTTGGATCAAGGACTTACGTTAACTGGAGACCAGATTGATGATAAAAGTTTCATTTTTTACATTTCTACAAAATACATTGCCAATAATGATTGGAATGAGGCAACAGTGAGCGGAGTTGATGACCAGTGGATAATCAGGATTGAAAGATTTCATTTTCTTTACAATAAACAGATGAACTAAGTGCTGATGAAGTATTTGTGATCACAGAATTAAAATTATGAAGAATCATTATAGTCTGCTGAGTAGTGTTGTGGCTGATTTTGTTTCTGTTAGTGTTATATCTGATTTCTCTATTTGTAGAATTGAGTGGCAAATTGCACTTGAATTATTGATCTTAAGTTGTTGAGAAATAAGAGGTGCTGTTATTATGTCTGTGTTCTATTTAATTATTCTGGTATTTTGTTGCCAAATCGTTGTAAAGCAGGTGCTGCTGAACCTAGATCAAAATTCATTACAGATGCCAAAACCACCAGTCTGGTACAGGATCGTGCTATTCTTTTTATTATTTCCTACTATGAAACAAACAATGAAATACAGTAATGAAAAATATGCTTTTCTGAATGCTTGCAGCAACTCAATGGCACTAAAGAAAGGATTAAGAAGATGTTTGATAAGATTGATCTCTCTGTTTCTTCATATGACACTGCTTGGGTTGCCATGGTCCCATCTCCGGATTCCCCTCAGGCCCCTTGTTTTCCGCAATGCATAAATTGGTTATTGGATAATCAACTCCATGATGGATCTTGGGGGCTTCCTCAACGCCCTTTCTGGTTGGTTAAAGATGCTCTCTCATGTACCTTAGCATCTGTCCTTGCACTGAAGAGGTGGGGTGTTGGTGAAGAACAAATGAGCAAAGGTATTCTCTTTTATCTTCACATCAATCCTTTTTCACCATAGTAGAAGCTACATTAATATTCCTTCTCTTTTGACAGGCATTAAGTTTATTGAGTCAAATTTCAATTCAATTAATGATGAGAAGCAACAGACACCTATAGGCTTTGATATAATATTCCCGGGTATGCTTGAATGTGCGAAAGATTTGAATTTGAACCTTCCTCTGAGAGCGACAGAGATTGATGCCATGATGCATAGGAGACATTCCGAGGTTAGGAGGTAAATAGTGTATGATCTATAGTTCTCAACTACTAAAATTGAACAAATGTGACTAGCCCATACATTGACCTTATAACATACCTCAATTTGTGTTTGCTCCAAAGCATTATAAATCAGTTTGAATTTCTTGAATATAATGAGATTTCCCAAAACGCAAGAACCTTAGTAATCTCTGCTACGATGTGTCTTCCTTTTGTGGGCACAGAATCTACTTGGAGGGCAGGAAAGAGTACCTAGCATATGTTTTGGAAGGAATGGGGAAACTACAGGACTGGGAAATGGTCATGAAGTGTCAAAGGAAGAATGGTTCGCTGTTTAATTCACCATCTGCAACAGCTGCTGCTCTTTCTCACCTTCAGGATGCTGGTTGTCTTCATTATCTGCGCTCAGTCTTGGAGAAGTTTGAAGATGCAGGTCATATCAGCCGCATGACTCTTTTAATATGCTATATATTATATGCTCAATCTCTTATACTAAGTTATTGACTTGTACTTAACCCTTTCAGTTCCGACAATGTATCCATTCGACTTATATGCTCGTCTTTTCTTGGTTGAGAGTCTTGAAAGTTTGGGAATTGCTCAACATTTCAAGAATGAAATCAGAAGAGTAATGGATGAAGCATACCGGTAATTTTTTATTGTTTATATATCACCAGTTTTGCATCAAAAACTTTGTATGGACTCTTATCTTAAAATCTAAACAAATTGTAAGTCGAATATTTTCGTTAAGTTTTCACTTATTGGAAAGAATGACATTACCCAACAAACAGATACTGGCTGCAGGGGGAGGAAGAGATACTTTTAGATCCTACCACTTGTGCCATGGCATTTCGGCTGTTACGGGGCAACGGTTATGATATCTCTTCAGGTATTTAGTTTTAAAAAATATTGGAACTTGGAATTTTTTCGGAATACTCATATATAAATAAAGGTTTACTTCCTGATCATGTTGTGCAGATCCATTAACAAAATTTGCTGAAGATCAGTATTTCAATTCACTTGGAGGATGTTTGAAGGACATCAGGGCTGTACTTGAATTATATAAAGCTTCACAGATAATAATATATCCTGATGAATTACATCTTGAGAAGCAAAATTTATGGAGTTGTCAGTTTCTAGAACAAGAATTATCAAGAGGATCGATTCATTCAGATGGACTTGGCAAGCAATTTAGCAAACAGGTAATTTTTCTTTTTATATCAATTTTCATCTAGTCGTCAGTTTCATACCAGGAAAATGGCCATCTTTTGTGGTTTCAGGTGCAATATCATCTTAAGTTTCCCTACCATTCACAATTGGAACGTTTAGCACACAGGAGAAATACAGAGAACTACTCGGCTGATGATATTTCGATTTTAAAAACTTCATATCGGTACATATCCATTAGTTTAGTCCTTTCCCTTTCCCTTATCAGTCTGAAATGCTAATTTTGCACAGGTTGCATTAATCTCTTGCTTTGTTTTTTTATCTCTTCTTCTAGCTCTATGAATATCGGTAATAAATACATCCAACAACTAGCAGTTGATGACTTCAACATCTGCCAATCAATTCATCAAGAAGAACTCAAACATCTTGAGAGGTGTGTAATTTTATGCATTCTATGAAAGCAGAACCTGACATATGAAAATGACTGTTTGTTTTTGTTTTTCTTAGTTTCTCAAATTCAGTGAGTACAAGACTTGCATGCATCTATGATAGTGGTGTTACTCCTTGACCTTGATCATGTATACATCCATGATATCACGAGCATTGGAGTTATCTTGTTGCTTGAACTTCCCTTGTGCAATTGTGAAATCATTTCCTTGAATTAAGCAGGTGGGTTGCGGAGAACAGACTGGACAAGCTAAAATTTGCAAGGCAGAAGCTGGCCTATTGTTACTTCTCTGGGGCAGCTACCCTCTTCTCCCCTGAACTATCCGATGCCCGCATATCATGGGCCAAAAATGGTGTGCTTACAACTGTTGTCGATGACTTCTTTGATGTTGGAGGTTCTATTGAGGAACTGGATAACCTTGTACAACTGATCAAGAAGTATGTTCCTTTTCTTTTTTCTTTTTTCGTTGTAGTCACCTGTAGTGCTGACAATCTTGCAAAATATGAATTTGAATCCCAGGTGGAATGTGGAGGAAGGCATTGACTGCTGTTCTGAAGCAGTGAAGATCATATTTTCGGCAATTCATGGCTATATTTGTGAGGTTGGAGAGAAAGCATTTACATGGCAAGGACGCAATGTGACAGGTCACGTCGCTGAAATTGTGAGATGAAATCTTTCTGCTATCGCTT
The DNA here is from genome assembly GCA_026122585.1 of Anacardium occidentale. NCBI lineage: Eukaryota > Viridiplantae > Streptophyta > Magnoliopsida > Sapindales > Anacardiaceae > Anacardium > Anacardium occidentale. The sequence continues at coordinate 44,895 of JAJEJH010000045.1, forward strand.
CATTTTTTTTTTTATCAGATCATTAACAAAACTTCACCATGTTGTTCAAAAAGTGATACAATCAGCCGTTTCTGCATTGCAGTGGTTGAATCTGCTCAAGTCTATGTTGAAGGAGGCGGAGTGGTTGAGAAACAAGTCAGTCCCAACACTTGATGAATACATGGAAAATGCATACGTATCATTTGCCTTGGGACCGATAGTCCTCCCCGCCATGTATTTAGTTGGGCCTAAGCTTCCCGAGGAATCTGTTAGACATCCTGAATTTCATAATCTGTTCAAGCTCATGAGCACCAGTGGGCGTCTCCTCAATGATATACGAGGTTTTGAGGTACATTCTTTTAAAGATATCTGAACTGTTATTCTTTTGCGCCTTGTCTAACATGTTTGACATTACTAATCATCGACCCTCATGGCTGCATTGCAGAGAGAATCCAAAGAAGGGAAGCTGAATGCTTTGTCATTGCACATGATTAATACCGATACAACAGAAGAAGGGGCCATGCAGAAGATGAGAAGTCTTATTGACAGCAACAGGAGAGAGCTTCTGAGATTAGTGCTAAAGGAAAAGGGAAGCATAATTCCAAGAACTGTCAAGGATTTATTCTGGAAAATGAGCAAAGTGTTGCATTTATTTTACATGAAAAATGATGGATTCACCTCTCAGGACATGTTTAATTTTGTCAATGATGTCATTCAAAAACCAGTATCTGTTGAGAAACTGTAAGCACACACAATTCAAGATCAAAATGTCAAGTCTCTGAGATTTTCAGAATAAACCGATTATGGATTATATAATTTATATCTTGCCCTAAAAATAAATGAAGTAAAAATTATTTTGTTACCTATTTTGTGGCACGCATGCTCTTTCTTTTACTAATACTTTGATGGCCAGATGGCTAATTCTCACCCAAGATTTTCATAAATTGATAAAATTTTATTTAAAAAGTTTTTCAAACTTTTTTTATATGATAAAATATAATTCAAAAAATTTTAAAAAATCAAATATTCATATTTTTTTTAATTTGTTTTAACATTTTATAATAAAAAACCAAAATATCAGCATAAAAAATTAAATAATATTAATATTAAAATAAAATTTTACAGACAATTATATTAAAATAATACTAAAAATTGTAAATATTAATTATTATTTTTTTTAAATTATAAAATATAACAAATTTAAAAAAGGATTACTATCGCCAACAATTTTATTAACGATGGTGATCGTAAAAAATCCAACTAAATGGTCAAAAATAATTGTCTGATTGAATTGATAATCAAATATAACTATCTCAATAACAAAGACAGTCAAATCTGACCATCAAAGTTCTAACCTAATCATCTTCATCATCATCATCGTTAACCAAAAATAGTTTATTTCATGAATACTAACTATTTCTCATCATTTTTAATCTGACCTTCAATCTAATAAAATAGTTATTTTTAATCACCTAATTAAGTTTCACAACAACAATGACATTTTTTTAAATTTTTTATTTTTTAAAATTTTAACTAAAATTTTAATTTTGTAATATTATTTTATATTTCAAATATTTTTATAAATTTAATTTTATTATTTTTACTTTTTAAATTTTTATTGAAAAAGATAAAAATGTCTATTTAGTCAATTAAATTTAACAATTAACCAATAATTTGACCAACAGATGAATATTTAACTTTTCAAAACTTTTTAAATAACACTCTTATTTAATAAAAACTTGGGTGAGAGTAAATCGTTTGGCCTACTTTAATACACCTTTTACATACAATTGACATGCTAGTCACATTTTCACAAGTCATAACTGCACTCCAGTAGAACACTCTAGTTTTTTATTTCTCTGGTATGCCCTGGAATTGGGTTTTCGATTTCACTAGTATCCTCTAGTTTTAGTACGCTTTCTGGGTAAAAGTGTTTCTTTGGTTTAGGTTGGATTTGCCTACTGATGTCCCAGTGATGATCATGTAAAGAGTATAAAATAATTTCTTCATGTTGAATCAATGGAATTATGTAAGTCATTACATCATAAATTAAAAGGAAAGCAAACGGGTAATTCTAATTTAAACATATTCTCACCTGCAAAGGGGATTTGAAATAGATAGATTATCTCACGCCAAACAACAAATGAGCAGAGATCCATGAGGATGCTCGATTCTTGACTGCAAAAAGAGCTGGAAACATATTACACCAAATCTTTCTGTTGACCAAATTTACTTGAATATTGTTTGTACTAATGCATCAATCAGAAACCGAGAAAATTTTTCAGCAACCAATACATGTCACAGAGCAGTTTCAATCTCAGAAGGACTTCTTTTCATATGAAACCAGCCCATGTATGCCACCTTCAACTTGTGCAGCTCCTGTTCGGACCTGTACAAACCACAAACAGACAAGATCAACTCATGGAAACTACATTGATTACCCAGTTACACCTGAAAAATCTGCTCAAATAGAAAAACCAAACAGAAAACACGAGGAATCTGTGATAATTGATTTTGTCGAATTTATGAATGAATTGTCTGTAAGCAAATATGGCGTGAGGAAGAGAATGATCAAAATAAATTTGTCATGAGTAAACAGTTCTCTTCAACCTCTTTAATTGTCAAAGTGTACTTCATTAAAAGCAACTGAAAATGTCTGGCTCAAGTTAGCTTGTTTCCTTGTTTATTGTACCTATCTCCATCTTGATGCGTGATATGTAGAAAAAGTGAGACTGCAAACCACCTATTCCTTCATTGTTATATGGCTTCAAAATTATGGTCTAGAGTTTGGAAAGAACCTAGGATATCATGGGTTATCCCGTGTTCTGATGAGGTTTTACTTATGGAGAACACTTTTGCTTTCAAAGGAGCACAGAAGGCAAAATCACTTTGTAATTGCATTAAATGACAAGAGCGAAAGAATCATTTCTCAATGTGATGCAATAATCACGTCCAGTGGGACAAGATTAGACATTTTGCTCTCTATGGAATTCAGTTTCAAGGTACTCATCGAATTTTCCTTTTTCTTTATTCTTAATTGGAAAAAATAACATTAGTCACTATCTTGTATAAATTTGGCTCCCTCATTGGATTTTTAATATTTTTGCAGATCTCTCGTCCGCTGATGTACCTACCTCATTCTGTTTTTAGAATATTACTCGTTTTGTATCAGAAAAAAAAAAAAAAAAAAACAAAAGGTTAGCTTGTTTCCTTGTGACTTGAAAAGTAAAAAACTAAATCCTTAACCATAAGATAATAATTTACTTATCTTTTCATCATGTCAAAAGCTTTCCTAATGCCACAATTAGATTATCTCAACTGCTAAAATTAATTGATTTTTCCTGTATATGTTGCCATTAATGTAAAAATAATAGCTATTATGATCATGGAAAAATTTCAGCGAAAATCATCAGAATGCGCATATAACGACTTCAGAAGAATAATAGCAAATTGTGATTCATACCTCCAGCCTTAGTGTTCTTGACCTTAAAAGCTCGTGACCTGATTGCAGAGAATAAGCACCAAGATCCTGAAACCCTTGCTTGACTGCTTGCATTGTGTATGGTATAAACTTCAAAATTGAACCTTTGTCTGCAACAGCGCCAACAACCCCCTGAGCAATCTTTAGCTTAGCTGTATCACCCAAGTATCTCGCATCACTCCCCTTAGTCATTGCTTCAAGGGAACCCATGCCACGATATTTTTTTACCCGTAGGCCTTTCTGATAAAGGAAAACAATATTGCTGTCTTGAAGAAAAATTCCAGTGCATGCTAATAACACTCATATGCACATAGAACTCCATTATGCAACATGATACTGTCTATCTCCCTAGATTGCAATAGGCTTGACCAAAAGTAAAAATAATTTGTTTCTTTATAGCAAAACTGTAAGCTTTATATATGCACATTATACAAACAGAAGAAATTAACATTGCAAAACATACAAAGTTTCAGGAAAGTAAAGCATTCCATCCAAGAAACATTCAACTTGTTAATAGCCTTGGATTGCTATTATAAAACTTTCATCTCCATCTACGATAAAACACCCTATAGTTATACTAGAAATACAGAAAACTGAAAAATAATGCCCTTAACAAGATGGATACCCAAGTGAAACAAAAAAAAAAAAAAAAAAAAAAAAAAGAATAAATGAAGCAAATGGACATTGCAGCAAAAAGATGAAAACACACTAAAAAATAATAGAAGTGTCATCCACACTTCACTGTAGAACTATAATACCTGATTATACTGATAAGTTCCAGGGGCCTCTGTACTTCCGGCTAAGAAGCTTCCCATCATTACAGTAGATGCCCCCAGCATCAAAGCCTTAACAATATGTCCAGAGTTTGAAATACCACCATCCGCGATGACAGGTACACCATCTTGTGCAGAAATAGATGAAACTTTGTAAACAGCGGTTGCCTGTAAGTAGGTTTTGGGACAAAAGAAATTAGTTACATGATCCAATAAACATTCCTGAAAATGACAAAATGACTAAAAACATCATGTTGAGAGTTTCAGTCTTCCATATTATAATATCCATCACAAGGAGAAAGTGAGTTACAAAGGATCATGCAACTTAATACGACTCAAAACACTGAACACTAATTTATCTCTTAATAGTATCAATCACTCAATTAGCATCCTACTTACAATAAATAGGAGATATTGCTCTCAGTGCAATACACAACATATAAAAACCTTGCAGACTGAAGAAGAAGCTGTTATTTAAATTATTTATAAAATTGGCTATGTAAAAGTTTAATCTATTTCTCAAAGAATAGATCATTTCCAATAGTAAACATAATATCAAGTATCAACAAACTAAAAAAGCCATTGCAATAAAATAGATTCCAAGTACAGTTTCTTTAAGTTTATGTGGTGTCGACTCAATTACAGTTTTCACAGTAAATACTCTAGTTTGTAAAGCAAAACCTTATACCTGTCCTCGCCCAACCGCACAAACCTCTTGTGTGGTACATATGGACCCAGACCCCATCCCTACTCTTAGCCCATCCACACCAGCCTGAATCAAATTCTGTGCCTGATACATTGTCACAACATTTCCACCAATCACATCCAACTCTGGATATGTCTTCTTTACATACTTGATCATCTCAATCTGATAACTTGAATTACCTTGAGAACTATCCAACACTATCACATTCACCCCAGCCTTCACCAAATGCTCTAGCCTCTGCTTATCAGATTCCCTAGTTCCAATTGCTGCTCCAACCATCCACTTTCCATCAGGTCCCACTGTGGCCTTTGCCAATCTTGGATACCCCTCTATTCTCTCCACATCCTCCTTCAGAACCACATCTAGCACCTCACCATTATTCTCCAAAACAACAAAATCAAGCTCATTTTTCTCCAGAACTCCACTAATTTGACCCAAATCATATTCTGAGGGGACATAAACCTTAGAACTGCAATCACGCATATAATCAAAAACTTTTACTTTCTTATCATTCAAATTCTCCCAATCAGATTTGGCCACGTAACCCAATATTTTGGATCTTGCAGTACCTGAATTAGTCAAAAACAGTTAAGCCCATAAAACTCAAGTCAATATATTTCTTCACCATCTTAGCAATATTAAAATCATTATCATAATATGACAATGCAGAAACTTAACATTACAATTTTAACTTTTTTATATTACTTATCTAACAGCTTTAGTGGCCAAGATATGCATCCTATTAACATAACAAAGGGCACTAAATATACATGTAACACAGACACTTCAAATTTACAAAATTAACTTTTCAGGTTGCAGATTTCATCGTTTCACTAACATTTCACGTTATTGATTTCGTTTTTTCACTAACCTTCGTCCTAATAACTAGATAAACGCACTAAACTGTGTAAAAAGACGGGTATAATCCAAAAATCCATGAAATCATCAATATAAGCCTCTTGCGCCTTAAAGATGTAATTTTTTTAAGTTATTATCTCCTCGAAACATTAACTTAATCGAAATCTGTATCCAGTATCATAGCTATCCACTCTAAGCTCAAGCACGCTTACCTGACTCAGTGACAAAAAGATGATTGTAATCCCCAAACTCCGTTACGTCATCAATAAAGGCGTCCCGCGTCCTAAAAATCGCCGAATTTGATGAAAAGATCGGAACACGGCGCGACTTGGCTGAGGCAACGAGACTAGCCTGGTCGGAGGGCGTGCAGTTGGAGTGAATAATACCGATGCCTCCAAGAGCAGCCATGGCGGCGGCCATGTAGTCCTCGGTGACAGTATCCATTGGCGAAGCAACACAGGGGAGGGAGAGGTCAATGTTGCGAGTGAGACGAGTAGAGAGGGAGACAGCATCAGTTGGAAAGTCGATGTAGTGAGGAAGGAAGATAACGTCATCGTAAGTATAGGAGTAGCCTTGGTTGAAAAGCTTCTCGGCTGAGAAACCGTCTTCAATCGGAGCTGGTGAGAAGTCCATGACGGTGGCGGTTGTAGTGACGGAGACTTGAATTTAGGGTTTGACGCGAAAGGATGGTAAATATGGAGGGAAATGGACAAACGTCGTGTTTGACTTTTAATACTAATCCCACCACCACGTGGCGGACAACGTTCTGGCTTTATTAGCCTTTCTCTTTCAAAGGTCGCGACAAGGCTTGACTCCGTGAACCCCCATTGGTCGTAAGACCAGTTGGATCCACGCCTTAATAGCATCATCACAACAGATCTTTTTATAGAACAGCTCTTTTTGCTCGATTATCAATTCAAACTAATCAAATTTAATTTTTAATTAATTATTTAAAATTAAAATTAAATTAATTTGAATTTATCTTAATTCTCAATTTAAATCCATCAATTCTTTAATTTTTTAATAATTTCGTCACTATAAAAAAAATACAAAGAGATACACAAGCTTTTGAATCTATACGATGTAATAATTAATATTACGAGCCTAATTGATCAAAAGTGAAGATTACTTTCACCCAATGGGGTCACCAAATTTTGGACGTGGATAATAAATAATGAAGTTAGGACGTGGATTGTGACTAGAAACACCATTCACTAAGGTGCCTACCAATTATGTTATTTTTAAAACTAAATGACTTATTCCCACTCATAGTTTGAGACGGAGATAAAATCTCACCCATTAGCTTTTAAAAGTTTAGATTCTCACTTTTTATCTCATTTTTATTCAATTTCATTAACCTATTTTATGAAATAACAAAAATATCTTTATTAATAAAAATTTAAAATAAAATTTAGAAATATATTAAAAATTATAAAGAAATTTAAAATTTTTATAAAATTATAAAAAATATTTAAATTATAATATTTAAGAACTCAACCACTGCCATCGGCTGCCGCAGTTAGCACCAAGTGGCCATTCTGGCTATCTGGTTCCAAGGGAGGCCAGTCGGAGCAGCCACTTGGTGCTAACTACGGTGGTTGGGTTTTTAAATATTATAATTTAAATATTTTTTATAATTTTATAAAATTTTAAATTTTAAATTTTAAAAATTTTAAATATATTTAAATATTATTTTATATTTTTATAAATTTTAACTTTAAAATGATATAATTACTATTTATTGTTGATTGTTAGACTTAATAGTCAATATGTAAGATTTCAGGTTTTTTTAATTTGGTAGGTGGGAATTTGACTTAACCAAACTCTGGGTGGGAATATGTCCTTTGGCCTATTTTAAATCATAATGTTTTAGTTTTTGTGGTTACAATTTATTAGCCTAATGATGCCAATGTTCGAAGTGTTGTTTTTATATTTTTATACAATCCTTTATTTATAGGATCGGAGTATAATGAATTTAGATAAAACAATTTATTAAAACTTAATTGTCTTTCAATTATGCTTGTAGATATTTTGAAAAACAATATTATAATAATAAAATTTTATAATTGTATATCAAAGAGATTAATAATGACTATAATGTTTGCGTATCTGATTGAGCATTTGTCATTAAGATTAAATTTGAATTGAATTAACTCAGAATTAAGTTTAAGTTTGAATTAAACAAATCCAAAACAAACTTAATCTCAAGTTTGCAATATTAAATTTGAACTCGACTAACAAGTTCCGCGAGTTAATGAAATTATTTAAATTATTGTCATTTTGAATATTATGAGACGTCTGACAAATTAAACTAAGTTGAATTCAAACTGAACTTGGCTTGAATCCAATTATATTGTCATCATTATTCTTGATTCTTTGTCCACAGGTAGCTATTAAATGAAATAGAACAATAGGCATACACAGTATTGGGCTCAAAACAAAGCCCACTGGACTGGATCGTACGACAATCAGCCCCCGGCCAGTAAGGGTAATTCACGGATGGTCTGGAAATGTTCGACGGGCGGCAAGTTGCAAGCTGGGATGGTCATTAAGATAGATTCCGTCTAAGGAGCATACACTTCGTGCGAGAAGAAGTGCTTAAAAGGGTTTCCGATAATTATTTTGGCTACTCATTTTGGGTGGCATATATACAGATGAACTGAGTTCGAACTAATATCCAAGTCAAGTTAATCGAAATGAATTTCAAATTTCAACATCAACTCTTTTAAATTCCAATCAAACAAGGGCTATACCCTTAAGAACAAGCTGAACATACTGTTCCCCAGTTCTGCACCTGAAATCAGATCATTGGCCCTTCTTAAGCCGCTAATTTAAGGGGAAAGCAAGGTAATTATGGTTGTTTATATCTGAGACTCAGAGCAATTACTGGTGCTGTATTTTTAAGATTGAATTACAAGTTCTCTGCTGAATGATGTTGCAAGTTTTTAGTACTCAACTTTCATGTCAAATATTTAAACAAGTGTAATATGTAATGTGAAGAGATGTTCAGGGTGAATTTTATCAATAACAAATTTCATATTTTAATGGATCACTTTATATATCATAGAATGTTCAGTTTCAGCAAGCAGTGCTGACTTCTTCATCTTTTTATTCATTGTATACTATTTCTTTGAATATTTGCTATATTGCTTTCCTAAAGCTGCCAGTGGAAGACAACTAGAACTCAAGCATCTTGACAGTTGCTTATATATTTACGTACATTCTTGTACCATAATGTTTTGTCCAGCATATTTCTGCAGTATAACTGAGAAATGGTCAATATTTGACATGTCACTGGTGTTGCAAAACATTGTTCTTGCAAACACCCACAATATTGTCTGTCCCAGAAAGTATTTCTTTTAGCTGCTGCCAGTAATGTTTATCCCACTTAGGTAAACAGGTGTAGAGAAAAGACTGGACAAGCTAAGGGGGCATTATAGGCCTATATCCAGAATTTAATGAAGGGTTGTAGTTGCAATCAAACCTTCCTAAATTTCTAGACGAGATACTTGTTCTATAAGAGAGAAGTGATGAACTACTAAGATAAAAGAACAGATATAAACATAAGGTAAGAGGGGTACAGCTTGGTGTCATTTTGTAATGACTGTATGGTATTGGAATATGATCTCTGTAGCCAAAAAAGAATTCTAAAAGATCAGATCAGACTCAACTTCCCATGCTTATTCTTCATTCTCCATTAAAACCTGTGAATTGTGACCCTTAAATGTGCTCTGTAAATGGTCAGGATTAGACATGTAAAATATGGGGAGGCCAGCTGCAGGCAGAAACTCCTCCATTGAAAATGATGTGATGCCTGCCTTGCCACCCCTACCTATTAAAGTACAATTTACCTATGGAATCATACTGGAGATCAGTTCCCATCATATTTTTTCTTGAAGCAAATGGGGGGCAAGTTTCAGTATTTTATCTTATTATTTCTCAACTCTAAGGCTTAGAATTCATTGCTCCAATATCTCAAGTGGGTGAAGTGTGGTAGTGGAATCAACATTTCAGGCTGTAAAATTTTTAACAATTTTGCATGTCTGCAAAACATTTTTTTTAACCTTTACTGGATCGAATTACTCTTTTTACGTATAGTTGAGAGATGTATTTTTTATTTAATCAGACCTGAACCGATCACATTAAACAACAGAAAACCTCGAATCAACAACCATTACACCAAAAAAGTTTTTAACTCATACTCTCCGTAAGGGCATACTAAGACATTTTTCCCCTTTACAATTTACGGTTACGAGAAAAAGAAAAAAACTGTGCTTTCATTCTTAAAACATTTTCTTTGCTGTTTCCGTTGTGTATATATGACCCCCAAGAATGAATCCAAAACAGGATCTATATGCAGAAACTATAATCCAACTGGCAAAATCAAAATCATCTAATTTATATCAAGCAATCCCATTTGGATTCTTTCACTGCTTAACATTAAAGCTGACTTTTTTTTACTATTATCAGAGAACAAATGCAGCTTCTCAATGTTCAACAGTGCATATTAACAGTGAACGTAAACAAAGAGCTAAATCATTAAGCTGACTTGTGCTTGTAACTTGGGATCTTTAGTCCTTACCATTGTTGAAAGTACTGTGATCTTTCATTTGTCTAAGCATCTTTTAATGGAGAAAGATTTAAATTTGGTTGATGATTATTGGGAAAAACATAAAAGTTTTGTTGCATTATGTAAAGCACGTTTATTCTTCTTAAACAGTTTCTCTCTTGCTAGAAAACGAATCAAACAAAAGAAACTGAAAATCAAAATCATACACACATGAAAAGATAGATTCACTTGAGTTGCCTAATGATGCATAGGTTCATGGTTGCACTAGCGTTTTGTGTGTTTTTTTTAATTAATTTTAGGGTTACAAGTAATAATTATAACCATATATTTATATTAGGAGCGAATTTGACCTTAGTTATTTTAGTTCAAATAAATTTTCGACTCAAACTTAGCTTGTGGCCTCTCATCGCATCGAAAAATGAGCTCGCCAATGATTATTCTTCTTTAATAATTCTTTTTTTCAATGATTTTTTTTCCTCCAATGATTTGAATGAGTTGAACTCGGTTTCAAACTAATCATTCTGAATTTGAGCTAAGTTTAAATTAACCTTTGTTTGGTTTTAACTTGGATCAATCAGAATCTTAAAATACCCTATTTAGGATCTTAGTAGTGTATACAAAAATAAAATCTATCAATCATAGGGTGTTTGATATACAAATACTTATTGTATAATTTCACCAATCTTTACGTGACAAAAATCTTATATGAGTCTTCTTATACCCTTAGGATTACACTTGTAGTAATCCACACAGAATAGATTGATTTGAAGATACTAATATAAACTTATATTTTAGTATAGTGTAGATAAAATTAGAAATAACAAGAATCTTAAAAGGAGTCTTAGAGAGAAAAAATAATTAGGAGAAATGGACAACATTTCATCAAATGAATATAAAAAGTGATCATGCAAGGTCAGATGTTTTTAACACACGAGCATGCATATTTGATTTTCATGATATATGGTTGCGACATGTATATGCACGACAATGTGTCCAATACTTATTTGATCCATTATGATGACGTCGAAACACATATTTTGCAGACAATTGACAATTAGGCTGCCATACGCACAACTATGCGTGAAACATACGCAATCATGTGTACTACGAACAAACTCTAGTAAATCATCATAACCACTTGTTAAGAATGTCAACTAACAACTTTAGGATTAATTAACCTAAAAGTTGACATACAATACAAAAACTTTCATCAAAATATATCTCTCGAGGTCAAAGTATAGAAGCAATGTCTATCTTAGAAGTTTCTTGTAATCATAGTTTGACTTTAATCCAGACTTTCACGAATTTGGCATCAACCTTAGTCGATTACAGTCATGGACTCACATGGACTTGGATACTTGTCAGTAAACTCATTAGAGATACAATTTTCTAGCATTTAAGAATGACACCCCATAGTCTTCATAATTTCAATACAACCAATCGCTATATGTATTATAACCCCGTTTATGGTGACATATTAAATGATGTCAAACTGCATTGATCCTTATATAATATAGTTCAAAGAATCATATGTACCTATCAGATTAAGAAGATATATTCCATAGACATAAGAAATACAACATACATCCATATGCTACACCAAGTTATATGTAACCATTTCAACATGCACAATATAAAATCTTATTTGATTAAAGTAATGTTCGATTTATAGACACTTTTTAGAATGATCATTATTAAGTATATATAGAAAATACAATTAATCCCTTGAATCTTTCAATTTTATTATACTATTTTAAGATAACAATGCATAGTAAATTGAAAATTGTCATTATTTATATTGTGATTAAAAGGCATTTACCCTAACATTAAAGTCAACATTTATTGTTAAAAAAAAAAAAAGAACTTAGAATGAGGTGATTATCTGAATATGATAATATTATTTTTAAAGTGAGGGATTGTTTCTTTGTTTTTCCACAATAGAAAATTAAAAAAACAAAAAAGCTATCTTTATCGGTTTGTTCTGGCATTGCTTCAAGGAGTAAACAACAAATAAGAGGAGGACATTTTTATAAGGAACTAATATAGAAACGTCCTCAAAATTTATGCCCATTTGGCCAATACAGACATGCAACCAGCTCCAAGAAGAAGAGAAAGATTAGCCCCTAACTGAAGCCTCACATTACTTTGCAATTTAGGGTTCATAAAATCTGCAGCAAGCAAATCAACCAGTGCCATGTAAATCAAAATCCCAGCTGAGGCTGAATCAAAAGTCCCCTCCACAATCAGAGCTGTTGGACTCTTCTGGCTGTAAACACTTGAAATTCCAATGCCAAGTGCAATCCCAACTGGGGTTGTCAGGGAGAAAAATGTTGCCATAATTGCCACAGATCTCGACTTAAACTCTGCCTGTAAAAAGATCAAAAAAAAAAAACAAGATATTAAATGTGTATGGACATTCACATAATAAACTTTTAAATTGTCAAGAGATAACAGTAATATGTTGTATATACAAAATAGGCAATAGTTATATAGCAAAAATGATTTCAACAGGCTAAAGTAGCGATAAGCATGACAACTTTTAAGACATTAAAGTTGATTAGTGGTTTCTACTATTGAAGGGTGTTGACAGGATGACCACATTCTCCATAAACTAGTCTAATCTTTTCAACTGTGGACCAGTATAGTTGCTTTAACTAAGATAAAAAGTTCAGGAATGAGCACATCATGGGACACATGTTTTGATTGTGTGCGATGGATTACCTGGGAGATGCAGCCCCCGAGTCCCATGCCTTCAAAAAACTGGTGAAATGACAAGGCTGCTAGAAGAGGCCTGATAGTATCTGGGTTCTCAGAAGCACCCAGAGACATGCCAATAATCACTGAATGTACCACAATTCCAAACTCCAATACCTACACAAATCCACCCAAAATGTCAATAACATATGCGCCTTCAACTTTGAAAAATTATTTAACTTACTGGGGTTCACGTTGCTCCGCGTATATCTATCAGATTAGTCTCTCTTGGGTGAGTCTAGAAAGACTGGATTTGATCCAAACTTCATGGGCTCGAATTACAATTGGAATTGAATAAACTAACTTCCAGCCAAGAGTTATGTTCATTATTTTAAATGAGTCAAATTCAAGTCTACTCAAATATTTAATCTAGAGTGAAGTTGCTTCTGAAATATCTAACAATTTACATGAAAACTCTTGTATGAACTAGTATTCATCGTCAGCCTAATAAAAAATAACATGCCTGTATGTACTACTCAACCTTACTTGGGAAACAACACGTCGGCGGATGAGCTGAGTGAGAGCCAAATCCTGAGATGAATGACCAACAGAGCCGCCGTGAGCGTGGCCGTGCGTGGCATGCGTATGAACGTGAACATGACCTGCATGTTCATCAGCTTTCTCTTCATCCTGATCAACTGCCAGCAGCTTATTATCGTTGAAATGCTGCCGCTTGTAATACCCCGTAGCGAAGGAATCCACCATCAATGTTCCGATGGAGGACATCATGGCAACGAAGCCTGAAAAGGGGAACTTGCCCCATGGATTTTCACTAAGACAAGGTGAAGTTAAGCTCTCAAAAGCTTCAGGAAGGATGTGAACAAACCCAGTTGCTAGAATAACTCCGGCTGCAAAGGCTTTAACCATAAAGAAAATATCTTTCTCAGGCCTCAAAGCTGGAACTTTCTTGCTCAACAATGGAATACTCACACCAACTGCACCAGCAACGAGAATAGTAGCAATTGCAGCAAGTTTATATTTAAGTGCTTCACCCTTACGTTCTTCGAAGGCTTCAACTTCGCAAGAACTCTCACCAGAGACAAGAACAATAGGAGAAAGAAGAAAGTAAAGACAAATTAGGCTAAAGGAGTTGAAAGAATCAACACAAGGTTGAAGAACTGTCATGGTGTACTGTGTTTGTTTCACAGAATCATGAAAGGGTGATGAAGAACTTATAAAGAGAGGGAAAGGGCAGCTTCTGGGTTTGTGGGTTTGTAGTATTATAAATAAAGGAAAAGAAGCAATGGTGATTGCAGATACAGAAACTGAATGGCTAAAAATCTAAGAGCATCAAATACAGTCAACAAACATAACATAAAATAGAAATGAATGAGTGAAGACCATTGGTTCATATTAAGATCTTAATTCTTTGTGATGATTTAACTTTACAGGCATACAAGTTCATTGTCAAAATCTGCAGATTTTTAAGCTTTGATTATTATATTATCTAGTATTATACAAGTACTTATAACTCTTTAATTGACGTAAGAATAACTGAAATGGACCCAAAAAGGTTTTCTATATTCATTTGAAGATGCTGATGGGGCGATTAATTGTTAACCTTTCATTTACTTGGCATATTCCATGCAAAAAAATGGTAGTCGGAAGGTCTTTTAATTCAAGAAGATAGTTCAGTGCTTCGCATATGTGCTGCTATATACTTTAATAAAGAATACTTTCCATTCTTAATTCAATAATCTTATAATATATTTTGTAACCAACATGTTTGGATTCAATATGATCTGTTTAAGTTTGAATTGAATAAATTGAGTTTGAACTAAAGATCAAACTCTATTTCATAAACAAATCAAGTTTTAATTGATTTAAATATTTAAATTTAAACTAATTCGAATCGGACATAAAATTAAAATTATTTTTAAATCGAGTTTGAACCTCAACTTATAATCTTTGTTAGATTTTTAAGAAATATATGTTTAAATATACTAATTTTGTCTAAGATATAACTTAGTTCCTGATCAAAAGTAAACAAACTTTTATTTTGCAAGTTTTGCCCAAATGTAAGGATTGTATGCTTTAGACATGTACTTATGTATAGTTAATTTTGTAAGCACACGTGTTAAATCGTATCTATTTATATTCTATATTTGTTATGTATTTTTTTTTAGTCTATTTTTAAAATTTATGATATATAACTGTATATCATAAACACTTGATTATATGCGATTATCTGTAAGTTATACACGAATAAATTTATCTCAAATATTTTATACATAATTAAGATTAAGTAAACATAAATTGTAAACAATTTTTGTACACACTTGTGTACATAAATACTATACAATCGTACATTAAAATATAAATAAAGATACTATGAAAGGTTATATATGTACGAGGTTTTGTGTGAGGTTAGCTTTGTGCGAAAATTTATAGTTTAGGTTTCATCAACTTTTAGTAAAAAATTGTAACTTACTCTGTAAAGGAAAAGTGTTGACAAGATGTTGCCATTCAACACCTAAATCAATGAAGTATGGCAAATATGACATGGTTTAGAAGCTTTCTTTAGGAATTTTTACACTTTAATGTCTTCATTTCATATAATTAAATTATAATATTAGTTTATCTAATATTATTCCCACCTTTTAATCACCAGTTAGGCTTCATTAGTGGGACATAAATATATTTGTGTATTATATATATTTTTAATAATATTATTAATTTCTTATTATATAAATATATGACAAAGTCCATCATTTGTATTGAAATGGAGTCTGATTCGAATTCAAAAAAAATAGTTCAAAATTAGTTTAGCTGAGACTTGAACTGGACTGCTTTTATGAAAATGGCTTTAATTTTTTGTTTAAGTTCAATTAGTTTGATTCGAGTTTAAATATGAATTCAGGTGGAATCGTATTTGGGTTTAGCCTTTTATAGATTGTGGGCTGTCTAATGTTGTCCAGATTTTTGGGCTGGGTTAAGCCCAATTCGAATAGGCTTTTCTCAAAATAAATTTATGTTCTCAGAAGAACTCAAGGCGAGCTAAAGCTTGAATCTCTCATTAACTTTTTCTGTCTCAAAACCAAATCACGGATCATGGATTCTTCAACCATTCTGTTTAATCAGCTGAAGGTTTGAATTTCTTCTTTGTTAATCTTCTGTTTGTCTATTATTTTTGGCTGCAAAACAGTTTTTTTTCCTTTCATGATGTGGGTGAAAACTTAACAGGCAGCAGAGCCGTTCTTCTTGTTAGCTGGTCCAAATGTGATTGAATCAGAACAACACATTATGCGAATGGCCGGTCACATTAAGAATATCTCCAACAAGTGGGTTCATTCTGTTTTTTTTGAAAATGTGTTTATTTTTCTATTGAATTCTTAGTTGATCATTGGAGATTATGAGTTTGTTTCCTTTTTTTATTTTCCGAAAGCTATAATGTTTCAGGAATTTCGTTTTGTTTATTTTTATCTGGGTTTGCTTTCATTTTTTTTCACATGAGTTGATTGTGGCTTATTTTCGACGAGTGTTTGGAGTTATTTACAGTGTGTTGCTTATGCAATGTGATAAATAATATTTGAACCATCTTTTAGATTTTGACTGTCAAAGTGGTTTTTTTCATTTCTGATCTTGTAGAGTTGGGTTGCCACTGGTTTTCAAGTCAAGTTTTGACAAAGCTAATAGAACATCCTCCAAATCGTTTCGGGGTCCAGGCATGACCGAAGGCCTGAAGGTTCTTTCTTGTTATCAAAACTTTTAATGCTTTGTTCTTTATGAAATTTTAGATCCTGTTAAGATAGGATATTGCACCTGCACCAGTTTCATTTTTTTTTTTCATGTTTGGTGGCAGATCCTAGAGAAGGTTAAAACAGCATATGACCTTCCCATTGTCACTGATGTGCATGAAACTGTTCAGGTAAATTTTTATTTAGAAACACTTGTTCTATGCTTATATTGCCCATTTTGTGTTCAGGCCCTTGATTTTGTTGGGGCATTACTGATTGGATAGTGTTAAAGGTGATGTTACAATGTAAAGTATAGATGATGCTTCTTTTTTGTTGTCTTTGTGATAATTGGCTGCTTTCTTAAGGACATTCTCTTTTCTTTCTGATTGTAATATACGTGCTAATTCATTAACCATTTTGTAATATTTGGTCCAAAGTACTAGTGAACTACGTTGTTATATGCTTAAGTATTTGATAAGTGGAAAAAAATGAATGAAATCTTTGCTTAATAATTTGTCTGCCTCGTTTGCACAGCTGCTTGTTGTAATGTGTTAGACTATTGATTGTGATGACAAGGAAAGTAAATACAGGATTGTACAATTTCATGGTTTACCATGTTGGTAAAAAATCTCTCTGAAAGATATGGTCACTAAGCTCCAAAGTTTTTTTAGCTGGTAAATGTTTGAAGAAATGGTAATGACCTGGTATCTTCATTCAAGCTATTTCATCCTTGTTTATATCAGAATTGTAAGTTTTGAACTAGATTTAACTGAGTAATGAAACTTCTCCTTTTCTGAGCCAGTGTGAAGCAGTTGGCAAAATTGCAGATATTATACAGATTCCAGCATTTTTATGTCGTCAGGTTCAATTAATTTACATCTTTAGAATGAAATGTTTCCATAATAGGGATATTTGTTATATATTTTGAAGGATAGGCCCTTCTACCAAATTAAGTTATCTTATTGTTGATCTGTCAATAACAGACAGATCTTCTAGTTGCTGCGGCTAAGACTGGGAAAATCATCAATATTAAAAAGGGCCAATTCTGTGCTCCCTCTGTGAGTGTTCCTCCTCACTAGCCTCTGATGAGTTAAAACCCCTTTACTAGTTCATTTAGGTTGTAGGGTTTTGATATATGCATAAGCATTCATCACTTTATGTTTAAATATTTGATAACAGCGTGAATTACAGGTCATGACAAATTCTGCTGAGAAAATTAGATTGGCTGGAAATCCAAATGTTATGGTATGCGAGAGAGGAACGATGTTTGGCTATAGTAAGTTAATTGTCCCTTTTTTCTGTCAAATGCTCTCTCATCTATGCCATGGCTTCTGAAATGCATTCTCAGTCCCCAACTATAGTTCGGTTGCATAAAAAGATGATATTGGAGGTTCTCTGACATCTCAAAATTCTGATTAATTCAAAATTTAAATTCCTAAAGAGTAGCAGAAAAGAGCTATTGCAGAGATATTGTTTGCATTGTCACTTTATTGATTTGGCGTACAGAAAATGAGTGCCATAGTACCATTAGCTGCACCATAAGTGCTAAGTCCAAAGTCAATCACAATTCTTTAATATTTATATTTCAGCTTAAAGGTAATTGAGTTAAATCATATGTTTTTAGTGCTTGATCCTTAATTTGAATCCAGAGTGCTGGTTCTATTTAAGGTGATTGTTATTGAACCTTCTCATTCAAACGTTAATCATATATTAGGATTATGACATAATTGTTTCATTAATATATTTTATCATCCTCTTAGACTGATGATATATTTGTGGTTTGGTTTGTAGATGATTTAATTGTTGATCCACGGAATTTGGAGTGGATGAGAGAAGCTAATTGTCCTGTTGTAAGTGAAATGATCACTTTTTAATGCGTTTAGTGCATTTACATAAGCATTATATCATTCTTTTTGGTATAATATGGAGCATATAGTAGCAACCAGAAGAAGCACCTAATGGCTGGAAGAGAACCTCTGCAACCCAAGCTAGCTGTTTGTCTCTAGAAATTTTTTATTCCCCTGATTAGAATGTTTCAAATTTTAACTTTTTAATATTAGCAAAATTGTAAACATTATGCATTATCCACTGATTCTCGTTATCAGAGTATGTCACTTATGCTTTCAAGTGCACCTTGCATCAGTTGTGTAATATCCGTTTTCCTTTGATACGCTGAACTGTAATAAATGGAACACATCATATTTAATGCTCCACCCATTGGATCTACTTGGTAAAATTGTTGACTAAGACGATTGTTTAGGGTGACTAATTAATATCCCTTAAATTTACAATAGAGATTCTTTAGAAAATTCTTCTCAGTTCTGCAGTTTGTGCTTAGTTCACTCAATGATAAACTTGACTGAAAGATTCTTGTGTGCTGCTTTCATTTCTCATACTCTTTCTGGAAGAAAGGCTTAGTGATAATATTTCTTTGCAGGTGGCTGATGTTACACATTCATTACAGCAGCCTGCAGGGAAGAAGGTGTGCATTGTACATTTTGTATACTATAATTAGAGAATGTTCTATGGTTCTAATTCTGTGAAATAGTTAACTTCAAAACTGTTATTTAGTTTCAAATTGGAGAGCCTTGGCTATCTGTATATTATCTGCATGATCTAAAAACACATGATTTTTTTAGTTTCCAAGAAAATATTACATTGTTTGAATAATCCCATTGCACTAAATCATCGTGCTTTTTTTCAAATAAATTTTATCTTAACCACTATACTTATGCTATGTTGGCATTAGTCCATCACTTTCTTTCATAGAAATGGTCGTAGGAGGATATTAAATGTGTAACAATAATTTATCTGCAACGTTTTTGTGCTGTTCCTTTTAAGTAGAATAATATCATTTTTGGTATGATCTCTAAATTGTTACAACTTGATAAACTTAATTTGTTATCCTCTTTTTTAACAGAAGGGCTAAATTCATGCTTTTTCTGTTATAGTTGGATGAAGGAGGTGTTGCAAGTGGTGGTCTTCGAGAACTTATACCATGCATTGCAAGGACAGCTGTTGCGGTTGGCGTTGATGGAATTTTTATGGAGGTATAGAAAATTTGCTACAAATGATTGGTTTAGTGTTGCCTTTTCTTACTAAAATAAAACCTAGCATTAGACTGGTGTATTGACTAATTTGAAACAAATTAGATTTGGTAAATGCTTGAAGTTACTGGAAGTCCCTCTTATTTCCCAAATTTCTAACTTTAAATTCACTAAGAAGGAAGTGCTATTACATATCTTCATGGTTCTAGTATTCCATGCAGGCTTGCATGTACCTGATGCGTTTTTTCTTCGTTTTTGAGACTGACACTCAATAAAGCATTGGCTCAAAATTTAGTAGTTGTGTTGTTTTATCCTCTTTCCCCTTTCTGTCCTAGTTTATAAATGTATTTGTTTCTAAAGCTTCTTTTGAATGGTTAGGTACATGATGACCCTTTGAACGCACCAGTTGATGGCCCGACCCAGTGGGTGAGTTCACTTAATACTTTCTCCCCGTTCATAAATTGGAAGACTTTTTTGTCTATTTCACCAGCAGTTTTTAACATTTTCTTTTTCCCTTGTCTATGACTACAGCCACTCCGGCATTTGGAGGAACTACTACAAGAGCTTGTGGCAATTGCTGTAAATTCTTTGCTCCCTAATCTGTGTGGTTACTATTCTAATAATCCTTGTGTAAAGACAAAAATCCCCATCTTCTTGCATTTTGGTTACTTGTTTTAGAAAAGATAAATGTGCTCAATTTCATTGTTTTCGAAAAACAAAATCATGGAAGTTTTCTTCCCAAACTTCTGGTATGCACTCTTTTTGAGCTTTGGCTAAAGAAATCTTAACGATTTATAGTTGAACCTACTTGAGTATACTCCTGTCAGCCCTAGAATGAAGATAGGGTTTCATTTTCACTTTGCACCCTTCACTATATTATTCTTATTACCAGTTGTAATTCCTAAATCTAACATTGACCGGAATGCTTATAATGTCTAAAGAGGGTAAGCAAGGGGAAGCACCGCATGAACATCGATCTCACACCATTTCATGATTAGGAAGACAGAAGGCATTTCTTTAGCGGTAAGCAAGCAATAGCTTCACATTCCTGTTATTCGTCTAATTGAGATAGTATGATGCTAAAGTTTTTCCCACCTTTGCTTGTGTCCACATTTGGTTGCAGATTCAAGCCTACTTATCT
This sequence comes from Anacardium occidentale, assembly GCA_026122585.1. Taxonomy (NCBI): domain Eukaryota; kingdom Viridiplantae; phylum Streptophyta; class Magnoliopsida; order Sapindales; family Anacardiaceae; genus Anacardium; species Anacardium occidentale. The sequence continues at coordinate 65,881 of JAJEJH010000045.1, forward strand.
AGGCTACTGTGAACAAGTTTATGGCACTCTGAAATCAGCAGCCCTGAAAATTTGAACGTCCTGCTCAAGAATGCATGATGGGCAAATAGTTTGGTAGATTTGATATGAATTATTTTATGGTTGTTTGTATTCCTCGTCTGGTGGATTAGATGCTAGTTTCTTTCCTCTCGGTTCAAGCCCAAAAACTTACTCGTGTGTACTACCAATTTATGTTTCACATTATTCTCTAATAGGTCTTGTAATAATGATGGTCAAATAGTTATATAAGGTTGATATGAATCAGTTGATAGAAGGCTATTTTTTTGGGTTATTTAATCGAAAATTTCAAAGGTTACTTGTATGAATGAATTCAAGTTGAGTTAGTTTGAGTTTAAATTCATGTTTATCTCAAACGAATTGAATGTAAGTTCAAAATCCAAGTTGACAATTTGGCTCAAGTATAAGAGCTTGCCAACATTGTTGCTTGTGATAAGGGTGAAATCAAATCAAGCCAAACCTAAACAAGGGTCTGATTAAGCTTGGTTCAAATTTGGAATATTTAGCTCAATTTGTTTGAATGGTAAACAATAATACCAGCAAGAAGAAGAGTTACGGAAAGAGGAGAGCTTTGATGCTACATTGTCAGCGAACCTTTGAATTTGAGTTGAACATGGATTTGAACCTGAATTGGCTTAGTTTAAGTCCACCCCTAAATCTGGATGAAATGGATTTCCAAACCTTAAAAAAGTATATGCCTAATTCTCTTAGGTTTCATTATTGTCAAAGCCATCTTCATGTAAAAGATCTAACCAGTACTTTTAATTGATGTTAAAATGACAAGATGAGCCCAAGAGAGAAGGTGAATTGAATTAAATTGTGGAAAGTTCGCAAACACTGACTACCTTATTCTGTTATCAATTTACATTGAAACTTTTTTCTTTTTACAACAAGAAAAGAAAGAAGCATCATAGCATAATTGAACTATGTATTAGTGTACTTGTGATGATAATAGTCTTTGATTCAAATTGAGTTAGCTCAAATTTGTTTTTAAATTTGAACTTAAGTTTAAAAGTTTAAGATTATCAAATTTTAATTTAAAGAGAATTTAAGTTTGACTTTTCTCAAATTAAATTAAATTTGAATTGATGTACGTTTGAACTTAGTTCAGATTGAATCAACTTACATGAAAATTTTAGGCCAAACTATATATTATAGAAAACATATGATGTTGGTCCATTTTCAAGTATGACAAATTGACATGCCTACCAACCAATCTAGTAAAAGGACACCCTCCCTCTCTGTTGGCCATGTTTAAAACCACTCAATATCAAAATCCAAAAATACTTTCAAAGTGCACAAGACACATTACACAGAACAGAAAACACTTGTATTTGTCGAACTACCGTCTGGAAATATTGTTCAGCCCACCGCACCTTTCCACTTGAATATCTACAATAATTCCATTTTCCTTTTCAACTCCACTAGTAAAAAGGCCATGGCTTTTCTTCTTCCTAATTTCTTTCCTCTTCTTCTCCAAACTAAAGCCTCCAAAGAGAAGCCTTTCCTCCGAACAACATCCTCAGCCAGACATAACTTTTATCCTCTAGCTCTCTCTTCTGTGACCAGTCTACAAACTCCAACGCTTCAGGATGCCCAGGTTAAGACCCTACCATGGGAGCAGGGCAACCACCAACACGAAAAAGATGATTTTTATGTCAATTTGGGCCTTGCTGTGAGGACTCTGCGTGAGGATATGCCTTTACTATTTACCAGAGACCTCAATTATAATATTTACAGGTGATTTTCTCACCTGGGTTTCTCTTATTTTCTTTCATTTTTTTTTTCTGTGTTTGTTGCTCAGCAAAAATTAGGGTTTTATGACATGTAGGGTTATATGGGTATCTTTTTTATTTTTTTTTTTTTTGGTCGTTTGATTTCGTTTCCCTAAAAAGTTTTAGACTTTATAGCATTTATGAGATTTTTCCAATGAAACGTAAAATTTTCATGAACTGTAATTACCTGCCAGGGATGATATAACATTTGTGGATCCGTTGAATACATTTACCGGCCTGGAGAGATACAAAATGATCTTTTGGGCGTTGAGATTTCATGGTAAAATTCTGTTCCGTGAGATTTCCTTGGATGTATTAAGGATTTGGCAACCCTCTGAGAATTTAATAGTTATAAGGTGGAACTTGAGGGCTGTTCCCCGAGTTCCATGGGAGGCTGAAGGGCAGTTTCAGGGTAATTCAAGGTATAAATTGGATCGATCTGGCAAAATTTATGAACACAAAGTTGATAATTTAGCTTTCAATTTCCCACAGCCACTTAAACCAGCAGCATCAGTGTTGGATCTGGTGTCTTCTTGCCCGGCTAGTCCTAATCCAACGTTTTTATGGGGTCCCTCGGATGTGTACTCATCCTCATGGGTTGAGTTTTACCGGGCAGTAATGGAGACATTAGATCAAGGAGTGTACTTGAATGTACAAGACAGTTTATTTACTTGTTCATAGTCATTAGCTCTACCTAATGCATAATGCACACCAATCATATATATATGTGTGTGTGTGTGTGTGTGTAGATAAACACGGACTCGCCATAAAGGTAAATTTGATTTTTGTGTTGCTACAGGCAGAGAAGCCCGAACAAAACTTGTTAGTTATGAAATCATACTATGCCAACTGAAAATAGAATTGAGAAAGTGATTGATTTGTTGAGCACTAGTTACTACATATGGAAGTCTTGCTCTTGCTTAAGTGGGGCAAGCAGTTTACAAATTGTGAATCTTGTTGACTATCTAAGCTTGCTTTTAAGTCTTGGCATGTTATAGTCTATGGATAATTAAGGATACTGCAAATCATTGTTTATTGCATTGAATGCATTTTCTGTTATGAATGTCAGCTTTAATCTTATAAATAGAACTAGATTTGTTTTTGATTTGGATTTGCTCCGATTCAAACATTTAAATTGGGAAAACTTATATTATATCTAAAATAAAATAGCTTTTTAGCTGAGGTTAAGACTAATTCATCTTTGAAAAACTTGGATTGAATCTAAAATAAAATAGCTTTTTAGCTGAATTCAAGAATAATTTGTGGAGGTTTTATTCAAACTTAATTCAGATCAAATGGATAACCGTAGGGTTTTAAAACTACTTTGTGTTATCAATGTCTTTGTCAAGGCAAATATGCTACGTGATTTGATTCTTTCAAATATGTGAGTAGGGATGGATTCATGCATGCATATTTGACTCAAACTTAAATTAAAAGAGTTATCCAATTTGAATTTGAGCCAATGTCAAAGTGAACCTTGCTTGAGCTTGGCTATTTCATCTCTCCCTTTTATTTAACCACTACAAAATGTGTACATAAAATCCACTTTCTCATTTTCATCTATTAACAACTTTTCACACTCTTGTAAAGGTATATGCATTATATTATATTCCTTTTGCTTGGTAGTGCTATTGTCTGTTTTCTTTCATTCGGCCATACACCACTCGCCGTTCAATGAATGCCCATGCACGGGTCAATGAGAAAATTCTCGAACGCATCGAGACTGAGAAATTCTTGAACGGAAGACTTACAATTAGTGGCTTCCCTAAAAACACAATTTACCACAAGACAACTCTAAACAAAATTTACCAATGTTGGTGTTGAAATAAACAAAATTTGCGTATTTTTAAGAATCGTAGAAAAGAGAGAGTACAAGATGACAAGAGAGGGCCTGGCAGAGAATTGGGTTAAATGCACTCATGGTCACTGAACTATTCACTAATTTCATTCGCGGTCACTTTTGTTTAGATCGTTGTACAAAAATTACTAAACTTTGGATTTTGTTTTCCGTTAAGTCATTCTACTGTTCATCCGTCAAAATATTTAACGGCTGCTGACGTGGACGTTGATGTGGATATTTTGTTGACTTGATATCTAGTCATCGTCTATGTCAGTAGAGCATTGAAACATTGGATGCTGACATAACATCCTGTCAGCATCCACATCAGCTTTGTGTTAGTTTCTGTTACAGTGACCTCACAGTAAATAAACTCAAAATTCAGTGATCACGGTTGCAATTAGTGAAGACTTCAATGACCTTGAATGCATTAACTTTTCTTATAACTTTTTTTATTCTCTTCTAGTTTGTTAAAGTGTTGGACTGTTAATTCTCTCACTCTACTTTCTTTCTTTTTTTTTTTTTTTTTTTATCTAATCACATTTAGATTAATTAGTCTATGAATTGAGAAGTCAAATAATAACAGCCATAAAAACATACTAATTTTTTTGATCAAACAAACAATAAATATTTTTTACTTTCTCTCTGTATTTTCTTCATGACTGATGAGTGATAATGATTATGAATTGATTGTGATTTAGTTTTTTGGTTAGACATTGAAACTTTTTTTTTTTCTTATATTTATATATGAGTTTGTGTTTTTATTTGAAATAGGGTTGGATTCAAACTGAATCAAACACGAACAAACATATGTTCATTTTCGGGTTCGTTCTTACTGTTTAGGTTCGTCTTCGTTGAATAGTTTTATAACAAAGTTCGTATTCATGTTTAGTTCGTATAATTCAATTCGTATTCAGCTTGTATTCGATTCGTATAATTCGTATTTATATTTATTAAAAATTATAATTAATATAAATAATTAAAAAAATATAATTAAAAAATTTTTAATTTAAGTTCGGGTTCGTGTTTGTGTTCGGTTGGTATAATTTGGATTCAGATTCGTGTTCACTAATTTTTAAAATTACTATTCTGGTTTGTATTCGTGTTCATGTTCGGATTCGTATAATTCGTTTCAGGTTCGCTCAAACCGAACTTAAAAATAAACCTGAACATATTTTGTTTGAATCCAACGTTAATTTGAAACTTTATTTTACAGTTTTACCTTGTTGATGCTTTCAAAAGTTGTTAATTTATTTGTAAAAATATTTTTTTTAGTGTTCTCATTTGTTTTTTATTTTAAAAAATTCTAGTTTGCATTTTTTTTAAATTCTATTTAATAACTAATAAAGTAGATGAGAAGAAAAAAGAGGTACGAGAGAATTGACAGTTTAACATTTTAACAAACTAAAAAAGAAAAAAAAAAAGTTATAAAAGAAGTTAATGCACTCAAGGTCATTGAAATTTTCACTAATTTCAACCAGGGTATTTGTTGTGAGGTTATTGCAATAAAAACTAACACAAAACCAATGTGGATTCTGACAGGATGTTATGTTAACATCCACTGTTTCAATGCTGACGTGGTTACTGACATGGACAATGACTAGATGCCAAGTCAGCAAAATATTCATGTCAGTGTCCACATCAGCCAAATGTCCACATCATCATCCACATTAGCGTTCATGTTAGCAACCGTAAAATATTTTGACAGATAAATAGTAGAATGACTTAACGAGAAACAAAATCTAAAGTTGAATGATTTTTGTACAACGATTTAAACAAAAGTGATCGTCAATGAAATTAGTGAATAGTTCAGTAACCATGAGTGCATTTAACCCAGAGAATTTGTGATATCTTTTACTATCCATAAGCTTTCATGTTAAATCCCAAATTTCCATTACTATTATAATAATATAACAAAATTTTTTTACCTTTTTTATATTTTAATAAGTTTCATAAACATTAAAAAATTTTGAAATTTCTCAAATTCTATCCTCATATATCATCTATAAAAAATTGAACTCAAACCCAAACCCAATTCTGAAAACAGCAAAAATGATCAAGAAACAATATTCAGTCCCTTAGATGTTCATAAAGAGTTTGTGATCATTCTCACAAATTCATTACAGGTCTGTTGGATCATCACTGTTTCTTCATCATTCAACTAAATCAGGAAAAAATTACAATTTTTTTTTTTAAATATGGGGAATTCTGAATGCACAAAGCTTAGAAATTGAAAACGAAGTGCCAGAATCTCATTCCTCAAATCATTCTCGGCAACGTACAGCGCTGAAAACGCTATAGACAGAAGCGCATCAGAGACTCTAATTTATTGCCTTAATAAAAACAAAGAAGAAAAGGCTCAGACAATAGTAAATAGGTTTACATCAACAAGCTTTTCCCTGAAAAGCTCTCAAAGTTTGATGGTATAAATTCAAATCATCACCGCCTGATACACAAAAAGAAAATTAAAATTGAAAGGAGGCCTCAGAAATCAACTGATTGATTTAATGCATCAACGAGAGAACATCTCAGATGGTACGGACAATCTGTGAGCATCACCGGCCATTCGATCAAATATAATCTAAGAAAAACGACGCAAGAAGACAAATTGGGAAATGAAATCTTAGAAGAGGGGTTTTGTGGACGATATATATAGACTGAGGAGCGCTCTTGAAACCCTAGTTTTATTCTGGATTTACTTAAATACCCCTGCATGCTGTATTTAAGCTCCAGCGCGGTCCACTCAGGTCCACTCAAGGCACGGCCCAGTGGAAGCCCGATAGATTTGTGAAATAACACGCATGTCAAACAAATTGAACCAATCAAACTTAATCTCAAATGGGTTGCTTTAGATTCAAATCAAATTTGAATGATCTTTTGTTCAAGTTTGATTTGATTTGAATTTATCCTAATGGTATTAACTAATATAAAAGTATAAATATGGGTAAAAATGTTAACATTTTCAATTCAAAATGACAAAACGCTACAATTATTCAGTGTTTGTTACCACATAACATAATTTACAGAATTATCAAGCTAATTGAAGGCTCTTGGTGTGTTCAGGTCGATGTGTAAACTCAAAATCTATATGCACAAAGGCTCTCTCAACTTCAGGCAATTGTTCAAGCTTCTCCTGCAATGTCTCCCCGATGTTATGTGCTTGATACAGCAGCATGTCCTCTGGCAACACAATGTCCACCTCCACAAAATAGTGACATCCAAATGTGTATGCTCTCACTGTATCAATATGCTTTATCAACTCATCATGGTTCCATATCAGATATGTCATTTTCGCCAGAAAATCTGGTGGGGCACTTCTCCCTATCAGTGAAAACACATTCTCCAGAACCGTTCTCACCCACGTGTTAATCGTATACAATGCTATCTGTAATGTTAAAATCGTCATCATTAGTATGCAAATTAATATTCATTATTATTGTAAATTCAGTGATAGCAGTGGAGTCTCACTGTTATGGCTCCAGTTGGGTCAATCCACCAGTAGAGTTTCACAGCCAGCGCAGCTGTGACTAAACCAACTGAATTGGTAATCACGTCAAACATATGATCTTGAGCATAGGCTTGAACGATTTCGTTTTTAAATCTCCGACAGTAGATCATCAGCACAAACTTGGCCACGGTGACAGAAGACATTATCCCGATCATCCATTTTTCTTGCTCGCCATCCATTTCTGGTCGAGACTGTGACAGCATAACATTAGCCAAAAATTCTTTAGTAGGACTGGCATACTTTCACCAGAAGATAACATACCTTTGTCAAGATTGCGCGCAGAGATTCTAGCAGTATTTGAAGTCCAAGAGTTGCCATCACTGATGCAAAAACAATGATTCCCTGTATACTCAAAGTTGATCAGCTAAATGCAGTATATTTTAGCAGTGTCAAGAACAAGGTTGGTAACTTACTACTGGCTGCATCCTTTTCTTTCCAATTGGGTAGTGATACTGGTTTGGATGTTTCATGGCATTGGCAGTGAACCACAAAATGAAACCTGATAAAAGATCTAGAAGGGAGTCCAAAGTTGAGGCAATTACTGCCAAAGATCTGCTTTCAACAGAAGCATGAACTTTTGCTATAAAAAGTACCAAGTTAGTGACATTTGATATGTGGACTGCCAATCTCTCACTTTTTGCAAGCTGCTTCATTTCATCCTGAGAAAATTTGGTTACAATTTTAACTTTTTAGAAACAGACTTCTTGGTTTGTTTCACTCTAGGAAAATGGAAACAGAGGAAATGTTATAGAATTACCTCAGTTAGGCTTTCAGGCCAACAACCCTTTTCAGCCATGATCTCCATGTCACTGTACCCTTCAAGGAGCCTTTCTTGTTTCTTGTAATACTCTGAAACTTTCTTCTGTTTCCCTATTATGCAAATCATTCAGAGAAATTGAATGTTGTAACTTACTGCCAACCACAACTAAAATAGACAATATTTTGCCAGTTTAACTGGTCTATATGTATGGATGGAGACAACTTCACAGTTATGAAAGAACTTTAATGATCCCCCATTGATTAAGAAACTTTATAAAATAGCACTTAATAATAAGTTTTCTCCATGTCACACGGTCAACAATGAACTCAACTTTTAACAAAAGTGACAGGACCATAAAATGCCACAAGCTGCAAATGGAAAATTAGGTAGTTTCAGAGGTTTTCTTAAAAGGAAAACAATTTCTGGAAATATTTGGAAACTGAACCCAGTTATGTGTAAAGCATTCTCAGTGTGGAAGAAGAAGAAGGAAGAGTGACATACCTGGGGTACAGAGATGATGAAAAAAAGCACAAGTGTAATGGCGATGAGGAGAAGAAGAAGAGACTGTATGCTGTGAAATACGAAATCTATCAAGAGTGAGCTTCCATGCAGATGACTTCGTATTAAGACGATCACCGTCACCATCATCATCTTGTTGTTTTGGAAGAAGATGAACCTCATGAAGAAGATCACCACCACCACACTCTTCAGTATTACTGCAACGTTCAACTGTAGTCTCCATGAAATTCTCTTCTTAACTGACACGATATTTTCAAACTAAACACCTAACAACGGCGTTTGAGATAAATTTTGAAGAAGAAGACGATAAAAACTGCTTCTCCAATCTTCTGCAAAACCGACTTCGTGCTCCACAAGTGTTTACATATTTATACTTCCATGCACACACGTGGCATCATTCAGTATTATCTAATTACTTTAAAATTTTCAATATATAAAGACTAAAGCATTTGTTTACAAGAAAGAATTACAGGCTTTCTCAATGCAGAATGTCCATATTTTATTTGTAAGTATTTTTGAAGGGGAATCCTATATTTGTTCGAAAGATATTCCATTCCTCTCCCTCAATTCCTGTTCTTGATATCATAAAAAAAATGTTCAAAATATTCAAAAGCTTTGTAGCCCAAGAGATTTCTGATGTTCCCAAGCTACAATATTTGGCGTAGGCCCTTTCCAAGTGAGGCAATACAGTCAGGATTGGAATTTGGTGAGGCTTTTCAGTTCGTTTTAGCTCATCTTACGGAGCAAACAATTCCACATTTGTGATCATATATTATATAGTTTTATAATTATATAATAATAAAACTATATATATTGTCTAAGCTTATGTTATGAATCGATTACCAAAGATGACAATAAAGTCATCTATTTTACTAAGTTAAATAACATTTTACTCCAAAAGAAATTTATGAATTTTTATCTATTTCTATGCATATGTCGTTTAGAGTTTGGATGTACCTTTTCTTGTTCATATTTGCAATTTCTTACGTAAATTCATTGTTAATACACTTCGTTTTAGTTAAAATTTATTATTTCCATTAATTTTGAAATGTCTTGTCGTCCATATGAGCCTCTTGTGCAAACAATTGTCAATCTTTTTTCTTTTCCAACCCATAGCCTCGACATTTTTATTTTAATTATTGCTTAAATCTAACCATGATTTTACCAATTTGCTTAGGTTGCCTTATTTTTATTTTAATCATCACTTGAATCTTATTTAGATTGCAGGCTCCTTCCTAATAACATTCAATAAATGACAAAGGAGAAAAAAGAAAGAAAATTGAAGAGGAAAATAAAAGAAAATAAAGAGGAAAATGTAATTCATTTATATTACTAGAGATGTAAGTGATATTAACTCTATTATATATTGTGTAAAATGATAAAAATAACTTTTGATTTTTCAAACTAATATTTGTATTTAACAGATGGATAGAAAATAAAAATTTATGGCTTCATCAATATTTGGGTGCAAAAATAGTTATTTAACCTTTTTATATAATACTATAGGTAAATTGAAGTTAAATAATACTTAGTTATTTTTAGTATATAACATAGTTATCAATATTAATGTGTTTTTAGACCTAGTTAAAGTTATAATCTACAATTTGATGGATTGGCCTAATTTTATATATTAAATATATTTATTCAATAATATTAATAATAAATTCGTTTCACCTTACCCTAAACTGCTTCAACTAACCAGAAAAAGAAAAAACCCAGATACCATTTCGATTAGTCTAATTGAACGAATTTTGACCTTACCCTAAACTGCTTCAAATAACCAGTTGATCCTAGTTTATGAGCAATTATCACCATCATCCATTTCTCAAGTACGGCATTTTGATCTCCTTAATTTTCTGTCAAAAAAACTTTAATCCTCTGACAATATTATAATATATAAAGTAGAAAGATATGAGGATTCCACTGAGCCAAATGCGTATACAAAGAAAGGTCACTAATCCAAGGCACTTTCTTTGTAATATATATATATATGAGTGTAGTGGGTGAGTGGGTGGCTGCTCCATGCATGCATGCTCATGAATGGTTTCCACTTTGGTTATTTTATATGTATATAAGCAACTAGTGCTCTATTATTATTCATCACTATATAATTTCTTTTTTGTATCTTCTCTACAAGATGACAAGCTATATATACCTAAGCAAGCACTACTGGGTTTTCAGATAGAGAGAGACACGATAATAATCTCTGCGTATCTCCAAAGAGAAAGAGATAAACAAGTTTTCATGTCACAGGTTTTTTGGCTCGGCCAATTGGGTTTCTAGTCATACACTAGTATTGCTTCAACCACAACCAATAGTTGGTGCTTTCAAAAAAGAATAATGTAAAGTGTCGATCAAAGATTCGGAATATCTATATGTTCACGGATAAATTTTTAAATATGATCTCAAGACCTGGCTGATAGGCGTTTGAAGTGGGAATGGACTTTGATAGGATTATTTACACTGGTTGATCCATGATATTCATGTAATTAATCATTGAATCTCAACATAATTATGCAATTCACAAGTATATATAGAATATTTGAATTAAAGGTTTTGGAGATTCGGACAAATCTGATGTGACAATGGTTGATGCAGAATTAATTCCAAATTTAATGGATTGTCGATCTAATGAAGCAGGTATTCCTTCCCCATATGCTCCCAAAATGACCATATTTGTAATGGGTGATTGATTATTGTATGCACTGGAAAAGGGGCATCTAACCAATTTATATAATAGTTTATTTGCTCACACTTGCATTATCATAACCCAAATTTTATTTATGAAACGTAAGAATATTCAACAAAAGTGATAATAGTATACTCATATAACTTAATTTACTGGATTATACATTTGCCCAGGTTTTATTAAATTACAACAATTTTAATACTTTTTTGCAATTGGAAAATTTTTAACAAATCCAAGCAAAGATAATTATGAATTAGGGTTAACTCAAAATTAAATTAAATAAAAAACAGTTAATTTAAGGTTAAGATTAACTCTTTTGAATCGTTGAAAAAGAAAAATTGTCGGAGAAGAAAATGAATTGCTAGTAAAGAAAGTTTTGATGCATTGACAATAGATACCACAAGAAGGTTTGGGTTGAGCTGAACAATAATCCAAACTCAAATAACTTGACTGAATCCACCGCTCAATAAAGCTTTTATGTCTTTAACTATAAATTTTACTTATAAGAATTAACTTCTATATGATGAGTTTAATTTTTGTGTCAAAGAGTTAGTATGAGAAGTAATTTTGTTCAATAAGGGCTTCCCACAATATACATCTAAATACAATCTATTATTAGTCTTAGGAAAAGGACAAGAAATTGGAATTATTTATTTATTTATCTTAGCATACTAATTAATCCAAAAAAAAAAAAAAAATCAGGCACTTCTATAGAGTAAACAATGGTCTTTTATCACATAAGATTATGGTAATTAAATAACTTCAAATTGAACAATTATTTCAACTCAAATATGATTTTTTCTTGGAGGGTTTATGAAGGTTTCTTCTGCTTGTGCTCATGTTGATGAGTGATGTTAAAATCAACATGAACAAAAGCTCTATCCACTTCAGGAAGTTGCTCAAGCTTCTCCTGCAGAGTCTCTCCAATGTTATGTGCTTCATTGAGAGACATCTCTGCTGGTAAAACTATGTCAACTTCCACAAAATAATTGCTCCCAAATGTGTAAGCTCTCACTGTCTCAATGTGGCTGATATCCTCATGGTGATTCCATATCAAATATGTTAGCTTGGCCAAGTACTCTGCTGGAGCTGTCCTCCCAATCAATGACCAAACATTTTCCATGACTGTCTTTGCCCAGTTTCCTATTGTGTATAGAGCAATCTGCATTACAACAATGAATATCATATCAGTTTCTTTGAGCCAAATTTAATGTAAACAAGAGTTAGTTCGAGCTCCCTGTTTGAATTGCCAGAGGAAAGGTTGTTGTCAGAGATGAAAAGGTAGAACTACTGAAGAAGGAAAAGAATTGCCAGTAAACCAGTTCTCCAATGTGGCGATGCTGGTACAGCAAGGGGGTTTGAGTCATGGTGAACATTGGTATGAGCTCTAGCAACTCAAATCAAATTCACCCCTTTTGAATCTTTTAGGAACTTGGTTTTTGATTCGAAAATGCATGTCCAATTCTTTTAGGAATATGGGTTTTAGCAAGTAGATTTTGCCCATTTTGAGAGCAGATTCTGCAGAATTTCAAAATTTGGGCTTCATGCTATTGTCCTTCACCCAAGAAGTCATGCTAGCCTCTTTCAACCAAAACATATTGACTTTTTGCAACCTAAGCCTTATTAAGGGATATTAGATGTTGTGATAGGTTCAGATTCAATCAGATTTTGAAAAAAACCAAGATACTATATAGTTAACTTACTAAGATGGCTCCAACAGGGTCAATCCACCAGTAGAATTTGATGGCTAACATGGCTGCCCCTAGACCGATAGAGTTAGTAATGACATCGAAAAAATGATCTTGAGAATAGGCCCTGACAATTTCATTGCTGAATCTGCGGCAGTACATCATTAGCACAAATTTTACTACTGTGACTGACACCATAATTCCAATCATCCATTTTTCTTTCTCAGCATCCCTTTCTGGCTGAGTCTGCACAATGATGACAAAAAGCATTATAAGATTTGCTGAATGTTGAGATACCAAATGCAAGATATGAAACTTGAATCCCATATTAAAAAGTATGAATTTATTTTTCAATCTTAATAGCTATTTTTTAAAAGGCAGGTTTGTATTATTTAGTGTAAGAGTCATTATCTTTTGGGAATTATATGATTTATCTTAACAACTAATTTTTGGGGTATGATTCTCAGAATTCATAGCAGTAGCAAATTTTAAGTGACTATGTTCTGTGAATTTGTCAACAACTCTTCAGCATACCTTTAGGAGGAGCTCTCGACCTGATTCAAACAAAATTTGCAGTCCAAGAGTTGCCATTACTGATGCAAAGACAACAATCCCCTGAAACAGTTGTGCATTTGAAAATGTGTTAGTTTTCATTTTACTCTTTTCATGTTTCTGGTTTGTCATTCATTTTGAGTGAAAACGCTTACCACAGGTTGCATCCTGTTCTTGCCAATAGGGTACTTGTGGTGATTGGGATTCTTCATTGCAGAAGCAGTAAACCACAAAATGAATCCTGATAAAAGATCCAAAAGGGAGTCCAAAGTGGATGCTATCACTGCCAATGATCCACTCTCAACAGAAGCAAAAATTTTTGCGAAGAAGATCACTATGTTCGCTACATTTGATGCATAAATGGCCACCTTTTCGCTCCTTGCAAGCTGCTTCATTTCATCCTGAAACACATAGATATAAAATGCCATTCAAATGATTTATAAGAATGCGATCAAGTGTCTAATAGCATTAGGCAAATCCCACGTCAACAAACAACATAAGAGATGATGATTGATAAAACAAGATTGATTAAATAGTTAATATACTCCTAAAACAACGGTGAGTTAAAAACGGACCATATATAAAAGCTAAATTGAACTATAAGATTCTGCAGAACAAACCTCATTTAAACTTCCAGGGAAATTTCCCAATTCAGTGAATGTGTCAACTTCATTGTATCCCTTAAGAAGCTTCTCTTGCGTCTTGTAATATTCCACAATTTTCCTTTGTTTCCCTGAGAAAACGAATACCCAATTCAGAATCAAAACAACTCTGCAAATTAAGCTTATGAACATGTGAATACAAGACTTACTAAGAGTTCTAACAAAGTGACCGAAACCAAAACTAGAATCAGCACGTATCTCAGGCAGGTGAAACTTATCCATACTAAGTCTCCACGAAGGATCCCTGGACCCAATAACGTTCTCCCCATCTGGAGCAGGAGACAGAAGCTCAATCCGGTAATCAGATGAATCCGTTCGAAGATCGTTCGCCATATTTTTTTCTCCAGGCAGATTGATGAAGAGCAGAGGGAAGAGCTGCAGCTACTTATATAATGCTCTCAAAATTATCTTTGAAAAATGAACAAATAGAAATCGATAAATGGAAATTCACCTACTCCAACTTGGTTGAAGAAAGAAAGCGTGATGAATGTCGGAGTAGTTATCCGAGAGTAAACATCATCAACTCAGGCTTTATTAAGACTTGGTCAAGAAGTGGGGAAGGCATCCGCTCGGGAATATTACTATGACGTACTTTTGTTCACACTGTTACAACTTTTTGCCGGTTTCTCGGAAGGTTCGAAATGTTCGTACAATATGTAAATATATTCTTTGCTGATTTGCAGCCAGAGAAAGAAAAGAAAATAGACTTTCGGGCATTCAAGTCCACTCTGTTATTCTTTTATTTAAAACGCCAAATACATTCCCACCCAAGGTTTCCTTAACTACCTTTCCATCCAAAAATTTTTAAAAAACCAAATACTCACCCTCAATCAAATTCAACCGTTAAACTTAATTGTTAGTCATTAAATTTAAGATGTTTTTATCTTTTTAAATAAAAATTTAAAAAATAATAAAATTAAATTTATAAAAATATTTAAAATATAAAATAATAAGAAAAAAATTAATCAACAATTTTAAAATATATAAAAAAAAATCACTTTTATTATAGTGTTGCTAGTGGTAATAACAACTAAAAACTTAACTAAGTGGTAAAAAATGATTATCTGATGGATTGATAATCAGATATGAAATTTTTTACTATCAAGATAGCCAGATTTAATTATTAATTCAATCAGATGAATGATCTTTTTTTATTTTTATAATTTTTTAAAATTATTATTATTATTTTATATTAATTTTATTTTAATATTAATATTATTTAATTTTTTATAGAAAGTATTTTTGTTATTTATTTTAAAATATTAAAACAATTGAAAACAAAGGTGGATATTTGGTTTTAAAATTTTTGCGTGTTAATTTGCCCTATCTAAAATTTTATCAGTTATGCTTTGCCCATGGTTTTAACACCCCAGCCTGGCCCTCACGCGGCAAAGGCTGCGAGCAGCGTGTAGCCATAATCTATGTGGCCTACAAACACATGGATATGAATCATAGCTTTGATTCCTTTTGAGGCCGAATTCCTCTTTCCCACCCACGCTTTGAGGAAACGCAGGTCCTTCCCTTTAAACTTTAAGACTGTTAAAAAGATTACAAATTAATCAACTCTAAAGGGTTACGTTTTATTCAATCTTTGAAGGAGCAATTATCAATTTTAAAATTATTGAAGAGTATATTGAAATTTTAAAAATTTTAAAACTTTTAACTTAATGAAATTTATTAACATAAATAGATGACAATTGAATATCTAACCTAAGTGGGTAATGGTCATTTGGTCTTTTTCAAATCTACCTTTATGAGATAAAAATTGATTGGTTCATTCAGAAGCAACTCTATATAGGGGGTACAGGGGTTATAAGCCCCTAAAATTTATTTTTTCATAATGTTTTTAAAATTTAAATTATTTTATATAATTTCTAAATTTTTAATTGTTAAATTTATGGGTTTTTTGAAAAAAAAAAAAACCTTTAAATTTATCATTCTTCCAAATCTCAATCTTATATTTATAGAGAAAAACAAATGAAACAAATTCTTTTAACAACAAAATACTAATTTTTTTTACAATAAAAATACAAAATTTTAAATTCAATAAAAAATTTTAATTTTTTTGAAGTGGAGAGTGATTTAAGTTTCATTTACCATATTTCAACGTTAAAGTTTATATCAATTTTTATATAAATTAATTTTTTTCAATTCAAATATTTATTCAGTAGTTAAAGTTTTAATTTATATTGTATTAATAAATTTAATTTTTTCAAATCCTTTAAATAGAAGCATAATGATATTTAATATTTATTTATTTATAATATACAATATTAAAAATATATTAATAAATAATTAAATATTAAACCCGTGCGAAATTTTTTGCAATAGTCCATTTATAGGTGAACCCTATTCAATTAAAAAGTAAGACTATAAATTAACCAATTCATCTCTATCAAACAAAGATGAAAAAGGATGGTCACTTAATATTTTTATTTTATTTTATTATTTAATTTTAAAATTGATAAATTAATATTTAAATTCGTTTAAAAAATAATTTAGCTTTGGTGATGAAGTCTCTTTGAACTCTTTAAATTTGAATATTCAAAATCAATTTAATTTCAAATTATATTATAAAAATAAATTCAATACTTTGATCAAATTTGGTCAGTTTAATCTAGAATAATATTAATTTCATATAAAAATAAAATAATATAGAATCTTTATATTTTATTATTATTATTTATAGATAAAGAAATATCAACATGAACAGAAAAATTTTTACAAAACGAAAACAGATAAAACAAAAACGCCGAAAACGAAAACAGAGAAGCAAAGAAAAGAGTGTAAAAGAGAGAGAGCCAAGGAGGAGGTGACCAAGCCCTAGAGTTTCTCTCTCTTTTTCACTCAGACATTCACTGAATTCGTCCATCGACACCGCTAAATTGCTTCCGAAGGCAGGAGGCTCTTTTTTGAAACTAGTGAAAATATGGTTAGTGCTTCTTGTACATTCACTTGAATTGAAGATAACATCTTTTTCACTTGAATTCGCCAACGGGGTTTATTTCATTTTCAGATTTTTGGGGTGAAATTTTTGTTGCTTTATTGCTAAAATTTTCAATCTGTTAGTGGTTTTATCTATGGTATTGATATATATCTTAGTCTCGGGTGGATGGGGTTTTGATGTGTGTGATGTTAATCGTATTTATGTGTTTGTATTTGCATGCTAATATTTATTTATTTGCAGCATAAGTTAAATAGGAGCAACCGTGACAAGCTCCAGCAGTTTGTGACGATAACCGGTGCTAGGTAATTTTTTTTCAGATCATTTTGTGATATGATTTTACTGCTTTTGTTTATTTCGAACGGTGGATGATAATTCAATCGTTAGGGATGAGGTATGTGTTTTGGTACAATATTACTTTTTTGTCAAAACTTTGAGCATTTTCATTTTCTTCTGCTTAGAAACTGCCAACTCACTCATTTTCTTATCTTCTAAATCTTCCCAATAAAGGGTGAGGGAGAGAAGAGTGGATTAAGCCCTCCTACAAAGCAAGCTAAATTTTGGTTGCGCACACGCACAAAAAAAAAATATATATATATGTATAATGGAATTTTGGTAGATTATGTCTTGTTGATAGAGAGAATGAACATAATAGTTCTTTGCTTTCATTAAGCATGCAGGATAGCCTTGTTTGCCATTATTTTGCATGTCACAGATTTTTTATGTGATTTTCCCCTTCTTTATAATGCAGTGAAAAAGTTGCATATCAGTCTTTAAAGGCCAGTGATTGGAATCTTGAAGGTGCATTCGATGTATTCTACAGCCAACCTCAATTAAAATCAGTAACTGATACCAGACATTTGGAGGAACTTTATAACAGATATAAAGGCAAGTTTAATATTCTAACTAGTTTTTTTTTTTTTTTTCATCTATTTTGCACTCACTTATTAGCAATTTATTTTTCTGGGACCTTGGATGAGTTCCTTGAAATTCACAGGCGTGCTACAGACTGTGAACTCTATAGAATTTAGGAAATTCAGGGTCTCAACATGACTGCCATTGGTGAATCTTTTGTGCAAGGTCAAAAAGTTTTCCAGATTGATTTGAATCTTGATGTTGTTGGTTTAGATGCTGTGAAATTAATAATCTTCTATGACATGATATCTCAATTTCTTCTGAGGAGGTTCATGAATTTTCTTCTCTTCTCAGAGCTGTTGATAAGCTCAGATGTCTTTATTTATTAAAATTTGAAGATATTTATATGTATGATTCTATTCTGATACTTCTATATGTGCTAGACGAACCTTGAATGGGGCCTTGGTGAGTGAGTACTGATTGTTTGACTGGTTTATTTTGGTTCTTGCTGAAATATTGAAAGACCTATGAATCATTGGAGATTCAAAGATTCTGATTCTGAGAATGTCTCTGCAGATCCATATGCTGATATGATTATGGTCGATGGTATAACACTTCTTTGCAATGACATTGAGGTATATGTTTTATTTACTAGTTATTCATTTATTTTACTGTTGCTGGTTTTGATTATTATAATTCTAAGCCTGGTACTTTGGATGAATGGTAACTATAATTAATTTCTTTTGACAAGACACTTGACCTTTAAGCCATTGTTTTCTTCCAGGTGGATCCTCAAGATATAGTTATGGTATGTATATAAGTTTATTATATATTTTTTTAGCTAGGCTACATAGCTTTTTGTTTTCATTTTTGAATTTTCTGGGATATAATTATTGATTCTTCCAGATCTAATAACCCTTTTTTTTATGGAAATTATTCCTTTGAGAGGTGACCTCTATAAATTACAATTTAATATGTGGTTGGAAATTTAATATAACCTTTGCTGTCCTTAGTTTTACTACCGGGATAGTTATATATATTAATGTTTTGGTGGTTGAAAGAGTTGGAAGGTTGTCTTGTGGGGGAAAAAGGATAGGTGACTGGAAGTATAATTACATTAATAGAGAAACAAAAAGTTGTTGAAAGGTGTAGGTGTTTTGGGCTCAATTTGGACTGAATTAAATGAAAAAATAAAAATAAAAATTCATGGTATAAGTTAGCCTTTGAATTGAGCATACAAACAAATTACTGTTGTTTATATTACTGTGAATTTTGGTTTCTGTGCTGTCAATCTGGTGAAATTTATATGGGTACACTTATTACTTTGCTGATTGTTGTTTAACTATAATTGTTGTTTCAGTTAGTTGTTTCGTGGCACATGAAGGCCGCAACAATGTGTGAATTCTCCAAGCAGGAGTTCATAGGTGGATTACAAGCACTAGGGTAATCTTTTATTTTTCTTTCTTGTTGTTAACGGATTGTAAGGTTGGAAGCTTCATGGTGCACCTTTATTGAAGGTTATTTTGTCTTGGTGGCAGGATAGATTCTCTGGATAAGTTCCGTGAAAGGATACCATATATGCGTTCAGAACTGAAAGATGAACGTATGTTATCTGGTGCATATTTTTGGTTTTTACCTAAATATTGATAATGATTTAAAGTGTGTCACTTCCATGGCAATTTATTCTACTTTGTAAATTTATAGAAAGATTTGATATCTTGCCTCGCAGAGCCCTTCACTTTTCCTTATGGCTGTGGATAGATAGTACTTTCATATTCTTTTTGTTTGAAGTAATATTCTGTTCTTTTGATTGTACAGAAAAATTCCGTGAGATATACAACTTTGCATTTACTTGGGCAAAAGAAAAGGTATTTGAGCCTTTCATAAGGACTTGAACTTGTAAATATTCTGATTAATGACCTCCTAAATGCTCATCTATCATTTTTAAAGGTTCAATCTGGCACTGAAAGTAGTCTTTGATGTAGCTAGGATCACCTGTAATGTTATCACTGCTGCTGACTGGTTTGCTTCAGTTTTCTATAGCAATGACAACCTGAAACCTCTCCAACTGTTTATCTTTAAATATGTCCAAAAACTTCAAGAATTTTATTATATTCTTTTGTTGATGTACTCTGGTGATTGTTGCTATCATTTAGCTTTTTTTGTTTTTAGTTTCATTGATAAACTCGAGTACTATAAAAGACACCATTATATGAGGGAAATTGTTTCTGCTTTCATTTTGATTTTTCAATGTCCAATTTTCATGACAGATGTGAATCTTATTTTTGGACTTAAGAGATGCATTTGCAACTCCTCTGTATGCTCAAGTTAATAGTGTAATCAGTTCAGTTTTAGGAACATTTATGTTGCAGTCTAATACTACTGTAACATTTCCAGACAATTTTAAATCAACTGTGTTGCTATTATGTTTCTGCTATATATACCCATTTTGCACTAATTTATGCTTTACAAAGTTCATGAACTAATTTTTCTTTTTTCATTTTCAGGGTCAAAAATCTTTGGCATTGGATACTGCAATCGGAATGTGGCAGTTACTGTTTGCAGAGAAGCAGTGGCCATTGGTTGATCACTGGTGCCAGTTCTTACAGGTAGGTTGTAGGGATGTGGTTTGTGTGACTATACTTGTCTTATCATCTTGTGTGGTTTTGCTTATAGCATTATATGCTTGTAATTATTAATGAAGATGCTCATGTTGAATTATCAAAGTTTTATGGGACTGTTTTATTATCTCCATAATTTTGCTTCCGTTATTTTCTATGGGTGCATCTATGAGTAATTATATTTGATTTATGTTTCTGTTTGATGCAACTGATCAGGCTAAGCATAATAAAGCAATCTCCCGGGACACATGGTCTCAACTATTGGAATTCGCAAAGGTAAGATGAAGTTTGATTTGCTTGCCTTCTTGGTGTGTTATTTTTCTCACCACAGTTATTGAACAGCTAGAACTAGCATGAACATGATCTGTAGTGAATAGTACATTTGAAACACTCCTACAAGCAAGTTGAAAAAATAAAATAAAATAATAGGAAAGCCCTTTTTTTTTTTTTTTAATTTTTCTGTACATTCCCTATAGATTAGATTAAAGAGTATTGAGTATCTTAGCCTTCTTTTTCTCTTCTTCACTTTTTTTATTCCTTTTCCTCTAGGACCAGAGAACCTTAGCTTTAATTTTATGTATGTAAATGTTTTTAGAAAGTTTCTTTGTTCTTCTTTCCTGATATTGTATTAAACTGAATAATGTGCATCTCTAATACGTCAGTCTTGCTGTTGCTGTTAATTGTTGCTAAAATTCTATCCTTTACTTTTGGCCTATGATGTGATATGATTGATATCAACCATAATTTCTTCTTGTTAGACGGTGGACCCTGCACTGTCAAATTATGATGCTGAAGGCGCCTGGCCTTATCTTATTGATGAATTTGTTGAATACTTGAACGAGAATGGCATCTCACAATTGCGATGATGCTCTGGTGAATTATGCAATGAAACGAGGTCATCTTTCTTTTGTGTGATTGTAGTTGTGCTGCCCTATGAAATCAGTTCATGCTTGTTTTGGAAAAAAAACCCTAATAAACCTGAAAAATGTCTTCTGGCTCAAGACCTTTTTTCTGTATTGGTACACAACTTTCCCAGTCAATGGGATGCTTGATATGTTGTATGCATTTTCTTGTGGAATAAATGTCATCTCCTCTCTTCCCTGATGCCATGTAATTTCGTTGCTCTCAGCTCTTTAAATACTTGTACTTCTTTGCAACAAGCTGTGAAGCTCTTCCAAGTTTTTGCTTAGTCTTGATATCTATTTCAATAGGAACAGGACTTGCCATTCCAAGCAGCCATAAAGGCTAGTTGATGAAAGAATAATGACAGTCAATTTGTATACTAGAGTGAGGGAGATCAGTATACTGTGTCATTGTATGACTATGAAGTAATTTGAAACTCATTTGCTATGAATTGGATATAAATGTCGATCATATAATTCAATGATTTTTAATCAAAAGAAAAATAACATCCAATTTTATAACAATGTTCTAATATTTATATGGTATTTGTACTCAAATTGATACTTAAAAATGATATATATGATCATGGTATTTATACATGGTCATATACAAATAAACTTTATTATGTATAGTTTTTTATTTTGTTCTTTTTTTTTTAAATATTGAAGATCTTAGAAAATATTCCTATTTAAATTTTATAAAATTAACTTCATGTATGTATATATAAGTTTCATTTTTAAAATAATATTAGAAACTGTTATATATTTATTTACTAAACAACAAACATTTTCCTTTAATATAAGTTGTATTTTTATAAATCTACATTTCAAAATGATATAATTGAAGGAATAAACTTACATCAATTTATTTTCAAAACAACCATTTTGACTTGAGGAACAATAAAGTTTTTGAAGAAGAGAAAAAGAATCAAACCAATTTCAATACAACGATGTTGACAAAACATTCGATGTCAACTATGCCATCAACCAGATCTAATTGCACACTCAAGTTCAGTCTTCGATCATGGTGGATACCAAGTTCTTCTCATTCATTCTCTTGCTCTCGTTCTTCTTGCTTTCTAGTAAGAATAATTACTTTTAATTTATCGATGTTCTGAGATTTTCAAAGAGTTGAGTGCGTTTAGTTTCTACACTGTGCAGGAGAGGTGATGGAAGCACATGGAAGATGGTGTTCCTCACGTAGCGAAACAATCAAGGGCGTATGCATCAGGAAACACAGCTGTGAAAAAGCATGCATATCAGAGGGTTTCACTGAGGGCCGTAGTGTAGGGAGTATCCGAAGACACTGCATGTGTTTTATGGAATGCGGCAGTGGCGGCGGCGGTGGTCGAGATTATCCACCGTATACATCAAGACCCCCATTTAGAGATTTCCCTCTAGAACAAGGATTGAGCACCGCCGAAGCTGTCGATGAAGAAGTAGAAATGTTTGGTTTAGAGACTAGACACCAGCCCGATAATCCTGGAAATGAACATTCTTCTTCTTATTCAGTGAGTTGTAATTCTCCTGCCCCATCTGCTGAACCTTCAGAGCGGCATCAGCTCCAAAGGGAGAAGCTTCAGAAGCGAAATTGGATAACCATAAACTTACTCCTCCATTCAAGCAAGATGAACTTTGCTATGCTTAGCAAGTAACTTAATTCAATAATAAGAAACTTACATTCCTTCTGCAAGTTAAAATTTTGCCTTATTCCACCTGCTCACTCACTACAACTTAATTATGTTTATGTGATCATCGTCAATTGTTAATCACTTGACATTAATAGGATATAATTTGGAAGAAGGCTTGGCTCACTGGTTGACCGGTTTGATCCATCGGGGGATTGATAATGTCAGTGCAATATTTATAGGATATAATTTAAATTTTAAAATAGATCTAGCCATATTAATGTTAACATAATTGTCGAATTGATTTTGTCCAAAAAGCTAAACCATGATTTAATATGATTTATTCAATTCAATATCGGGTCAATTTAATAGCTGTTTTCCTATATCCAAATTATAAAACATTGCCCTTAACCATTCTAGAGTTTTTCCAAGGGAGTTTTGAGGAAGATGATTCTACTAGTAGTATTCTTTATTCATGGATGGTGATAATGAAACTATATTTCTCTTTATCCAAAACCTCATGCAAAATTTAATATGATAACTCAGTCTTTTAAAACTCCAGGGGAAAAAAAAAAAATAAAATTATTTCATGTAGAGTTGGAACAAAATTGAATTTAATTTGAACGAGTTTAAATGAGTTTGAGTTTAAGTTTGTGGTTTTGAATATTTTTAATCTCGAATTTGAAAAGTGTTTAACTCATTAAGTTCAAGAGTTTAAAAAATTTTGATTTGAATAAATTAAAACGACGTAGTTTTAATCAATACACATTAAAATGATGTTATTTTAATGATATATATTAAAAAACTTATTAAAATACTCATTAGTATCTATTTAAAAAAGCTTATTAAACTTCAAACTCAACTCCTTATTAAACAAACCGAACTCAAATTAGTCTCAATTTGAGTTTGACTCAATTCGAATCCAACCTTACTTATAGGATTGAAGCAAATATGTATCCATCTAATTAATCATGTATTACAAGTATAAATAAACTAACGTATTATGATTTGATTGAGTGATTCAAGTTATGTTCAACTCAAACTCCACTTATTTGAACCCTCTCACTATGTCAACATCACAAAACAAAAAAACCAACTTATCCACAATTTTTCTTATTTTTTGAAGCTTATAACTTTTTCCTATCAGTTGAGTTTGATCTTATATTGATTATTTTATATTTAAATCAAGCTATAACTAACTCTTATTAAGATTCATCTTAACTCGAACCTACCTAGCATCTCATTTATCTAAATTAATTATTGATTTAATGAATTGACTTTTAGTATGCATTTAATATCTAACAATATTCACTATGAATTAACTATAATGTACTCTCAAATTCAATTAAGCCTAGAACCTCCTAATAAATTTTTATCCTTCCATTATTACCATGTCAAATTAATCTAGAGCTCAATATGAAGAGATCTAGCAACTTGTCACAAAAGCCTAGATGACTTTAACCTACTTAGAATTACTATAGGCCATCCCTATTAAAACTGGGTCTCCTCATGCCACAACCTATCAATCACTGCCTGTTAAGCATGGACAGAAAGTTCTTTTCATTCATCCTCTTGCTTTCTGGTATAACACTATCATCAACCTTAATCTCTTTTTTAAGAGTATTTATCCATGCACTTTGGAGATGAGCTTGTCTTTTTTTGTTTTTAACTACAATTATTGTTCCTGAAAATTTTTGGTTTTTTAGAAATGATGCATGCTTTACCCCATGCAGAAGAGATGGCGAAAGCACATGCAATGTGGTGTTCCGCACATAGCAGAACATTCGGGGGAATGTGCATCTTGAATCGCAACTTTCAAAGAGCTTGCCTATGGGAGGGGTTCTCTTAGGGCCGATGTAAGTTGGGATTAACGGGCAGACGCTGCAGGTGCGGTAAGGAATGTGGTGGTGGCGGAGGAGCAGGAGGTGGTCGTGGTGGTGAAGGAGATTATCCACCAGTCGGCGGAGATTACCCTCCAGGGCGGATTTTGATCACAACCGAAACTGTTGATGAAGATGAAGCCACGGCATTTGGTTTTGAGAGTAGAGATCAGCCTTCGGCGAAATCTCCACAAGGGTGGTCAAATGCTCCGGCCTCATCTGCTGAACGTCCGGAGGCATCATTGGATAATTACGAACTTCCTCCTCCATCAAATAAGACTGGACTACCTGCATAGTTCTGTAACAGATGAATCAAAATCAGTGACCTGGCTATTAAAGAGAAATAAATCCTGCGAGAAAGAGATCAGTTTTTTTGATTAATACTTAGAATTTCATTAACATAAACTAAATTTACACTTACATTTTCTTCATATAGAACCAAATATGCAGTTACATTTTGTTTATATAGAACCAAATTTACTGATGCATTTTCTTTATACAGTAAGAAAATCTATCATAGATTATACTCTTAATGACAAATTCATAAGTAATTAATTAGATTTCCATAAATAATTACATTGCCAGTTTAAATTATCTCATCTATGCCTATAAATGCTGGCCCAATTCCATGTCACAAGCCATCGACCACTGCCTGTCCGCAGTCAACTTTAGCCATAATCATGGAGATAAAGTCTCTCTCTTTCATTCTTTTGCTCTTGTTCGCCTTGCTTTCTGGTAAGAACAATTAACCTTAGTTCATTTTGATGTTTTCATTTTTTTTTTTCTTTTTAAATTCGAAGTCATCTTAATGTAAGAATGTTTTAAATATTGGTTATAGTTGAAGCTGCTGAAAATGAATATTCTGCTTTTTCTACCAAATCTCCTGAGGAATCAAGAGTTAATAATAAACATCATCGTCATCATGGTAAGTCCCCTACTCCCTCTCCAAAATCTCCAGAAGGGTTGACTCAGCCTCTTCCTGATGATGATGAGAGATCAATAATTGATAATAAACACCATCATCATGGTAAAGCTCCTGCCGCTTCTCCAGGGAGATCAAAACACCATCATCATCATGACAAGGCTCCTGCTCCTTCTCCCAAGCTATTAGAATACACTAAACCTCCTGCCCACTCTCCTGAGGGATCAAAACACCATCATCATCATGGTAAAGCTCCTGCTCCTTCTCCCAAGCTATTAGAATACACTAAACCTCCTGCCCACTCTCCTGAGGGATCAAAACACCATTATCATCATGGTAAGGCTCCTACTCCTTCTCCTTCTCCCAAGCTATCAGAATACACTAAACCTCCTGCCCACTCTCCCGAGGGATCAAAACACCATCATCATGATAAAGCTCCTGTCACTTCTCCAGAGGGATCAAAACATCATCATCATCATCATGGCAAGGCTCCTGCTCATTCTCCCAAGCTATCAGCATACACCAAACCTCCAGCCCATTCTCCAGAGGGATCAAAACACCATCATCATGGTAAAACTCCTGCCACTTCTCCAGAGGGATCAAAACACCATCATTACCATGGAAAGGCTCCTGCTCCTTCTCCCAAGCTATCAGAATACACTAAATCTCCTGCCCACTCTCCTAAGGGATCAAAACACTATCATCATGGTAAAGCTCCTGCCATTTCTCCAGAGGGATCAAAACACCATCATCATCATGGCAAGGCTCCTGCTCCTTCTCCCAAGCTATCAGAATACACTAAAGCTCCTGCTCACTCTCCCGAGGGATCAAAACACCATTATCATGGTAAAACTCCTACCGCTTCTCCAGAAGGATCAAAGCACTATCGTTATCATGGCAAGGCTCCTACTCCCTCTCCCAAGGCATCAGAACACACTAAAGCTCCTGCCCACTCTCCTGAGGGATCTCTAATTGATCATAAACACCATCATCATGGTAAGGCGCCAGCCCCTTCTCCCAAAGGATCAAAACACCATCATCATCATGATAAGGCTCCTGCCTACTCTCCCAAAGGGTCAACTCAGTCTTTTGATGATGATATGAGCTATTAATCTCCTGCCTTATTTATTGAGCCTCAATAAATTGGCCTCATGCGTTCAAAATTTTTTTTGAAGTAGCTAGCTAGTTTTGTATCTCATGAAAAGGAATAATGTTCTACATTCACTTTGCCTTGTGATAATAATTATGGCCATTTCATGATTGAAAAAAAAAAAACAAATATTTGGGCCTTGTGCAAATTTTTATATTGAGCCATGCATGCATATTCGATCTTTCTTTTGCTCAGTGCAATTTAATTTTATATGTTTTTGTCATTGTTGATTAATGCCTCTACAAAATTGACAATATAATATTGATTTTGTATTTAATCTTATTCACAGTCTCAATGAGCTTAAAAAATTGAAAAGCTTGGCCCAAATTTGAGAAAGCCTAATTAAAATAAGTGGTGCCACAAATTTTTAAAGCAATGTGTACCACTTATTTGGTTTGGGCTTTATAGAACCTAGTCAATCTCTAAACTTGTGCACTCCTTCAAATGCCCCAATAAAGCCAAGCCTAACAGTGACCTTTGATCCACCACAACATCAAATACAATATCTCAAATACCCTATGGAACATTAGACTATCCACTGCTGATACATATAGTGCTTGAGACATTTTCATCCTCTCTACTTCTAGGACACAATTGAGGATAATTGGAAATTTACAAGATGCAATGTAGTGATTGCCTTACAATCTTACATGTTGAAGTATCGCAAGATTTTCTTTAGGTAATTCTTTATCTCAATCTCAGTGAATTTGCTTCCCAAGAATCTTATTTTTTGATTTCAAGTCTTTCATATCAAATTCTTTAGCCAATTGTGTCTTTAATTCTTGGACGTGATCTTTGTTAAGGCCTATTATTAACATGTCATCCATGTACAACAAGAAGATATTAGATTCTTTACAATCAAGCCTTTTGTAATATGTGTAATGGTTTTAACTAAGTTTGTTGTGTCATAGACTATTAATGAAGGAAACAAATCTCTTGTACTAAGATCTTAACACTTGTTTGTGACCATACAAAGATTTTTTAACTTGAAATTTTTCATGTTTTCCATGAAGAAAATTAGTTTTTACATTCAAGTATTCTAGATACAAATTAGATGTAGCACATTTAGCCAAGACCATTCATATTTTTGTAAGTTAGATTGTCTTATAGTCAATGTCTTCTTTGTAAGTATATCCATTTACCACTAATCTTACACAATATTGTTGCACTTTAGTCATTGTATACTATTTGATTTTAAAGATCTATTTGTTATTGTTTACTTTTCTTCCATGTGGTAGTGGAACAAGCTCCCAAATCTCGTTCATTTGGAGAGGTTCATTTTCTTCTTGCATTGTTATTAACCATAGAGAAGCCTCTTGGCTATTTATACCCTCATGGAAAGTTGATAGTTCTCCTTCTTCTGTTAGTATACAGTATGCAATATTATTCCCCATAATGTACTCGAAATGCCAAATTGGTTGTCTTCTATTATGAAATGATCACTTGAATTATAAAGCCAAAGATCCAAGTTGTTGGTGTTTCTTCAAAAGATTATGAAACTTCTTGCTAATCTTCCACTTGAACATTAATGGTGTGAATTGCCCCTTTATTGTTTGCCATATGGTTTTAAAAACCGTATCTTTTTTTTTTAAAATCGTTAGGATTTGAACTTAAAAGCCTTATCTATCAATATTGAATATTAATATAATCAATTTAAGTTTACTGTTATATAATTTTGAATACTATCTTTAAACAAATAATACCCAACCATTGGTCAAAAGATCAGATTTGTCGTTGGATTGATTTGTTCCTTTTACTTAGTCCACTTCTAGTTTGATTTCAAAAACATTGATTTGTAGAATTGATTAAATTCATTTTTTTTATACTATGAACAGACACATAATTTCATTTATTGGGGAGTCAAATTTTTCTTGTTGTTGTTAGCAATTAATGCAAATTTACTTTTATAAAAACTAGTACTAGGAAACAACATATGAAAAACAAGGCTTCAAATCGTATCAATGAAATCAAAAAGAAGATGATTTAAGATAAAAAATAATCTCCACTTCATATACAATTTTCGATTCTCAATAGGTTATCTATATATGTTTTTTTCCATAGACAAGACCGTGGTATACAATTTCAACACATGATGAAGTCTTCAAGTAACCTCACTTAACAGCTTGCAGGTTTTTGTCATAAGTTAATTCATTCAACAGGTTCTTACGTTTAGTTCAGGATAATAACATGTCAACAGTGTAGCTTATCCTCTAATCAATATCACTTTCCTACACCAAACCCTCATCAGTTTTTTTCTAATAAGGGAAGAGATAGTTAGAAAAAATACAAAGAAAATTAGTTGCCTCTATTCCCATACAATCAGCATCACTCATCTAGATACATTAACTTAGTCGTTTGTGCTATAATTGGAGGCCATACAACTTAAAAGGCATGAAGGTCAAAAGAAGAATATGGAAGAAAAGACAGAATTCCTCCAACACTAATTTGGATCTTCAATGCTAACAATACGTTGATTTCTAGATACTCATGTTCCCGGAGATCATATGATCCAAATTCATCACCAAACAAAGTCATTGCAATAATCTCATCTTTTAACCATCCTGAAACAAATAATAAGTCATTAAGGTGGTCGAATCTCTTATGGTTGTATAAGTAAAAAAATCTTTAATGGATATGCAAGTTACCTTCTTCATCCATTGGCCTCCAATACCTTATCATCTACTAAGATACTAATCTTGTCATAAATTTTTTTTAAAAAAAAAGTACGTTAATGGAGCATAATGTGTTACAATCAGCATAATTGAACTCATATAGAGAAAGAGATGGCTCATACTAAGATGTCAGAACATGGAATGTTTACATTTGACATTACAAGAAAAACTGTTTGTTGTATCGGCCAAATTCTGATTCTAATCCGATGTTAATCTCATTTAGAATCGAAATAGCATGGGATTTATGCCCCATACCGAAAAGAGCGATACTAATTAAATTAGAATCAAATAATGTATTCAATGCTAATTTAGTATCGAAAATTCAAACCGATTCAAAATATGTCTGTATCTAATCTGATACTAAATTTAAAATTGTGTTCAATTCTAATTTAGTATCAGATTAGCATCAAAAAATTGAATCGATTCAAATTATGTTTGATGCTACTCTGATACTAAATTGAAAAGTATATCCGATACAAATTCAATACTAAATTATGTCCGATGTTAATTCTATACTAATTTGATATTATTTTTTTGATTCTTAACTGATTTTATTTCTATTTTAATATAATACTAATCTTTTAATTATATTTTAGGTCGATGCAGTAGTGAAACTCCATCAATGGAGCTAAAAAATAAACAATCTTAATGGTGTATGTGATTAAGATGTAATTTTGAAAATAAGAACTAGTATTTGTAGCATCTTAAACATCTCTAGAGACAGCTTTATTGGTCCATTTGGCATAAATTTGTCTTATCTATCTCATTAAAAATGTAATCTGGCGTTATCCAATAATTAAATTCACTAAATGTGTTTCCATCTTTAACATAAATAATTAAAATTTGTTGAATTTACTGCCATATACGGAAAATAAAAAATTAAATTTACTAAATTTACTTCAGTAATTAATATATAGTCATATATAGAAACTCAAAAATTAAATGGTAAATTAACAAATACTTATCCTCTTTCACATGTAAGTCTTATTCAAGTTAAAAAAAAAAGGTACTAAGCTAATATGGAAATGAATTCAAGGCAATTATGAATTAGATAATATAAGAATCTGGGACACAGATTATAGTCGTAATGGCATTAACTAGAAGGTAATATTCTTATACAGCCATCCCACTTGGTGACATGCCGACCAGGCAAATATGATGCCAAATGGATCAACAAAGTCAGGTCCAATGTTCTAAAGGAATCAAAACTAAAAATATAATCTTCACTCAACAAACAATACACACACACGCGCACACACAAGCGCGGGAGTAAAAATGCAAGTTTAAACTTAGAGAGAGACCTGCATGTGAACATTGTTTTCCTAGGTCAAAAAGTTTGATTTGAGAGGTACTATGAAAGTTTTAAGATATACCCTGGAAGTTCTCAACTATAAATACAACCATCAAAAGATAAACATCCAATCTTATAGTGTTATTATTATAAAATAATCTTTCAGAATATTTTTAAGTTTGTAAATGTTTGTGTCTTTTACGTGAAACTAAAGCCTTTTTTAAGTGATTTGTTTTTTTTTTTTGTAATTGGTTAAAAACTTAATTTTTTTTATCGTCTTCACTGAAATTATTCTTACGAAGGGACTAGTTAGAGAAGATGAAGGCTGAAGGTTCATAGAATTTGAAGAATAATGAATTTTTTGTTAATTGTAATTGATTAAATGCTATGTTGATAGCAACATAGGGCTACAATTTATAGTCACAGTTGAGTGATATGGTTATGGCAAATACGATAGTTTGAGGATGATTTTTGGGAATTCTTTCACCGGCGATGTCCCTCCTTAAGACACGGCATGAATGTATGAAAGTGTATTTGATCCAACTTGATATTTGTATTCATTCTTTTTTGCATGTAAACTAATATTTAAAGTCACGTTAATGATAACAAAATTAACTTTAAAAGAAAAAAACTTTTGGTAGATATTCTTACACCTAACATAGCATTAGAATAACGATGATTAAAGTTGCTTGCAGAAAAATAAATTCTACAAAAAAGGACAACAATTTTACTAAATATCACTTAAATTTATTCATCATAGCCCCTAATTGTTGTTAAATAATACAAGTTATCCACTTCCTTATTGACAAGAATTTTCTTATTTCAAATTTGAAAAAACGGGATTTGTAAACTAATATGGTGCTTTAAGTTTTCTGTTTTGTACCAGCGTAAATGTCATAGGTATTGTCATTTCAAAGACCAATGCTTATAGTCTTATCTTATCTTATGATAGGATCGGACATCGCCGACGATCCCAAAATGTATTCTCAGACTGTCTTATTTACCATAATCATAATATCACTCAAATGTGACTATAAAATGATCTTCTATGTTGCTATGTAGATAGCATCTAATCAATTACAAACAGCAACAAATTCTGATTCTTCAAGTTCTGTGGAGCTTCTGTGTCTATCTTCTTTAGAGAATCTATTCTTAAGATCAATTCCAGCGAGAGCTATGAAAAAGCTTACCAGAAGTTTCATCACAGTCAGATTTGTAACTTACCAGAGTTTTGCAACCCTTCCAACCACATCCAACCTACTTCCATTCATCTCCGTTATACGCAAGGCCTGGAAAGAGGATTCTGGAAAGTTTTCCAATCATTGAGGAAATAGAAAGCTTTCCCAGAGTGAATGGTTGGTTTTCTCCTGAGGAAGGTTCGAGCATTGAGAACGTGAAGGACGAATAAACGGACATTTTCATTGCACTGAGTTTAAAATCTCCTGCTTCCTTAGGTTTAAACTCCAAAGAGGAGACTCTCAGTGTCAAGACAGTGTTAGATATTCTTCTCCGATGAATGTTCTTGCCATTATACACTGGTTTGTTCGACCAACTTCAGCAAGCATTGTTCCAACAGTTTACTAGGAGCGGAGCTCATGGTTTGGGATCCAGTTTTTTATTCTCTGACACCAGTAGATATTGTCATCAAACGATGATGATAAACTCAGCTTCTGAATCGCGAGATGACCTCCAACCCAACTGTAGGGACACCAGCAAGTTTACTGACAATTACTCCTGAGATGAGTACTGTAAAAAGTTATTGTGAGAGTTCCAAATGGAGTCTACATAGATTCATGATTTTTAATCTTTAATAAAACATTATTTGTTTGTCATTTTTTTTTTTTTGGTAGACTAATTTGTTTGTCATTGAAGGCAATATATTCAAGAATTTTCAGAAGATTTGTGCTGACCGGAACGTTTCAACGCTGGAAAATTATTTAAAAAATTGTGGATTTCCATGAAGAGTTTATAGATACAATCTTAAGGTTGCATCATGTTTGATTTTAAAGACATATTTGTTATCGTTTGCATTTCTTCCATGTGGTAGTGGAACAAGCTCCCAAATCTTGTTCATTTGGAGAGGTTCAATTTCTTCTTGTATTGGCATTAACCATAGAGAACCCTGTTGGCTATTTATACACTCATGAAAAGTTGATGGTTCTCCCTTCTCTATTGGTATACAGTATGCAAAATTACTCCCCAAAATGTACTCAGAATGCCAAATTGGTTGTTTTTAATTACGTGTTGATCACCTGAATTAGGAAGCCACAAATCCAAGTTGTTGGTGTTGCTTGAAATTCTGAAACTTCTTGCTTATCTTCCACCTGAACGATAATGGTGTGAACTACCTCTTGATACCTTATTGTTTGCCATATGGTTTTGAAAACCATAAAAAAATCATTAGGATTTGAACCCAAAAGCCTCATCTATCACTATTGAATATTAATATAATCAAACTAAGTTTATTGTCATATAATTTTGAATATTAACTTTAAATAAATAATATCTGATCATCGGTCAAAAGAGCAGATCTGTCATTAGATTGATCTGCTCTTATTATCGGATCCGCTTTTAGTTTGATTCTGAAAACATTGACTTGTTGAATTGATTAAATTCATTTTTCTACTATGAACAGGCACACAATTTCATTTATTAGGGAGTTAGATGTTTCTTACTGTTGCTAGCAAATAATGCACAACAATGTTATGAATTAGATTGAAATATTAATAAATCCAATAGAGATTCATTTTTTTTCTCTTGTTTAGGTGAACTTCATCTCAATATGTACTTGGACATCTAAAGATGCAATTTAAATTAATCTTCAAAGTGTACAAGATTTATATTCTATATCTTCATTGTATGCAAATTTACCCTTACAAAAACCAGTACCAGGAAAGAAAATATGAAAAACAAGGCTTTAAATAGTATCAATGAAGAAAAATCATAAAGAAGATGATGTAAGATAAAAAATAATCTCCATTTCATCATACAATTTTTGATTCTCGATAGATAATCCACATGTTTTTTCCAGAGACAAGACCGTGGAACACAATTTCAACACATGATAAAGACTTCAAATAACCTCACTCAATGGCCTACAGGTTTCTGTCATTAGTTAATGCATTCAACAGGTTCTTTAGTTCAGGGTAATAACATGTCAAAAGTGTAGCTTATCCAGTGTTAATTTGGATCTTCAATGCCAACAATAGGTTGATTTCAAAATACTCATGTTCGCAGAGATCATATGATCCAAATTCATCACTAAACAACGTCATCGCAACAATCTCATCTTTTATCCATCCTGAAACAAAGAATAAGTCATTAAGCTGGTTGAATCTCTTGTGGTTATATAAGTAAAAAAATCTTCAATGAATATGCAAGTTACCTTCTTCATCCATTGGCCTTCAATACCTTATCATCTACCACGATACTAATCCTATCATAAAATAAAAAAAATAAATTACGTTGATGGAGCATAACGTCTTGCAGTCAACATAATTGAACTCATATAGAGAAAGAGATGGCTCATACTGAGATGCCAAAGCACAAAATGTTTACATCTGGTAAGTTACTGTGGAGAATGAAAATTAACAGTTTGGTGATGTGGCAGATAATAGCATGTAACAGAGTTAGGAATTAATAAACAGATGAGACGGTGTCGTTTCTGGAAGGAATAAAAAGGTTGGACTGCAGTTTAATAGTTAAAGTATAGAAGATACTCATCGTGGCTTCTCGAAGAAGAAGGTTGCTTGTTCCAAATACAAAGAGTGGGAATCCAAAAGATTTATCAAAGGCAAGCTATAATCTAAGTGTAAATCTGTTTTTGTTAGTTAAAATTGAATGGTTGTAATTGCTTAAAACTAGAAGTTAGTTTTTTTAAAAGACAGTATATAAACCCTAATTGAGTTGTCTTTCAGGAGTTGAGTTGTTTTCTTCCTTGTTTTCAATAATAAAAGTTGAGAGGTAGTTTTTCAATTGTAAAAGCGGAGTTATTTGTGATTAATAGTAGTCGTTTTTCATTTTATGGTATCACAACCATTGACAAGCATCGATAGAGATAGATCCAAAAGTCATGGATTATGACGGGAGCACATCAGGAAAGATTAACAAGTCCTAGTATTGGTGGCTAGAGCCTACCACAAATTGGTGGAGTGTCTAGGTTAGTAATTCCAGCTGTGAGTCTCAAGCTAACTGAGAGTAACTATCGCTATTGGAGGGCATAGATGTTGAATATGGTGAGTTCATTTGATTTAGAAGAACATTTGACTGGAATGGTGGTATGTCATTAAGGCTTGACTTGCATTAAAAACATGATTATAATGCATAAAAGAACAGAAATACAAAACCATAAACAATGTGTTATAAAATTCTTTTATGGGTCTAAATTCAAATTTCAAAACAAGTATAATTTATTTTCCTATTGAAAGTTTTTATTCAAATGGTAAATTAATATATACTATCCCATTATACCTATAAGTCTTATTCAGATTAAAAAATATAGTACTATTAAGCTAATATGGAAATGAACTTAAGGCAATTATGGATTAGATAATAAGAATCTAGTGCACAGATTATAGTCTTAATGACATATTATTTACAAGGTAATATTCTTGTATAGTCACCCTACTCAATGAAACGAGGGCTAGTCAAATATGATACCAAAGGAATTAATAAAGTTCGGTCCAAATCTTCTAAAGGAATCAAAATAAAAAATAAATAGCTTATATTGTATGATTTTCACTTTAGAAGTACTTATAAACAATCTTATTTAATATATTTAAATCAATTAAAATTAAAGAGAGTAAAAAAACAAGTTTAAACAACTTAGAGACGGCTATGCATATAGACACTTGTTTTCCTAAAGTTAAAGAGTTATTTCTTTGCACGGTAATGAATGATGCTATAAAGACTTCAAGATGTATCCTAAAAGCTCTTAGCTATATCAGAAAATAATCACCGAATCTTAGAGAGCCGACGTTGTAAAATATTCTTTCAGAACATTTTCAAACTTGTATATATTGTTTATTTTGAGTGAAAATAAATTCCTTCTTAAGAGAGATTTTTGTTATTGATTATAATATTTTAACATAATATTTATGAATTTGGAAGTCATACTTTTGTTGCTACAAATTTATTTACATTTTAAAATTTTATAACTCATACGGTATTAAATTTTTATACTGAAATTTTGATGTTTTAAAATGTGCTAGTATTAAATATTCTTCTCCAGTTAATGTTTGTGGCAACAGAGACTAGGAATCGATGTGAATTGAGCTGAGTCCAAATACCCTTTAACTAAATTTTGACTTTATTAGAATATTATTTAACTCAAATTTATCGAGTTAAAATTAAAAGTAATTTTAGTTTGATTTGAATAAAAATGGCTCAGTTTAGTCTAACTTGAGCTCGGCTTACACTTGTAATTCATTAACAAAATAACAAACTTTAACTCTATAATAAACAAAATGACTTTATTTTTATAATTACTTAACATAAACTAAATAGAGTCACGAGTCAAGCTTAAACCAAATCAAAATATCATCAGTTTGTAAGACCAAGCTAAATTCTTTTTAACTTAAGTTCAACTTAATTTAAAAAATGAATCGATCTTCTTTTAAATACAAAAACTAAGATAGTATTTTAATTTTGTGTTTTCCACTGTTATAATCTTTTTTAATAGATATTGTTAGCAAAGGTAACATCTATGTAAAGAAATTGTAATTATAAAATTGTTGGGATGAATAACTTTTAGTGAGACGAAAATCTTTCTTTGTAGAATTTATTTTTTTGGATCAACTTTGACAATCCTCGTTCCAATGATATGTTAGGTTCTAGAATATCTACCATAAATGCTTATGTCCCAAAAATCATCCTCAAATTACCTTATTTACCATTACCCTAGACTCAACTGCGACTATAAATAGAAGGCCGATGTTGCTATCCGCATAGCATATTATCATTTACAATTTTTATTTCTTCAAGTTCTATGGACCTTTGGTCTGCATGTTCTCCAAGGAGTCCATTCTTGAGAACAAAGCCAGTGAGAGCATTGAAAAAACTTCCCATAAGTTTCATCACAGTCGGATTAGTAACTTACCAGAGTCTTGCAACCCTTACAACCACATCAATCCCGCTGCCATTCATGTTCATTATCCTTAAGGCTTGGAAGGAGGATTCCGAGAACTTCTCCAGCTATTAATGAAATAAAAAGCTTCACCCGAATGAATGGTTGGTATTACCTGGAAAAATTAAGGTTTCAGCATTGAGAATGTGAGGGATGTAAACATTGCTGTTCATTCCATTGAGTTTCCCACGTAAAGACAGTTATGGTTTTTTTTTTACCCCTTCGTTTGTAAATTAACTAGCTAGAGTAATGTTGATTGTAGATTTGGCTTATCCCTTTCATTAATAATAGTACACTAATTATAAAAACTGATAAAATTTCTTGTTTGTCCAAAAACTAAACTAATGATCCTGAATTCAGGTATCGAGTTGATTACAGACGACATAGCTGCCCTCTTGAGATGCTAATCTTAACTTGATTATGAAAGGAAAACCTGCTGAATTTATGGCAAAAACCATGAAGGCTGTAGAGAAAATGTTCTCAGATGGAGAAAAACAATAACGAAAATGGAATGAGGAAAATTTGCCCCCTTTTCTCATTAATCTGACGATGGAAAAGTAGATGATTCATAAATTTTAGGCCAAACAACTTTCCCACCCAAGGTTTGACGAATGACATTGTCATCCTTTAAGTTTTAAAAAACTAATTTTTCATCTATCTATTAAATTTATCTATTAAATTTTTTATAAAATTGTTAAAAAACAATATTAATCTCAAGCTAAAAAACACTTAGTCTCAAAATTTTATTAAATAATTTTTGTACCCTAATTTAATCAATTTCAATTAAAAATAATAAAAATACAAGTGCAAAAATATATGTGTCAATGATGTATCATCATAGGTTTTGAGGCAAACTATTATTTTAATTATGCATTTCTTATAACATCCGAATGAAATAACATATATATCCTTTAACTATTGAAATTAATAGTCGAATGGAAAATTGGTTTTTTGAAATTTAAAGGGTGAGAGGAGTATTTCATCAATTGTGGGTGGGAAATTGTCAGCTGGCCTAAATGTAAATTTCAAAAGATGGTATGTAAATATCATACATTCAATATTATTGAGTAGGTTTCAAAGAAGTTGAAGTTTTTACCTAATATGACAGTCACAGATTTAGTAATTATTAAATATTTTATGTTAAAATAGAAGTTTTCACCTAACATGAAGTTTAACACATTTAATATTTTGATTTTGAAGAATCAACATATATTAAATATAAAATAATAATCTCGTACAGGCACCACACTGTAATTAGCTATGGATTAGGCAGATGATTATGCCAAATGCACCAATCAAGTTATCTGTCTAAGGGAAGAAAATAATCAAGTCCTTGAAAATTTTTACAAATTACTTAAACTATTAACGACACGATTCTTTTAGTTTTATTATATAAGAAATTGAATTTAAAATCAATATTTGGTTATGAATAAAGAGTGAAAATAATTTTTTCATTCGGAATCCTAAGTTAAGAAATCATCCTCGGCTCAAACTCATAATTAAATACAAGACCATGTTGATGCTCAAGAAGAAATAAGTTTATCCAAAGTTGGAAAGTTTACCCTGAATTTGGTGGTGTGAATTATCTCGGTATTAAATATTCTTCTCTAATGAATGTTCATGGCATCGGAGACTAGTTAGTCCGACCAACTTAGCAGAAGGCAGTACCCCTTAAAATCACATGAACGTGGGAGAAGTATTTTAAGATTTCAGAAACAGCAATAATCAATTACAAGCAGCAAGAAATTCTGTATTCTTCAAGTTCTATGGAGTTCCGGTCTCCATCTCCTCTTGCTAGTCCCTTCATAAGAACAATTCCAGTAAGGGCAATAGAACGAGTTCATCGCAGTCGGATTAGTAACTTAGTAGAGTTTTACAACCATGCCAACCATCTCCAATCTCCTCATTTCATGTTCCTTTAATATAAGGCTTGGAGTGAGGATTCTGGGAAGTTGTCCATCATTAATAAAACAGAAAGCTTCCCCAAAATGAATGGTTGGTTTTCTCCTAAAGAAGGTTTCAGCATTGAGAATGTGAGGGACGAATAAACAGACACTTCAATTGCATTGAGTTTTAAATCTCCTTCTCCTTTAGTCTTAAACTCCCCAGAGGAGACTCTCGACGCCAAGACGGTGTTAAATATTCTTCTCCAATGAATGTTCATGCTGTTGTACAAAAATTTAATCAGCCAACTTCAGCGTGCGTCGTTCCAACGATGTAGTAGTTGTTGAAGCTCGTGGCTTGTTATACTCTGGCACCAAGGGATTTTCTTGACAAACAATGACAATAAACTCAGACGACCTTCCATCTAGTTCTTGTAAGAGTTCAAAATGGAGCTTACATAAAGTAATGTCAAAGTAGCTTGTTGAATAATCCTTATTGTTGTATTTTTCATCTTGATAATAAAATGTTAATTTGTTTGTCATTGAAAATTTTATTCAATATTACCAGGAACCTTTAATCCATGAGAAATGATTTCCCTTCAGAAAAAAAATGACCTCATATTCCAGACGAAGCAACCATGCCTAAAAGAAAAGTGTTTTGTGGAAGCCTTATGTAGACATGAATCAAATTGTAGCAACTAGTTGAGTAATGTTGATGGCATGCTATGGAAGGGTATTTTGGTTTTGTTATAATAAATAGAAAAAAAAAATTTGTGCGTAGAGGTATGTAAAATAGTGCATAGTCGAGTGCACGCCTGTACATATGAATTTTATATGATGATAGGTTGGTGGCCATGCATGACCATGCATGGTCATACCCCACCAATTCAAAAACTTCTTAATGGTGATTCAAATCATTAACATGGGTATGTAAGATTAATGCATGACGATGAGTAATTTTATTTATAGAAAAAGTAAGTGTTTTTAAAATTGTTAATATTTTAATATGTCTTACGATAATTTAAAAAAGAAAACAATTACACCTAAAATAACTAATAAATCACAATTAACAGGAATGTAAATGTCACATTTGCAATATTATTTGCTAGGTTTAGAAGAAATTAAAGTTTTTGCCTTACAAGACACTTGCAAATTTAGTAATTATTAATTATTTATGTTAAAGATTGAAGTTTTCACCTAGTATGAAAGTTAAATACATTTAATATTTTGATTTTGAAGAATCTACATACAATGGAAATGAAATTAGCTATGGATTAGGCAGATTATCATGCTGAATGTACCAACCAAGTTATGTATCTAAACCCAGAAAAAAAAAAAAAAAAAAAAAAAGATGCATGTATCCTTGGTTATGAATAAGCTACATGATTTTTTTAGTTTAAAATCAATTCTTGGTTAT
Source organism: Anacardium occidentale (assembly GCA_026122585.1). Lineage (NCBI taxonomy): Eukaryota > Viridiplantae > Streptophyta > Magnoliopsida > Sapindales > Anacardiaceae > Anacardium > Anacardium occidentale. The sequence goes on from JAJEJH010000045.1 coordinate 106,196, forward strand.
GAATACAGAGTGAAAAAAATTTTTCGATTAATGTTCATGGCGTCGGAGACTAGTTTGTCCAACTCACTTGAGCAAATATTGTTTTGACGTTATATTAGGTATTGGAGCTTATGGTTTGCGATCTAGTTTTTAATAGTCAATATTATTGTTATTGATATTCGATAATCTTATGTAACAAACACTCTATTATATTGTGAACAACGATCGATCGATGAAGCAGAAAGATCAAAATAAAAAGTTTGTAGAAACTCATAAAAACAATTACATGCTTTCCGCTTACCAGGATGTCTGCTGGTTGACAAGCCAACAAACAAGATATTAGATCCAATCGTCTTCTATGGAGTCCTACCGTGTCTTATGGCAGGGCATCACCAGCGAAATATGCCCCAAAATTGCATCCTGATGTATAACCATATCACTCAACTGTGCCTATAAATTGAAGTCACATGTTGCTCTATCAGCAAAACATCTAAAGAACTACACACTTTGTTTTCTTCGAGTTCTATGGTGCTTCCAAAGAGTCCATTCTTAAGAACAGTTCCAGTTAGAGCACTGAAAAGACTGAGTTTCATCATAGTCGGATTAGTAACTCACCAGATGCAAGAACCCACTGAAGTCAGATGCCGGAAATGCTTTAAGGTTGCAGGATCAGCATGCAGTGGAAAATGAATGATTAGAAAGCGTTTTGAAACAACTCGGGAAGAAGAGTTCTCTGGAGCTGCCTCAGTGTCATGAAGGGATGGAAATTCCTGACGATAAACTCAGCTTTTGAATCAAGATGACCTGCGATCTTTGAGCATGACTATTAGAAAATATTTATTGAGCCTTACAGTGTCGAAGTTGTAAAAGAATCTTTGAGAATGATTTTGAAGCGGTATATTATTTAAAATTTTATTAAACATATTTTTCATTCTCAGATCTCTTCCAAAAGACAGAATCAACAAAGAACTATATTTACCAATGCTCAGTGATCGTGCAGCGGTTGTTGTGCAGTGGCTGCCGGAGATAACTATGTTTACCAATGCCCTGACTTATGCTTGAGGAGAACATAAATTTCTTCCTTGTTACTATCAAAAGCTTCTCTGTAATCTGGCCGTCTAAAAATGAAAGAGATTGAAGTAGCTAGTTGAATAAGCCCGATTCTTCTTGTTCTTCAACCACTCTTTCACTTTTGGAACCATTATTTTTTATTTTGTCTTATTTGGCCATTCCATCTTTACTACAAACTCGAACTAACCCCTATTCAAGTTTAATTCAGTTCAAATCTCCTATTTGCGTGCTAGTTGAAACCATGTTTTTCACATAAAGTAATTTCCTGGGCCAGACAGACTATAAATAAAAGTAAATTTGCTAAGAATATTGAAATTTAATAGAAATTCAAAATAGAACTTGAAAATTGCTTAAAAGTAAAACATTAACATTTGCTATAGCAAAATTATTGACCATCTTATTAACATTGCATCCAGAAGACCATCAAAGCCGTTTGAATTCGTATGAACAATTTCACCATCCCTTACAGAGACGTATATTACTGGAATAAAGCTCATACACTTTGAACATTCCATTATTTTCAAGTTGCATCATCAGATGTCCAAGTTCATATTGAGATGAAAGTCACTCAAACCAAAAGAAGAAAAAACTGAATCACTATTGAATTTATAACTATTTCAATCTAATTAGTGGCATTGCTTGCTGTGCACAAATTGCTAGCAACAGCAACCATCTTTCGTACTTTGTTTTTTAGTAGTGGGCTGCAACTAATGCCATATGCTCTATCAGATCCAAAACTCGGTTGCTGCAAGAAAAATTTGAAGATAAAATTATCACATTATCATAAACGATGTGTTTTGCTGACCAAGTGCGAGAGTATGAGATGTTCTACCTGTATCCCCATTCATTGTCATACCATGACACAAGCTTCATGAAAGACTTGCTCAACCCAATCCCAGCCTTGGCGTCAAATATACTTGACCTGGAATAAAACAAGGTCATAAGTTCTAAACACACCAAATTGGGATAAAAAAAGAACATAGATTTTTGTATTTCAAAATCATCTTGACACGACAACTGTCAGTTAGATAGAAAAACAGTTCTAGAAATTGCGGCTCGGAAAGTGTTTAGCAAGTGCAACAAGAACAATTTTCCACAGATAAATTATTTGATGTACATCTACTAAAATTCCGTATATCACAATTTTAAACAACCATACATGCACACATACACAAATGTAAATAACACAGGGACAGGGCTCTATACCTTGAGTCACTAACAAAGTCACTAGAGACAACGTCCTCATCTGTGTATCCAAGAATGCCTTTCAATGGGCCCTCTGAAGCATACCTTAATTTGAAGAATGTAGCAATAACTCAGCAAGCAAAATCAACCAAATCCTCCTCCAAGAAAAAGTAGGAAAAATACTGCAAAGAATATGACAGTTGGAGAATATAACCGAAAAAACACCATACTTTATCGCTGCTTTGACATCTTCGTAAGAAGCACTCTTCTCAAGCCGACAAGTTAAATCCACAACGGAAACATTGGGAGTTGGAACACGGAATGCCATTCCAGTAAGCTTGCCGTTGAGGTCTGGAAGAACTTTTCCAACAGCCTGCAGTGTCAGAAGTAGCAAAATTATAGCAGACAAGCAAAATAATTTCATATTTATAATATCAGTATGGACATCCAAATGTTTCATGTCTAACCTTTGCAGCACCAGTTGAACTAGGAATGATGTTTTGTCCAGCTCCACGTCCCCCTCGCCAATCCTTCATCGAAGGACCATCAACAGTTTTTTGTGTAGCTGTTTATTGACAGCAGTAAGCACATTAGTTATCGAGCCCCTAGATATGACATGCTGAGCACGTTATAGTCAAGGAGGAGAAACCTGTAGTTGCATGCACAGTTGTCATTAAACCTTCAAGAATACCAAATTCCTCATGGACCACCTGCAAAATATGATGGTTGATTCATTAGCCATATATAAGCAAAGCATGACACAAGTAGCAGATTAAGAAGGGGATTACAATAAGTCTACTGTTGATTCCTTTTTTTTTTTTTTTTTTTTTTTTTTTTTTTTGTTTCCTAATTTTTTGGCTAATTCCATATATAATTACATCTCATTATCAACTCGTAGGAGGTGAGCACATGCTGCTAAAGTGGTATTAAGCAAACTCAGAGAGGGGAAACTATTATCAGAGACGCAGAACAAAGTAAAGACAACAAAATGCAAATATATCCCCATGGTTTAGCTCTAATAAGTCAGTATCAACCAACATTAATTAGCTCTAATATGATGGTTGATTCATTACCTATATATAAAAGAGGCAAAGCATGACTCAAGTAGCAGATTAAGAAGGGGATTACAATAAGTCTACTGTTGATTCCTTTTTTTTTTTTTTTGGTTTCCTAATTTTTTGGCTAATTCTATATATAATTACATCCCAATATCAACTCGTAGGAGGTGAGCACATGCTGCTAAAGTGGTATTAAGCAAACTCAGAGAGGGCAAACTATTATCAGAGACGCAGAACAAAGTAAAGATAACAAAATGCAAATACATCCCCATGGTTTAGCTCTAATAAGTCAGTATCAACCAGCATTAATTGGTAAAACCCAATTCCAGAATATATTTTTTCAGATAAGTCTGAGTAAGGCTTGATCTGAGGATGAAAATGCAATCAAACCTTGGCCAGAGGGGCAAGACAATTAGTAGTGCAGCTGGCATTAGAAACAATGTCCATGCTTGGCTTGTAAGTCTTCTCATTAACTCCTACCACAAACATAGGTGCATCAGCTGATGGTGCTGATATTACCACTTTCTTTGCACCACCCTGTGTGGCACAAATTCAAGAAAAGCTTGAGTTATGTCTGTCTATAAATGTAAAGAGGTAAAAAAGATAGAAACAAACTAATAAAAGTGTCCAAAAACTCAGAACTAACCTTCATGTGAGCTGAAGCCTTGTCCCTTGTTGTGAATACCCCAGAAGATTCAACAACATACTCAGCCCCATAATCACCCCAAGGGATCTCAGCCGGGTCCCTAGGTAGAGATTAGTTAAATGTTAGGCCTTAAGTGGAATCAGTTAGTTATGCTGGCAATAAAACTATGCCAACAAAATTGACCTTACCTTTTGCTGAAAATTTTAATCTGCTTCCCATTTATTTCCAAGGTGGATTCATCCACAACCCTGAGAGTTCCCCTAAAAACTCCATGGGTAGAATCATACTTGAGCATGTAAGCCTGCAAGAGAAGAAAATACTATACTGAACAACAATTCTTTCCATAATCTGAAGAAGTCTAACAAATCATTACCATGGTAAGTATTGGACTTGAGAGCAATCATTTGTCAGAGAAGAAAAAGCTTACAACTTTGAACACACTACCAAACATAATCATGAAGTGGAAAAAGATCCAACCCACACTTCTATATTACCACAGAAACTTCCACTAAAAGAAGGCACAGAAAATAACTATATGAATAATTTTTTAGGAGTTAAATATCCATAAACCAACAAGAACAAAACAACTAAAAGTGCGACTAGAGCAACTATTTGTGCATCCTTACCATGTACTTGGCATCAACAAAAGGATCGTTTACTGCTACCACGTGAACATCATCCCTGGATGTTGCTATTCTCAAAACCAGTCTTCCAATGCGACCAAAACCTGCAAAAGTTCAGCAACAAAATGAATTATCACATCATAATTCTCAACTTAGAAGCTCTCTTCTGAAATGAGTAAGAATATATACAATCATAAATATTTAGTTCGCCAGTATTCAACACACTAAATAGATCACCAAAATCTTCATTATAGCATGACAAATTATCAGTAAAACAAGCCATAAACTTCAAATGCCACCCATTAAAATACATCAAACACTAGATTCCTAAACCTTTAATATATCCTTGTAAGTTCAAGGTAAAATTTCACAAGGCCAATTCCATCAAAGTCAGAATAAGCAAAACAGAGCACAGCACCAATGAGAGTATAACATACCATTGATTCCAATCTTTGTGCACCCACTGCTCCGAGTTTCTACTCATAATAAAACAAAACAGCACAAAAATGTTATAATAGTTTCCAAGATTATCAATCAGTAAAAGAAAATCCTTTTATTCCTACTTTGAACCATTGGCGGCAACTCTGTGGCAGTGGCTTTGACGGGTTGAATGCTCTTGGCAACACATTTCCTGCATAATCCAACACAAATTAGTTTCACTATTAACAACAATACCCGAACGAAAAACACAAATGTATAACCAGATATTAATCACTAGGTCACTCAACTGTAAAGAAGAAGACCGTCTTGTGACCGAAGAACCAAAAATGCTTGAAGTGCTGAGATTGCGATTAATCCCAACGCAGGCCCCCTGGAAAAATTAATACAAATACAAATAATTATTTATAATAATAATAATAATAATAATAATAATATTATTATTATTATTATTATTATTATTATTATTATTATTATTATAACGGACAAGCATCCAAAATCAACGCTTCAATGAACAATAGCACAATTTAATGAAACTGAAAACAGAAATTTTGATACCGGTAACGTTACAGAGACGCCAGTAATCAAAACTGAGATTAGCATAATGAATGTTCTTTGAATTATAAAATGCAATATATTTTTTTTTCAAATTCAAGTTGTATGTTATTATAACGCAAAAGCATCCAAAATCAACAATAACACAATTTAATGAAACTGAAAACAGAACTTTTGATACCGGTAATGTTACAAAGACGCCAGTAACTAAAACTGAGATCAGCTTAATACATGTTCTTTGAAATATGAAATGCAATATATTTTTTTTTTTAGTTCAAATTCAAGTTGTACATTAGAAACAAGCAAACAGAGCTGCAACATAAAGAGGCAAAAATGAACATCGTGGTAAAAGGACAACGGCGATCGGACCTTGAGACGATCGGAGGAGGAGGAAGCGAGGTCGGCGGAGCGTGAGAGAGGAACGGTGGCAGTAGATCTGACGAGAGAAGAGAAAGCCATTCGTTGAAAAACAAGCTGTGTCAGGTTCCCGATGTTTCTCTTTCAGCTAGCCCAAAAAACCCTTGAGACACAGGCAGTGACAGAAAAATGAAAATGAAACGGCGTTTTTAAAAGCAGGAAAAGCAACTGTTTTCGAAAAAGGGAAATTGAAAATTGAGCGGAGTTTCTTATGTCAACAACGCTACACTACAACATATTACACCACCTCCACCACCAACTTTCTGTGTCTTCACTTTCCTATGTTTCACCGCCTATAATAACTCCCTACATCTGCCTATCCACAGCTACCACGTGTACAGAAATATTTAGACTAGAAGAATGAGAACGGGTACACGATAGCATTTCGTAAATGGCATGAAGAGAAGGCGACTGATAAAAACGTAGGAGCCATTGTCGTTTATTGCTGAGCTGAGAAAAAGCTCAGCGACCGACCCCTTGAAAGCCACGTAGGACCGGGCTGGGCCTTTTTCGAGTTTTTTTCATTTTTAGATTCAGCCGGTCCTACAGACGACAAGTCGGCTGCCTGTGGTGTGGCTGGTGAAAACCACGTTTGTTTGTGGGTAGGTTTTGACTTTTCAGTTCAGTTTCTCCGCTTTAAGGTTCCTGCGATTACCAAATCAACGGTCCGATATGGCCCTTGACTCCTGGTTAAAATAATAATACACCGAAATCAGAACCATTAAGTATTTTTTTTATTGCAAATGGTGTGAAATAAAAAAAAAAATTTTGACAAAAATGACAGTTTTCTTGATACTTTAAAAAATTCTTAATAATAAAAAGTAAAAACAATATTTTATTCATTAAAATATTAATAATAATGTAATTGAAATCTAATATAAAACTTTGAATATACAGTCAATATACCAAGCTACCATGAAAGGAAAAAAAAAATCAACTAAACGAATTTAAATGTATCAAGATTGACTGGGTGAGAGGGTAAGAATCAAAGCAAACAAAAATCCAAAATCAAATAATTTGGAAAAAAACCCACTTTAGAAGCGCGAGAATTTTTTTCTTTTATCTTTTAACTTTTATAAAATTCTCTTAATTTCATGTTATGGAGAAAAAAAACTTAAATTTTAAAAATACAATAACTTGATGGACCGTATAGAAGCAAACCGTATGGAAAGGATGCGTCTCGTCGGGCGGTTCGAAGTGGGGACGGTCTACTCTAGAAATTTCTTGTAGACCACGCATAGATTTCTAGGCGTTTGGGTTGCTGCCACCAAATCCCTCCACGTGCATCTAACAATTTATAAACTATGAAACGACGCCGTTGCGAATTCCAATTTTGATGGAGTGCCACCTCGGAATCATATTAGATATTTTTCGGATTATCGCATTTTCTTTTACATCTGGTTGAATTTAGGTAATTCATAAGTTACATATTAATCTCTAATTAAACATAATTAATCATAGCATAATTAATTTATTTATTTATTTTTATTAAACACTCAATAATTTATACTAAAATCATCGTAGAAATTGTCTAGGTGATAAAAATTGAGGTGGTTATAGATTTTTAAATTTATTATATTTAATCAATTATGATTGATTGAAATGAATAAAATAATTAATAGTGCAAGTATTTATTTTCTTTTGATGGCTTTATAATATGCTCTTTGAGCTCGAAAATATTGAAAATAATTAGGGTTTTAAATCAAACTATATTAAATTTTAAAAATGACTTAATTTGATTTGTTTTATTCAAATTTAAATTGGGTTTAAGTCAGAGAGTTCGATTTATTTTTTATATCAATTTAAATTCGAATCAAATTATGGGTTAGACAACTAGTTTGATTCAATTTAAATATTACTTATAATTTGATTTGAATCATGTTAAATAATTGTTAAAATGACAATATTTTATCTATATTAGATAAAATAATATGTTTTATCAATGCGTTATAGATATTTTGTTAGAAAAATATGAGTTATCAATTTAAATCATAAATTTAAACTGAATTCAAATTAAATTATTTTTATTTGAATCAAACTGAAATCACTTTTAATTTTGATTCAACAAACTCATATCAATTCTAAATCAAACTATTTTTACTCTCAAAGTTGAATTCCAGTATGCGTGACAGTGGGATGTATAATATTTTAATTTTTATAAAAATCATTAAATGGATAATAAAGGTTTTGATTTTAAAAGTGATTTTTAGATCCGAGATTAGCCAAACTTGAATAAAAACTAATTTAAATTGAGTTTAAATTTAAAACATCAAAATTAGGAAAATTCAAATAGATGAATAATAATATTAAAAAGCTAAATAATATTATTGGATAAAATGGTGCCACGTCATATGCTAAATATCGTAAATAAAAACAGAGGCCAGAGAAAAAGGAGGTAAGAGAGCACAAAATCCCGAAAAAGGAAAATCAGACAGCGGGGCATGCCACGTGTCATCCACCCAAAGCCTCTTCTGGCTGACATCCTATTGGCCTCAATTTTTATTGTTTCCCTTTTGCTCCCAGCCAGAAGAAACGACTTCAATTCCTCAGCCCATTTCCTCCTGCCTCTGAAGTAAAGCCCCTCCCCGTGATATTTCTTTATTCATTTTGGTACCTGGGTTTGTTTTATAATGTTCAGTTTCAATTTCAATTTCGTCTTTTCCATTTCATAATGCTGTATATTGAGAGTTTTTACAATAACTCTTGATTCTGACAATGTTATTATTAAATGTTACGTACAATATGATATCTGAATTTTATTTGGTGTTTATGATATTTGGTTTTAAGTTTTTGAAGGGAGATAATCAGAATTGAGATTGGTGTTGTTGTTGTGGATGATGCTAGATGCTATAAGGGAGATCAAGTGGTATTGAGGATGGCAGTCAGCTACAAGTATTGGGATGATTGTGTTGATCCTGAGGACATGGAGGAAATGTGGGAGGAATTTGAAGTCGGCACTGAATGGCTAGATGCTGGAGAAGAGAAAGGACAGAAAGTTCATCTCTCAAGGGATCCTGATGGAGAGCCTTTTTTGACTCCGACGGAGATGAAGGTTAAAGAAGATTCATTGCATATGTCTGTCTTATGTTGAATACTTAATACAGATTTATTTACTGAATTAGTCCTAAACTCGTTCTTTGTTTTTGCCTTGCATTGTATTGTATGCTTTCAGGCTGTTGCCAGTATCATTGTTCGAAGACATTTCAATTCACAGATTGATCCGGTTCGTATCTTTTATCTGGTTGTGTTTTGTATGTTATGGATCTGTTAGTTTGATGGCGTGGATGACGTTTAATTTAGTGGAATGAAAGCTCTTTACCGGAATGGATTTATAAATATGTTTTCCATTTTTCACCTCTTATATCTCTCCATAGCAGATTAATGTGAAACAAGAAAAACAAGATCTTTTTTTCTATTTGCTTCGAGGGTCAACTATGCTTTCCTCAGATGTTCAATTTGAGGATCATTTCTCTGTTTCTACAGGATATAATTTGTGCAATTTGTGAACTGGAAAGTGACAGGCAGCTCCTTTCCATGCGAATTGATAGAAAGTCTAAGGAGACTACTCAAGGTCTCATGCAAATTTCAACAAGAACTGCTACTTGGCTGTTTGGGTAACAAATATATGATATGTTCCTTTTTATGAGCATTTAACCAATTAAAATCAATTAACTAATCGTCACTGCAAATTGCTTCCAGTGAGATGGGCTACACAGCATATGATGTGCGAGAAAATCCAGACCTTCTGTATAGGCCCTTTGTAAGTGTATATTTTGGAGCTGCTTACCTGAAATGGTTGTCAACCTATGATGGAATGTAAGTTGCAAAAATCTTGAGAGTTCATTTTGATTCATTAGCATCACCAATGGGTTTAATGATTGATACCATATACTTTGTTTGCAGAGAAAGAGGGGAAGAATATACTGTCCGGGCATATAATGGTGGAACGAAAAAGGCTACTCACAAATCTACATTGCCATACTGGAAAAGATATGTTTCAGTCAGAGAAAGTCTTCCATCAAGGTGGTTGTTTCTGCTATTATTCAAGAATTTTAAAATTGAATTGTTTGATACGTCCCTTCTTCTGTTGTTTGCGATGTTTTCTTATATTTATTATTTTGTTAAAAAGATTAAAATTTCAATGGAATGGTAAAAAATGTAAGTCATATTTTAACTTGCTATAAAGATACATGGTGGAAATTTATATTTGTTCTAAGAAATGGTAGAAAACAGGATTCACTGCATGCAAGAAGCTGAAGGAAATTCCTTAACCAAGTAACAGTTTAATTTTTTTTTTTTTAATGTATATTACCAAAGTGTTTTTTTTTTTTTTTTTTGTGCAGAAAGTTCTCGGATGATGGTTCTTCACAGAGTAATGATTCTTCTCCTACTCCTTTTAATAAACCTACTTCACAAAACACAGGTTGCACTTTGGGAATCGAAAGTTGCATTGCATTTATGTCACCATATGGATTATGAAACCATGAGTCAGTGCAATTCATCTGGAGGCTCCCAAGCCATTATTCTTCCCAAGTTTGTAATTGAGCCTGATATTTGATTGTCCTCCTATTTCAATATGATTTGCGTTTCGAACCCTGTTAGTTTATTTAATGTTCCAAAAAGTTCTTATGCCATATCTGAGTATTCCCTTTACCATTGTAAAGAATTGCTGTAGGTTTCAAGTCTGATTGTTTTTCCTTTTTTTCTTGAATGAGAATCAGGTACTGACAATTGGGAGGGTAGAACTTCACCTGAAGACATGGAAGAGATGTGGAAAAATCCTGCGGTTTCCAAAGAGTGGACAAGATCAGGAGAAACACCGGGAAAAGTGCGATTTTCTTCTGATTTGATGAGAAGACCCTTTCTTTCTCGAACTGAATTGAAGGCAAGAATCTTCTTTCGTTTTTACTGTCACAATTTGGTATAATACATTGAAACTGACATGAACTTAATCTAATGTAAAAAGGGAAATGAAAGTGAAGAAGAATTGAAAGAAAAATAGGGAAAATGAACTTAAATGACATTAATGTCCTCTTGCAGGCAGTAGCAGAAATCATTCTTTCTAAGCACTTCAGTTCAAAGCCTGTTAAACCTGTAAGTGCAGAGTTTAATTTGTGAACAATTATAGGTTACATGATAAATTAGACATATTCTTTTTCCCCTGCTGCTTATCTTTTCTACAGACAGTTCTTTGTGCTCTTGCTGACATGGTTAGCAAGGGTTTTGTGAATGGTCTTGGACAAAAACCTGGCATTATGGGAATTGACTACTCCACAGCTTTCTGGATTTACATGTAAGTTATGCAATAAAATGCATTTCAGTTCATTTTGAAGCTTTTGGCAACTTTTTCCTGTTGTATTTGACTGAATTACAAAAACTTTTTTATATTTTCCTGTGAAGGGAGCTGGGCTACAGGGCTTATCAACTTGAATCTGCAGAAGATCTAAACAAGCCATTTGTGTCCATGTACTTTGGTGCAGCCTATTTGGCTTGGCTATCAGAATATGAAGGAAGGTAGGTTTGTTTGTTCACCATATAAAATGTCCTGTAACGAAGTTTTCTTTTTCTAATGGTTGCTTCCAAAACAGGGAAAGATCTCCACAATTTGTTGTTCAAGCTTACCTTGCTGGGCCAAAGAATGTTAATCTTGAAGAAAACAGTCCTTCCTGGCTTCAGTTTGAGCAAGCCTTGGCAAACTTTGAAGGCTCAAAAAGGTAGATCTCAGTAAATCAGCAAACAGATTTCTCATTGGCATTATTATGACCCATAAATTGATTCTTTGTCTATTGTAGATCACAATGGAGCTGCACCATCTTGTAAGCTGAGGAAGTTCCAATCTGCAATTTGGTCTACAATCAATGTAACACAGGGATACAATTGTAACACAAAGATCTTATATCATTATATTTCCTGAAAATTTTGTTACTCTTTATGCTTCTATTAGGGTTGGATTTGATCCAAATCGAGCCCGTATGACACTTAATTTGAGATCAACTAGTCTCAACTCAAGATAATTTTACTTTATATTCAACTGAAATTTATGAGATGTTAAAATAAATAAAATAAAATTAAATTAATATAAAAAAAATTTTACTTGATATTTGATCGAATGAAATATGTTTATGATTCAAAAAAATAGAAATTCAATACTTTCTTCTAATTTTCAAAGACATTACATGATACAAATGTTCTAAATCAATTAAACAAATTAGCTAAAAAGTCATTAAAAAAACGAACAAAATTGTTTTGACTATAATAAAATTGATTTATTTTATCGTTTAATTCAAGCACAACATCCAATAAATCAAAAAATTTATTATAAGTAAGAGTATATTTATCAATTATTCAAACTTGTTAAAAAAACAAATCCAAAGTTTGAAAATTTTTAGTGAAATGGGTTTAAACAACAGATTTTAGGCCTCAATGAACAGGTCTGAAGTCTGAGGCTACAATTTTTTTACAGGTTTGGGGTTTAAACAAATTAGGTTTAGTTTGATAGGCTCCTAACACCCATATCAATAAATTATCTCCTTTGACAATTTTTATTAGCAATATTCTAAGGATTCTTTTTCTTCGTATTCGTTAATCCTTATTCTTTCTCTCAAATGTAAGTCTAAAATGAGATTTTTTAGAGTCAAATTAATCTTCGAAAAGCTGTGTTTGGGCTCCATTCGACTCAAATTAAACCCATGGCCCCTCACACACAAATATATGACACAAAACCCACGTGTGAAATGTAAACCGAAAATATATCATTATAATGATTTTCACATGTCAAATATCGCGTGAACTTCATTTTTATTAATAATAAAAAGTAACATGATTTTCACTCCAATGTTTCCTTTTCTAGCAAATATGTTCAGATTCTTACCAGATTTTTCGGGATATGGACTAAATTTTCTTCTTATAAATCTACTTGACTTCTCATTAATTTTTCACACATTTCTAAAGCATTAACAATACTCCCTCTTGAATTTCATATAGAAGCCATGGTTGGAATTTCCGAAGGAGTGTCAAGCAAATCAGGATTAGAGGGAGGAGAAGCAAATGAAGACGACGATGAAATTGAAGAAAGTTTGACATTATCGGATCAATGATTTACCAGAAAGTTACTCAAGGTGAGATGCAATTTTTATTGTAATAAGTGTCAAAGTTAGAGATTTATATCTGATCTCAAATGTGTGATTTATGTACCAGGAATGCCGTGGAAAGTTCACCACCTTGTACAAAACAGGAGCTTGGCGGACAAAGCGAGGCTTGCCCCGTATAGGTCATTGTGGTTGGTGAATGTTGGGAAGATACGAGGGTATGTGGGTATCAAATTACTCACATTCTTCTTGTTTCTGGAACTGCGGCTACATCCAACTTTGCGTTTGACAGGTAGCCGTTCCGGGAGAGCACAGGGCATTCCTGACACAAGGACACAGGATAGTGGTGAATGAGAGCTTATAGAAAATGAAGCTCTGGTGAAGTAATTTAAGTTAGTTTGCCAAAGCGTGTCTACCTTATGTAAGGTCATTTAAAAAAAGCGGTCTTCTTGTAGTCCAAAATTGATGTAAGTTCTTCTTCTGTAAGATCATTATTGATCTTACAGATGTCACTGCTGCATTATTAGTCTCTTTCAGTTCCAGAGAAAGCAAAAAGGTACGATTTGAGGATCCAAAAAAAGAAACTGTCAACATGCAGAGTAAGTTTCCTCAATTAAATGAACCTTCCGGAGAAAGAGTCTATGTCAACTGATTGTTATAAACTGCCGAGCTAAGACTGGGTTTCATCTGCAAAAGTTCGGTACTTGAATTGTTTCCGACTCCGGTTCCGGCTGCGGCTCTGGCTCCGGCTCTGGGAGATGGCAATGCAAGCAGTAAAACAGTAATTTTTTTGTATTTCTGGAGATGGCTATGCTGGGCGATCGGTGAGGACGAGGCCCAATATATAGTGGACTTGGAGTAAAAACACGTCGTTTCGTAAAGAATAAAGCACCGTTTATTTCTATATAAATAATACTGATGTAAATCCCTTCCCTAGATTTCTAGCCCTACTCGATTTCTGGGCTTTTCTGTAAACCAGCTTCAGCGATTTCTCGATTTCCCCTTTTCATGTTTCGATTTCTCGATTGTGATACCAAAGCTGTGGGCATTTTTTGTTAGATATGGGTTGTTTTCACGGTTTAAGAGTATTTGGTTGAACATCCGCATGCTTCTGTCATTTGTACTTAAAGCTGGCTGAAGTCTATTGGCTTCTTCCCAGTTACACGCCTTCTCTGTTGTACCAATTTTCTTCTGTAAGTATTGAATCTAGATTTTTTTACTTTGGGTTTATGTCTTTGTGTTGTTACTGTAATTTTAGAATATGAATGCCCTCTAATTTTGTTCCTAATGTTGTTTATATACCCTGCTTTTTAAATTCTGGAGAAACGCATGATCCTAAAAATTCTTATTTTAACTGGATGGCTTGATTCTCGGTTTTCCAGGTTTCTAGAAAGTGGGTGTTTTGTTCTTTGAATTCTGCCATAATTCATGATATAGTACATGTTTCTCGAATAATATCTGATATTAGCAGTCAATCAGAGTGTTTTCCCTTGTTCATATTGGAAATTTGAGATCATAATCATTCTTTGCAGTCTATGAGAAAGAGAAAATATTAAGGGATATAGGTAATAACAGAAGAACAAGATTATCTCAGAATTAAAAATCAAACTTTGAGTACCCGGTCGGCTACCCTACCTCGCTTCTTTTTATTCTTGATTTCAGAATTGTTAGAATTGTTTCTCTCTTATGTCTACCAAAGATGTGGATCACAACATTCATAAATTGGGTTATTAACAGTGATAGTAATTGGAGCCCATGGAAGGAGAGATCTTAATTTAAATCTGTAAATTATTTTTTCTTTTATTTTATCTATGCCACTCATGCTGTGTAGTTTAATAATTTTGCGTTGACATGTTTAGTTATTTTGATTTACGGAAAATTTTATTCAAAACAACCCTTTTAATGTAATTTTATTAGTGATGATCTCTGTAATTTTAAGAGAGGTTTATAATGAATTGTAAGTATTAATGCTTTAAAATTAGATTTCCTCGTATACTCTTTCTCATTACTTTAAAGTCTCTCTTCCAATTCTCTGTCTCCATTTTTCCTATTTGTAAGAATAGGAATTCTGCTTAGAATTTTGACCTGTTATCAATCACATATATGCTGTATGCCTTGTAAATAATTTAATTTTAGTTGCAACTCTCCATGCTTCTATGTTTGTTCTTACTGATGGCTTCTTTCTGTATCCTTTAGGAAATTAAGAAGAATGTTTCATGTAAAGTAGCAACTGGGGATGTCAAAATACCTGATTTATTCCTGTCATCAGCTATGACTTCACTGATGTATGTTGATGAATTAAATTTTGTGTCAGCTAGGAGTATTTTAATCATGGGATTAGCCACATCTGCAATCGACATGGTAAGATGAGAAAATCTTTCTACCGTGCATTGGTTAAATGTTTAATCTACAACACATTTTTTCTAATAAGTTAGAAATAGGCTTCTTTCCCCTTATGACTTTTCCTTTTCAAGTGTATCCTGCTCTCTGAAACAATCACATTTTCAAATTTCTGTGGACTTTGAGAATAAATGTATCTGAAGAAATTGTTGGAAACTGTTTATTAACTGCCGATGAAAGAAAAATGGTCAAACTCATTATACTTGGAACCTTCGAATGCCATTTATGATAAGTTTCCTGTATTTTTTAAATCTAAATTTTTCACATAAAATTAAGGCCAAAGGACATTTTCCCACCCATAGTTTGAGGCTGGGACAAATTCCCACCCGCTTAAGTTTAAAAGCCCAAAGTCCCACCCATTACCTATTTTTTTATTATTATTTTTATTAAAATTACTAAATTACCCTTTTTAAAATTAAAAATTTATAATAAAAATATAAAATAATTTTTAAATAATAAAAAATTCAAAAAAATTCAAAAAAATTTTAAAAAAATTTTAGAAATTCCAAAAACCAGCAGCCACCGCCGCCGGTACCGGCGGTGGTGGCAGCCGATAATAGAATTAGGTGGCCATTTCCGGCCACCTGGTTCCAGGGGAGGCCAGATCTGGCCTCCCCGTTCGGTGGAGGAGGCCAAATCGGCCGCCTCCAGTTTCGGAGGAGGCGGCCAGATCTCGCCTCCTCCGCCAGAAATAAAGGTCGGAAACGGCCAGTGGGACCAAGGTCGGCCCTTTACGGCCGTTTCCGGCCTTTATTTCAGGCGGATCTGGCCGCCTCCTCCGAAACTGGAGGCGGCCGATTTGGCCGCCTCCACCGAACGGGGAGGCCAGATCTGGCCTCCCCTGAAACCAGGTGGCCGGAAATGGCCACCTGGTTCTATTATCGGCCGCCACCGCCGCCAGTGCCGGCGGCGGTGGCTGCTGGGTTTCCAAATTTTTTTTAATTTTTTTAAAATTTTTTTTAATTTTTTTAAAATTTTTTATTATTTAAAAATTATTTTATATTTTTATTATAAATTTTTAATTTTAAAAAGGGTAATTTAGTAATTTTAATAAAAATAATAATAAAAAAATAAGTGATGGGTGGGAGTTCGGGTTTTTAAACTTAAGCGGGTGGGAATTTGTCCCAGCCTGAAACTATGGGTGGGAAAATGTCCTTTGGCCTAAAATTAACTATATCTAAGTACTTGAACTTAAAAATTAAGGCTGGGATCAATGAAGTCATAGCAGAAGCACATACCATTATAGCTTCCTCCTGGCATTGCAGAAGTTTGATCTGCATCAGAACTTGTTATTCTTTTACTACTTTGGGCTGCCTATCACATTCATTGACCCCTTTTCACATATTGGAGGATAGGTTGCATTCCATGCTATTCAGTTGAATTTAGAAGTCATATGGTTTTTGTTATCTCATTGTCTCATGCCTCTCATGTTTGGAATATCCTGTGGGTTCAAGTCTCCGCGTCTTGGGAGTGGTTGGGAATGTGAATGATTTCAGTTAGTATAAAATTTGGAGTTCTTCGAATTATGCATTTTGATGGATTGAGTTTTGAGAGACGACTGGCTTGGCTCGAAAACAGAATTGATCACTGCTTGCATTTGTCTGCACCTAGTGTTACTTGTGAGTTCTGCAGTGATATAGTAGATGTCGCTGGAGATGACCCCCTCCCCAATTGTAATGTAGCAGATATTCCAAATTGAATTATCAACTTTGAATGTATGAAATGAGTAAATTCTTTATATTGAGCTTATATTTTACAGTTCTTTCACTCAAGCCTTTCGTCTTTCTTCACAAGCATCTGGAAGACAGAATAGGCTACAAAATATGTGAAACTGCCCCTCTTATTATGGCTGAGACCATATATTATACTAGTAGTTGAAGAATGAAAGTCCCTGTTGAAGCATAATATTCTACAAACACAGACAATGTGATGTTAAATTTCTAGTAAAGCATTTCAATGATTTCATTTATCAACATAGAGCCTTTTATTCGGGTGTAACTACTATTTTTGGACTATTATGAAATATATATTGAAATTTTAAAACACTTCAAATTTTTTTAATTATTTATTAAATTTTTTTAGGAACCTAGATATTCTTTGATTGGTACATTTGTCATAAATTTGCCCAGTCCTTACCTTATTAATTTGGGATTACTTTTACAGGATTTTTACCTATTAAATGAAGCTATTAAGTATGTAATCTGGCTTGTTGATTTTTTAGTATCCAAGAGATAAATGCAATAAATTTACTTCTACATTAGCTACAAATTTCCATATTTACACAATTTTTTTTTGTAACTACAAATTTACTTCCATATATATAGATATCCTTCAAAATAATTACAGTAGGGAGGTTCCTAAGTCTTCTAGATATCCTTATAGTTTCCAAATGTACACAAAAATACCTAACATTACCTCAATTAATTCAAATTTGTTATTTAATACATAAAATTCTTGGAATGACTTTATTTCCTTTACTTGATCAATAATATTTCACGTCCTAATAATGAGTACGAAATGTAATATTACCACTTAATAAATAAATGAAAATTAAAATTCTTCGTAGTATTATTAGGAATACTTATAAATTAATATTTTAGTCTAAACATTTTTTGTTATGATTACAGTTTTATTTGATCAAAACTGCTAGAACTCGAATTGAATGAATTATTTTCATCTTCAAGTTTTAACTTCTTTGAATCATATACAATCAATATGTATGTAAACATGAATACAAATCCAAACGTGAATATAGCAATCGAACGGTTCTATTGGTTCGTGTCTAGATTGTCTCATCTAATGAAACGACATCATTTCAGTCTTATATAAAATGTTATATATATATATTTGCATTTCTCTCCTGAAAAGTGCTTGAAAATTTGAATTCCTTGTGGGTTGTGACTACCCAACTCCCGTTTTGTGTTATTCTATAATGGTTTCTGAGTAACATTTCAATGATAGAAAGACAACAATTTGATAAACAACTGGCTCTAGTGTCGACGAGGTGACAACTCAAAATTATTATTGAATTTATAAAGTATTGATAATAATAAGGGACGATATTAATTTATTTTGATTAATTGATGTATACAAGATGGTTTCTTTGAAATCTTAACTTATTAAATGAATTTATTTTTAAAATCAAGTTTTTTTTTTTAATTTCTAAACTCACATATTAGTTTTAGAATCAAAATAAAAATATTTTATCATGAAGTTCCATGGTATCTTATCACGGGGAATCATCGGCAGAATAATTCTCAAAATACGTCTTAAAAAAGTATACTCCCTTTTTGCATTTTGATAATAATGGTACGTTGTCAACAATATGACTATAAATAGAGGAGTGCACTGTTGTCGCCATTGCATCTCATCAATTACAGCCACAAAGAAAAATTGTTTTTTCAAGCACTATGGAGCTTTCTTCTCCAAGTTGTTTATTATTAGCAACAACTACAATAAGAGAAGCAACAAAGAATTTGCCTTCTCTTAAAATTGGGTTAGTAACTTACCAGATTTTAGCATGCCTTGCAATCACATCCAAGTACGTGTTATCTATCTGTTTTTGTGTTCTAAATTTACTCACGTTAATTGCATCAATATTAATTCTTCTTTGTTTGCAATTTGTAATCACAGGAAGAACATATCCTAGTGGATGTGAAAGGGCTAGAGGTCAAATGCAAGAGGGTAATATATTATATGAATTTGTATTACAATATTCAATTCCAAGATTTCTTATACGATAATCTCTTAATGACTTGTTTTATATATTGTTTAGGATTCGTTCATCAAGTGGGAACAGATAAGTTTGGTTAAAAGAGCAAGATTGTGGAGACACCAGTGATGAAAATGAAGATGCCAGTACGACATTGTATACAGAAATGATGATGTCTGCATGGCTTTTTCAATCCTTGTATACAGAAATGATGATGCCTGCATGGCTTTTTCAATCCTTGTATACAGAAATGATGATGCCTGCATGGCGTTTTCAAATTTTTGTATACAGAAACGATGATGTCTGCATGGCGTTTTGAAATCCTGCAAGCTTTCCCTCTTGTTTTTGCACCTCAAAGATTGCATGAAACACTTTCCTCAATCGGAGATCGGAGCATCCGATGAAGCAAGACAGTTCAATTACAAGTTAATCAGATTAGATATGTATAGACAAATTTTGAGAATAGTAAGATACATCAAAGAGCATACATAATTCTACAGATAATGCAATTATTCTCTATCAACTTTTTCAGTAGAATCGTATATATGTGCACAATTGTATTAAAATATATGAAACAAAAAAATAATCTAGTAAATCAACAAAAAAATAAATAAATATTTCTTTTCCTTTTCATCATCATCATCATCATCGTTTGCAGTTCCTTGTCTTATATTTTTTGAATCCATTTTTTCTTATATATAGGTAGATTTATGTAAAAATATTTAAACTAGAATACTATTACAGAATGGTTGATTCAGAAATAAAATTTAGAGGACCAATATTGAATAAAAGTAAAATATATGAGAATCAATGAAAATAATAAAATATAAAATTTTAAGGATTATATTAATATTTTTTGTATATATAAAACAGAAAATTTCTCAAAGTCAGTAAGTGTAAACGATATTTTACATATTTCAATAATTTTATAGTTGAGCATATATATATATAGATATTTTATTTTTTTTAATTATATGCTAATTTTACTGTATTTATTTATATTTTTATTCTTCTATTAACTAGTTGTTTTCTAAGGTAAATAATCAACCATATATATAATGTCCTTAAGAATGGAAGGTTTTTAATCACTAATTATTAAATATTTTATGGTAAATATGGAAGGTTTCGGCTAATATGGAAGTAAACTTAATGCATTGAATATATAGTTTGTTACCAAAGAATCTGTAACTCAAATTACATTTTTAATAACAAAGTTATTTGTATTAATTAAGGCCAAATTAGAAAACTTTTATTTTGGCTATTGGGTTTGTTGTCTAATCTGAATTTTTAAATTCAGACCGAATGAATTAAGTTCGAACCAGTAATTTGGTTTGTTTCTTCGGAGAAATAGGGACATTCAAGTCTAAGTCGGTAAAATTTCTAGCCCTACGATTAAAACCATGCAGTTTCTTAAAAGAATCAAACGGCGCCGTTTACATCTGTATGAATAACATTGATCTCAATTTCAAACCTAAATTTCTCGCCCTTTTCCCTGGACTCGATTAAACCGCATTCAGCGATTTATCGATTTCGCGTTTCAGGTTTCGATTTCTCGATTGTGATACCAGAGCTGTGGACAATTTTGGTTAGACATGGGTTGTTTCGGGAGTTCTAGATTATTTTGTTGAACATCCGCATTCTTCTGTCTTTTGTACTTAGAGTTGGCTGAAGTCTATTGGCTTCTCATGCCGTCTCTGTTGTACCAAGTTTCTTTTGTAAGTACTTTAATCGAGATTTTTATTTTGGGTTTATGTCTTTGTGTTGTTACTGTAATTTTAGCATATGAATGCCCTCTATTTGTGTTCCTAATGTTGTTTATGCCCGGCTTTTTAAGTTCTGGAGATACGCTTGATCCTGAAAATTCTGACTTTAACTCAACGGCTTGATTTTCTGGTTTCTGGGTTATTCTAGAAACTGGGTATTTTGTTCTTTGAGCTCTGCCAATGATGCATTATATACTACATGTGTCTGGAATAATATCTGACATTATCAGTCAATCAGAATGTTTTCCCTTGTTTATATTGGAAGTTTGAGATTCATTCTTTGCAGTCTGTATGAGAAAAAAATTTATGGGTGAACGGTATCGTGGTTCTGGGTTCCGGTTCTTGCTTTTTCAGTAGGGTAACTGGACCTGCTCAGAACAACTATTGAAGTAGTCACTGTGGTTATGAGGATCTGTGTAATGCCAGCAGTGTATGCAGGACTTTTTATGTGTATTTCTCAAAGCGATACTTTTTTTTTTGGGTCTTTCATGAACCTTAACACTATTATGAATGAATTATTATGAACATGAGTAACTTACTCCAAATTGAAATTTAGTGGACACCATATTAGACCTTCAAACTTCAAATTAGCATACGACTGCAAAATGTTATGGACACATAAGCGTGCACACACATATGTAGTTGATCAGATATTCACTCGCAACACGTTCCATTCCAATTTACTAGTTAAATGTATGCAGACAGGGAGAGGAGTAATAACATAAGAACTAGATTAACTCAGAATCAAAAATCAAACTTAGAGTACTACCCGGCTTCTGTTTATTCCTGATTTTAGAATTGTTGGAATGGAAAATCAAAATTAGATTTTCTCATTTACTCTTTCTCATTGCTTTAAAATCTCTCTTCCAATTCTCTGTCTCTGTTTTTCCTATTTTTGAGAATAGGAAGTTTTGCTTAGAAGTTTGACCTGTTATCAGATCATATATATGCTGTATGCCATGTAAATAATTTTATTTTAGTTGCAACCGTCCATGCTTGTATGTTTCTTCTTACTGATGGTTTCTTTCTATATCCTTTAGGAAATTAAGAAGATTTTGTCATGTAAAGTAGCAACTGGCAACCTCACCAAACTACCTGGTTGTTAAAAAACTCATAAGATGCACTAGCATCACTGTTAGATCATCAATCAACCAATGGAGGATAGAGAGACCCTAAAGTTGACGTGCAACACTTGTGGCAATGTAGGCTTTGTCGATGGATTGGATGGCTACTACTACTGCCAGAATTGTGGGGCTCAGGCTGAAGACATCATAGAAACTGGTGTTGCGGATGAGGACTTCATGGCTACAGGTGCTGGTACCGGCACTGCCCTTTACCAGACTAGTCACACCCGCCATGTTGCTAAATCTCGGTCAGAGACTCAATTTGTCCCCCTCTCGCAACAGTCAACTTTCTGGTCCCCGCTGTTTGAAAATCAAAAATCCACCTCCTCTCAGAATATTTATAGGGTTAAGAGAGAAGAGGTGCATTATGAGGATGGTGTTGGACCCACCGAGCCTGCGGATTTCGGTTTGGGTTCAGATCTAGGAGAGAGTCAGGCAGGGTATGAGGATTATCATTTTGAAGTGAGGATGAAGTATATCATGGGTGTGCAGTTGATGATTCAGTTGCAATGTGAGGCGTTGGTGGAAAAGTTTAATGTTTGTCCTTTGATCTGTGGGGTTGTGGGGTCAATATGGTTGAGGTTTCTTGCATCAACAGGAGTCCTCCATGAAGACTGGGCTGATAAAGCAATTAATGAATCCGAGACTCAAAAACAAGGTATAACACTTTTCCACAGCTTCCTATATATATTCTGTGTTAATGCTTTCTATTATGTCGTTTTTCTCTTCTTTGTTGTTTTCATTATGACTTATGAAGCTTGATCAGGAATGCTACTATAAATTTTTTTGATTTATTATTTGTTAGATAGGGGAAAAAATAGGAATGGGAAGACAAAAGAACTGAGACACTTATTACCTTATTGAAAATATTGAATGCATAAGTTTGTGAGTGGTGAAATTTATTTTTAAGTTATTCTTGTTTTTTGTAAAATCACACATACACACACACACATATATATGATTTTTATCACCTCATTTTAATCAAATGATATACAAAGAAGTTCATTTCTTTTTATCTCTTTTAGCATTATTAGTCAAATGAATGGGAAGAATGGAGATTATTGTTTTTCATTTTCCTTTCCACCCCCTTTATCCTCTTTCATTCTCCGTTTCCTCGTACCATATTGTCAAAGATGAAAAAATTGACAAGCTTAAAAGTTCCATGGATCACAGTCTTAAATGCTATTCATTGTAAATGTTGACACATTTTAAGAATTCGTAGTTTGCTGTCTTTGCATCTGATTTATTATATATGTTTAGTTACTAAGATGATGGCTTTTCTTCTATGTTAATTTTCTTAATCATTACATATGTTTTGCCACTGATTTCAGGGGAATCTGAAGATATTAAACCTAGAGCGAAATATAGACAAGAGCCTCACAACTTACATGGTCAAAGAGCAGTAATGATATGGTATAGGTTGTTGAGACGAAAGATACCATTATCTTGTTCTTTAGCCATATCTTTTTTAGCTTGTCATGTCACAAGGGAAGCAGTTTTGCCAACAGACATAGTGAAGTGGTCAATTGAAGGAAAACTTCCATATTTTGCTGCTTTTGTTGAAATCGAAAAGCGATATGGGCAGCCTTCAGTTGCCTGTTCTATAAGTACTAGTTATATGTTCAGACCATCTAAAGCTGTTCCTGTACAAAAGTTGGAATCATTGGCTGCATCCATTGCTGAGTCTATAGGTTTACATTTACCTCCAATAAACTTCTATGCCATCACATCCCGCTATCTCAAAAAGTTATCTCTTCCTGTGGAGAAGATTCTTCCTTATGCATTGCGGATACAAGAGTGGTCAATGCCTCCTGATTTGTGGTTATCAACAAATGAGTTGAGGCTTCCTACTCGTGTTTGTGTAATGTCAATACTGATTGTAGCTATCAGAATTCTCTATAATATTAATGGTTTCGGGGTATGGGAAAGGAGCCTGTGCAGTCGTAATGTTTCATGTTCAGCATCTAGCCCTGGAAAAAATTTTGATTCTGAGTGTCATATCCAAAGGAAAGATATTGAAGATAATTCAGTTTCTCCATCCAACACCTTTGATGATTCAGGTGCACAATTTAAGAGTCCATCACAGTTTAAGGAACCTGGATTCGAAGCTGAAGAGCTTCTCTATAATCTGGAAGCTAGATATGTGGATATCTTTGACATCTATGGTATTGCTTTGTTGAACATATGAAACTCTGGTTGTTGCCTTCTGAAATATAAAATATGATGCTCTAGATTTTCCTTTCTTTTCTTTGGTAATTGCAACAATTAGGAATAGAGTTGGTAATTATTTTTCCTTGTTTGAACAGAATATTCCAAGGACTTACCAACATATCTGCAATATTGTAAGGATGTTGTCTTTTCTGGACTAGAACCACCACATGATGATCATGAGGAAACAAGGATGATTGAGCAATTTTGGAATTTCTATCAGGTTGAAAAGGTTAGTTATAGCTTTATTGCTATCATCAGCTATGACTTCACTGATGTATATTGATGAATTAAATAATGTCATCTTGGAGTATTTAAATCATAGGTTAGCCACATCTGCAATCCACATGCGCAAGATGAGAATATCTTTCTAGTGTACATTTGGCTAAATGTTTAGTCCCCTGCACTTTTTTCTCTTAAGTTAGAAATAGGCTTCTTTCCCCTTACGATTTTTCTTTTTCAAGTGTATCCTGCTCTCTGAAACAATCTCATTTTCAAATTTCTGTGGAACTTAAGAATAAGCATATTCGAAAAAATTGTTGGAAATTGTTTATTCAAATATGTTAGGAGAACTGCTGATGAAAGAATAACGGCTAAACTCATTATACTTACTTAGAACCGTGGAGTGTCATTATCTACCAAAAAAAAAGAAAAAACCTTGGGAGTGTATTTAAGATAAGTTTCCTGTATTTTTTAAATTTGAAATTTTCACATAAAATTAACTATATCTATGTACTTGAACTGAAATATTAAGGCTGGGATCAACGAAGTCATAGCAGAAGCACATACCATTATGGCTTTCTGGCTTTGCAAAAGTATGAGTGCATTATCCCCTTTTCACATATTGGAAGTTAGGTTGCATTCCATTCTATATTGATGGTTCAATTGAATCAAGAAGTCATGTGGATTTTGTTCTTCATCATCCCATGCTTATCGAGTTTGGAATATCCTGTGGGTTCATGTCTTGGCCTCTTAGGAGTGGATAGGAATGTGAATGATTTCAGCTAGTATAAAATTTGGAGTTCGCAAGTTGTGAACTAAAACTGTAAAAGATTTGTGCAAACTTGTAAAACTTTTTGTTGATTTCAGGAGTCTGAGCCTGCAGATGACGTTAATATGAGATTTGATGGTGTTATTAACCAAAAGAGATTGAGGGATGATGGATCTCTTAACACTCACTCTAAGGAAAACAAAAGAACCAGAGAAAAAGGTTATAATGGTATGCCAGCTGATCATTATGGAACCTTTCTTGGAGATGCTCAAAAGGATTTAACAGAGAAAAACTCCTTTCAGCGTTCACAAGATCCAAATTCAGAAACCAATGATAAGGTTTCAGTAGAGAGAACTATACGACGGTTGAAATTGGATATGGAAGAGAATAGGTTCTGTTATATTCCACCAAGGGCCATACTCAAGCGACTTGATTACCTTTTCTATGTTCGGAAGAGGCATGAAGGTGCCTTTATGTATGCTGCACATGCAGATTATTACATATTGCTTCGTGCTTGTGCTAGGGTCGCCCAGGTTGACATTCGAATTATGCATTTTGGTGTATTATGTTTTGAGAGACGACTAGCTTGGCTGGAAAACAGAATTGATCACTGCTTGCATTTATCTCCTCCTAGTGTTACTTGTGAGTTCTGTAGTGTAGTAAAAGTTTCCGGGGATGACTCCAATTGTGATATAGCAGATGCTACATTTGAATTATCAACTTTGAATGTATGAAATGAGGAAATTCTTTATATTGAGCTTATATTTTATGAATCTTTTTCTCAGGCCTCGCTTCTTTCTTCATGAGCATCTCGAAGACACAATAAGCTACCAAATCTGTGAGACTGCCCCGTGTTATGCCTAACACCATAATTTATATTAGTAATTGAAGAATAAAAGTCCCTTGTAACCATCATATTCTATAAAGACATACCATGTGACTTCTCTTTGAAAACCACCTTATCTTCATGGTGAAAATATTGAGAGGTAATTTATTTATTTTTTGCACTCAATTTAGTAATCTGGCTTGTAATTTTTTTTCCCATCTTTACTGTTTTTTAAACCAATTTAAAAACAAGTTTCTTTTTTTCCAAAATTACTAAAAAGATTAGTTTTAAAATCACAATAAAAAAATTTTAAAAGTTAGATTAAACATTCTGATATGAAATTCCATTGTATCTCATCATGGGGTTTCGCCAGCGAAAGAATTCCCAAAATGCATTCTAAAAATGCAAAATTTGTATATACATTTTGTAATAACAATACATTGTCACCAATGTGATCATAAATATAGAAGTCCAGTGTTGTCACCATTGCATCCCATCAATTACAACCAGAAAAAAGAATTTTGTTTCTTCAAGCTTCGTATATGGAGCTTCAGTCTCCATCTTCTCCATGTTCTTTAATCTCAACAACGATTCCAATGAGAGAAAGAACAAAGAAATTGTTTCCTCCCAAAATCGGATTAGTAACTTACCAGATGTTTGTACACCTTCAAATCACATTATAGTAAGTATTAATAATATCTTTCTATATTACAGATTAGTTTATGTTAATTACATTAATAATAATTATTTTTTATTTGCAATTTATAATCACAGGGAGAAGAAATCCTAGTGGATGTGAGAGCATTGGAGGTCAATTGAGGAGGGTAATATTTCATATTAATTTGTTTTATGATATTCAATTTTAAGATTTTTTTTACAGTAATCTTTTAATGATATGTTATATATTCTCTAGGATTCATTTATCCGGTGAACATTGGTAAGCTGGCCAAAAGAGCAATATTTTCTGAGACACCAATTACCAAAGTGACGATGCCGACAAGATTATGGACATAGAAATGATGAAGTCTGGATGACGTTTTCAAAATCCTGCAGGCTTCCCTCCTGATTTCTGTCTAAAAGATATGACCTTCGGTCTCCGGAAAATCAAGTCTCTTCTTGAACGAGACTCACAAGATATTTCCAAAACTAAGTGTTAAATTACATTAACCTATATTTGGAGTCATAATAGTTTTCAGATGACACAACAGACGGTACATTGTACATTTTATTCTAGATTTTTATACATAAAAAGGATTATGAATAAAGCAAATTAAGGATTGTTCATCTTTCTTGGAAACTGCCGACATGAAAGCTCACAACCCATCAAAAAATCTAATGATATCGCATTTGATGTCTCAAGTCATCAGAAGCTCAATTCAAAGCTGCCTGATGAGATGCAATGTGAAGCTCGGACTTTTGTAATGCACATTATGGATATTAGATATATAATGTAATGTAAAACTTAATAGCACGGCAACCCTCGTTGTTAATATACATACTAGCCTCGGTTTCTCCTTTGCATCTCCAAAGGCAGCACGAAATTCTGATTCCAGGGTGTTATTTTCTCTCTTAAGAAACATTTGGACCAGGATTTGGCTAAGTCCTCAACCGGAGATCTGAGCATCCAATGAAGCAAGACAGTTCAACTACAACTTTATCTGATAAGATACATAGAAACAAATATTGAGGTTAGGCTTCAAATTATGGCTCGTGTAAGATATATCAAAGAAAAGAATAGCTCAAATAATACTACAAATAATACAATTACTTTCGATCAAGTTTTACAATGGAATCATATATATACCCATATTTGTGTAAATATAAATTAAACAACATTTAAAATAAAAATATTCATAAAATATAATAAAAAATTTTGAATTACCATTGTTTGATGGGTTAATACTCTGGTAAATCGTTGATCCCATAAAAAAAAGTAAAATTTTTTTCTTGCTCTTCGTCATCATCAGTATCATTTGCATTTTCTTCTCTTACACTAACTAAAACCATTTTATTTATTTTTCTAAGGAATGATCGAAAGAAGCTCTTCTTTAGGATGGATTTATATACCGATAGGTTTATATAAAAATGCTTAAACGATAATACATATAGTATTTCAAATAATTTTATAGTTGTATGTTCATTTATTTATAAATATTAATAGTTAACCAATGGTAAGGATCTTTGTATAAATAAAATTAGTAAATGTATTAAGTTTATATGGAAGTAAATTTAGTAATTAGTAAATATTTTATGTTAAAGATGGAAGTTGTTAGCTAATATGGAAGTAAACTTAATACATTAAATAGTCTGATATGAAAGAATCTGTTACCCAAATTACATTTGTAATGACATTAATTTTAAGGTTTAATTTCTTACCAATGAATCTATGAGCCAGATTACATTCTTAATATTATAATTATAAAGTAAATTATTTTAAGGGCTCTGTTAAGTTTACTTATTTACACCCCTCATATATGTTATCCCCTTAAAGAAGATTTTTATTTAAAAAAGGGCCAAACAGCTATATCCCACCCAACATTTGATGAGATCACAAGTTACTAAATTTACTTCCGTATATATAGAAAGTCAAAATAATTACAGTAAAGTCATTTTTAAGCTTTCTATATATATTTATAGTTTCCAAATTTACTCAAAAATCCCTATGAGAACCCTAATAAATTTAAATTTGTTGTCTCATACATAAAATTCTTAGAATGTATTTATTTCCTTTAGATAATTAATAATAATTCTTGGTATACTAATAATAAACACGAAATATATAGTAATGATGATATATCATTATATAATTTTATAATTTAAAAATAAAATAACATCTAATTACATAATAATATATCAATTTTCATATTTGTATTTATACCATAATTGACATGTGTAATACTCCTTGTCAAGTTAATGAAAAATGGCCTATAATATTATTAGGAATACTTATAAATTAATATTGCAGTCAAAACATTTTTTGTTTGATAACATCTTTATTTTTATAATCTAGCTATTATTTCTATTTTTTAATTCTTCTTACATATGATGTTATGAATAAGGTTAGATTTGATTTGAACTACTCAATCTTAAATCAAATAGACTAAGTTTAAGCTAATAAATGAGTTTTTTTTATAAAACTAATCGAGTTAAAATCGGTACAAAAATTCAAATTTGAGTTGGTTTGGATCAAATTTAAACTAAAATTGTTTTAGAACTAAGTTTAAACTTATCTTGAATTGAATCTTTTATATTTGAGCTAAATCTTGAGCACAATTTGAATTAAATCCAATCCTAGTTATAATATCAAATATAATATTATTTAGAATTTAATATCATATCAACTCTATTTTTATCACAACAATATCATATTCAATCTCATGCAAGAAAAATTTCTTTTAAATTAGAAAAAAAAAAAACCGAGCATAAATAATGTCACAATGTCTAATATTAACGCACAATAATGTTTTATATACAAACATTTGGATATTAATAAGTATAAGAAACTAACCTATTATCATGTCATTGATTTAAATAAATTTTTTTTTCTATCTTATCAAATTCAAAGCTCAATCAGCCAATGGAAGTTGATAGACCAACTTGCTTCCTTATCCCACTCGAGTAAGAACTTGATCATCTCATGATTGAGAATGGGTTGAATTCTTCAAGACCATGTTATCCTTTTCAACACGAGGAACTCAAATTGATCTCGCTCAACAGCTTGCAGGTGTCTCTCACAGATTCAAGTGAAGAATGTCAGGTTATTTTGCAGCCAACACCATTTTCCTATATACCAAATCATCATTTTTGTGCTTGCATGCACACTGATGAGGCAGTAATTGTTGCTTGTTTGCTTTTTTTGAGAAGTGTTACAAAATTTGTTGCCTCAATTCTGTCACGAGCAAGAACTGGGGGTCAAGAAGAGAAGAAAAGCAAATCTGAACAAGAGAAGGATGACTCTTGTGTTGGTCGTTCAATTCCCACATTTATAGCAACCTCACCTCGAGCCTCTCGTCTTCCACATCATCCTGAGACACTATATAATCATCCATAACTTTGTATCAGTTGGCAGTTCATTAAGAAAATCTTGATTCAAATCTTAATACTATCAATTCATATGCAATTTACCATCTTCATTGGTCGACCTCCAGAACTCTGGCGTCTACAGGATCTTCCTCTCTATCATAAAATGAAGAAATTAATGGTGTTACATGATTAACATAAATTAAGATCAAGAAAGAGGAAACTCATACAACGCTGTGAAAGATAGAGGTGTTTGCATCTGGTGAATCACTGATCCGATCATGAAAGAAGTCATCAAGTTATGTGATGCTTCTGTCATTGGAATTGTTATAGAGAAGAACAAACAACTTGGAGAAGATAAAGAGCAAAGCTCCATCATAGCACCTCAAAAGACGTAAGTTTTGATGGTGCATGAAGAAAACAAGACTTGTACCTAATTAATATTCAGAATATGATGAAGTATTAATGCAATTAAGAATGAAATTTGGCTTAGATTCTTTAGTGTAAGTAATTAATAATTATGTGAATTTATTGCCATATATAGGAATTAAAAATTAAGTGGAATAAATTTACTTCGATATTAATTAAAAACCTTCCTTATTTTAGATTAATAATGAATTAATGTAGTATCATATATAGAATTGCAATCACTATTGAATTTACCGCCATATATAGAAATTCTAAAATTACATGTCGTAGAAATTTACTTCCGTATTAACTAAAAACTTCGATATTGTATCATATTCGTGCATGAAGAATTATTGTAACATAAAATAATTAATAATTATCAAATTCACTTTTACGTATAACATGTATTACATAAAACAATCACAAATAAGTACTAACTGTCGTCAAAATCGTATAACATGTAAATTGACACACTTTGACCTCGGAAAATTGTTTATACAATATAGGTATAATATTAAAAAAATTATCGATATTATCCTCGATCCCTTTGATTTCTCAGTTGTTTTTCTTTAACCCTCTTATATTTTTATATTTATTTTACATCCTGATGGACATCACAATCATAATAAAAATATATCATAATATATAAATTTAGAGTTTTATATATCTTTAATGATATATAAATACCATAAACGAATTCTAAGTTTTTAATCCATCCACAAGTTCCTTTCTATTAAATTTGATACTTTTAAATTCTCTTTCCTAGTACTTGTATCTCTATTGATAGCCTGATGTTATATAATTTTACAAGATAATTAAAAAATCTTATAATATTTTAATTTTTTTACTCTAACCTTCATTTCCTTGGCTAAGTAGTACTCCTCTAAAAATAATTGAATACGAAATAAGTTATTGATACTTAAAAGTGATGATATTAATTTTTATTTATTTATGCTTTTTTAGATCCTTAACTTACAAAATGAGTTTTTCTATTTCTAAAATCACTAAGAAAATTAGTTTCAAAACTAAAATAAAAACATTTTAAAGCCTAGATTAAACATTATATCATGAAGTTTCATTGTATCTTATCATAAGTTATCACCAGTAAAACAATTCTCAAATCGCATATGTTAAAATGCATGATCTATATATACGTTTTGTATTTAATGGTACCTCTTCACCAATGTGACTGCAGACAAAGGAGTGCTATGTTATCACCATTGCAATTTACAAGTTACAACTGGAAAGAAAAATTGTTTCATCAAGCACTACGGAGCTTCAGTCTCCATTTTCTCTAAGTTGTTTATTCTTAACAATAATTCCAATGAAAGAAGCTGCAAAGAATTCGTCTTTTCTCAAATTTTGGATTAGTAACTTACCATGTGAAAACGCCTTGAAATCATATTCTAGTGGATACTAGGTATCTATTTCTGTATTCCAGGTTAACTTATGTTGATTGCATCAATATTAATTTTTTTATTTATTTACAATTTATAATAATTATAGGGAGAACAAATCCTAATGGATGTGAAAGGGTTGACAGTCAATCACAGGAGATCATATTTCATATAATTTTGTATTACAATATTCAATTCTAATATTTCTTTTACAATAATCTTTAATGGTATGTTTTATATACTGTTTAGAATTCATTCATCCAGTGCAAATAGATAAACTGAGACACAAGAACAAGATCTAAATTACCGTGCCGACATGATATTATATATAGAAATGATGACGTCTGAATGATGTTTTCAAGTCTCTCTGTTTCCCAGCCGATGTTTGATGAAACGACAATTCCTTTTTAAGTTTGAAAAAACCAATTTTTTATTTATTTGTGAAAATCAATTATTAATTTTAATAGTTAAAAAATATTTATATTATTTTATTCAAATATTATAACAAAAATACATTATAAAGTATAAATATTATTTTTAATATATTCTTTATTTTGTTTAAAAAATTATTATATTGATTTCATAAATTTTGACAATATAACTATTAAGTCAATAATTTACATCGTAATATTTTACCTCCTTAATTTGATGTGTTCTTGGAGATATCAATTTTTAAAATAGTTAAAAATATTATTAAAATTTAAAAAATTTTAAAAACACTTTAAACTATGTGTTATTTAATTAATTATTTTAGGAATCTAGACATAGTTTTAATGGCCCATTTTCATAAATTTGCCTAGTCCTTCCCTTATTAATTAGGATTTTTATACCTCAAAATTAAAGCTATTAAGTACGTAATCTATCTTGTTGATTTTTCGGTATCCAAGAAATAAATGTAATAAATTTACTTCCATATTAGTTTAGAAATTCCATATTAATACAATTTCTTTTATAACTACTAAATTTGCTTCCATATATATAGAAACTCAAAATACTTACGGTATGGACATTCTTAACTTGCCTAGATTCCTTACAGTTTCAAAATTTACATAAAAAATCCCTACCATCAACTCAATTAATTTAAATCTGTTGTTTGATACATAAATTTCTTGTGAATGTCTTTATTTAATTTATTTTTATCAATAATACTTCATACACTAATATATATATATATATATATATATATATATATACACGTATGTGTGTGCACGTATGCACAATGTCAAATTATTATATGGTTTGATGATTTATAATAAAGCAACATTCCATAACATATAATATATTAATATTTATATCCTTATTTATGTCTATTATTAGCATATGTTATTAGATTTTTTGTCTAATTCTTTCTTATACATGATGTCGTGAATAGGGTTAAATTTAATCTGAACTATTCAAATTCATATCAAATGAGTTAAGTTCAAACGAATGATTCAACTCGTTTTTATAAAACTAGTGAATTATATGTTAATACGAGCATTCTAATTTGAATTGATTTGAATCAAATCTAAATTAAAATTATTTTCAAGTTAAGTTTGAATTTATCTTGAATTGAATCTTTTAGATTTGAGCTGAGTCATGTTCGAACTTAATTTTGATTGAATCCAACCTTACTTGTAATATTAAATATAACATTATTTAAAATTTAAAATTATATTAACTATATTTTTTTATCACAATACCAATCTCTTGTCCATAAGAAAAAATTCTTTCAAATTAAAAAAAAAAAAAAAAATTCTATCTATCAGATTAAAAGCTCAATCAGCCAATGAAAATTGATGGATTGACTTGCTTCCTTGGATTCCCCATTTGAAGAACTTGATCGTCTTTTGATTGAGAATGAGTTGAATTCTTCAAGACTATGTTATCCTTTTCAATATAAAAAGGGAAACATATGTTTCTTGTTTGCATTTTCTGAAAAGTGCTACAAAATTTGCTGCCTCAAATCTGTTACGACCAACATTACTCAACTAGCTACTGCAACACGGTCATGTGCGCAAGAACTAGAGGCTTCGAGAGAGGAGGAGAAAAGCAAAGCAGAACAAGAGGAGGATGGCTCTAGTGTTCATTCATTTCTAGCATTTACGTCTTCCACATCATCCACTGACAAAAATATAACAATTTGTATCAGTTGGCAATTTACTAAGAAAATCTCAACTCAAATCTCAGAACTATGAATTCATATGCAATTTACCTTCTTTATTGATCCCCCTTCAAAACGATCCTCGTCTCTATCATAAAATATAAAAAAATAAATAATAATGTTACGTGGTTAACATCAATCAACATAAGATAGAGATAAAGAAAGAGAAAGCTTATATAATGATGTAATCTGGTGAATTATTGATCCGATTCTGAAAGAAGTCATCAAATTCTGTGTTGCTTCTTTCATTAGCGTGGTTACTGATGAGAATGAGCAAGTTGAAGAAGATGAAGAGCAAAGCTCCATCATAGAGCTTTAAAAGAAGTTTCATGGTTTATGCAGCAATTCTGAAAACAAGTATGGTATTTGCATTAATATTTAGATCTTTTAAATGTATAATTTGCTAACTTCATTTCCATCTTAGCTAAAAACTTCCCTTAGTAGCATTTGTATCATATTTGTTCATTGCATTAATGTATAAAATTATTATTGTAACATCAAATAATTAATAATTATCAAATTAACTTGGTATATAGAAACTTGGTATAATTACAAAAATGGCGCATCCTCAGAATCATAGAAAGAGTAACTTGACACGCTTTGATTTAGGAAAATTGTTTATGTTATACATGTTAAATATAAATAAAATTTTTGACGTTATCCTTGACCCCTTAGATTTCTTATTAAATTTCATTATCTTTAAATTCTATATTCTAGTGCTTGTACCTCTAGTACCCATGTAGTTTTTCATATTGACAAGTTAGTCACTATTTCTTTTTTATTAAAACTAATTTTAGACTGGTTTTGATTGAAAATGACCAAATTACCCTAAAATAAGTTACTTAAAAAAATTTTTAAAAGTTAACTCAACATAAAAAAAAATCAACAAATTTACCTAAAAAATAAGAAATTAAAACAGTAAAATATTATAATAATAATTTTTTAAAATTGGTAGATTTTTTTTTTATAGCTGTTCATGATTTAGAAATACGGGTAAAGAATCTTGTCTTCATTATCGATTTATCCAGCTGTATCAATCGAATGAACTCTAAACTATATATATATATAACATATCATTAAGGGAGTATAATATAAAAAATCTTAGAATTGAATCCCATAATACAAATTAATATAAAATTTTACCTTCGCATACAAAATCTCCAAGACTTGCATATTTGCTAGACTTTGTTCTCCCTGAGATTATAAATTGCAAATAAAAAATAATTATTATTGATATAATTAACATAAATTAATATGGAACAAAAAAGAGATAAATAATACTTACCCATATGTGATTTGAAGACCTACAAATATCTGGTAAGTTACTAATCCAATTTAAAAAAAAAACAAATTCTTTTGTATTTCTCTCTTTGGACTTCTTGTTGGGAATAAACGACTTAGAAAAGATGGAGACTGGAGCTCCATAGAGCTTTGAAGAAACAAAATTTCTTTCTAATGGTAATTGATGAGATGCAATGGCGAAAACATTGCACTCTATTTATAGTCACATTGGTGCCAAGTATCATGATTACAAGATGTATATATAGAATATACATTTTAAGGATGCATTTTAGGAATTGATTCATCGACGAGAGCCCGTGATAAGATACAATGAGACTTTATGATAAAATATTTAAACTACCTTTAAAAATGTTTCTATTTTGATTATAAAATTAATATTCTTAGTGATTTTAGAAATAGAGAAATTTGTTTTAAAAATAAACTCATTTCGTAAGTTAGAATTTTCGAGAAACCACCAGTCTTGTATACGTCAATTAATAAAAATAAACCAAAATCATTTGAAACCTTAAACAGATTATCGGCGATAAGTTAGAGAAAAGTGAGGATGACATCAAAGTTATCATGCCCCCTATGTCTTGAGTGAGTGGCTAGAACTGCAAGGAGGAGCTAACTCCGAAAACTCGTTCCCTAATTCGGACTGCAGAATGCAACTCATCTGCATAAAGCTGAAATCGCAAGTAATTGTCAATCAACCATACAACAATGAATTCATTTCTGAGCCTTGTACACATCGCCCTTACACTATGGGATCTGGTTATGCCTGAAGTCTTAACCTTAACTGCAAGGCAAAAGTGTTATTAGAGTGAAGCCTTAACAAAATGGTCGTATTGAAAGATGCGGTCGGATCAGTTCTTATTGAATTTAAATTCAATTATTTTTAAAATAAAGTAGACAATATCATTACTATTTAGTCGATGAAACGATAGTAATAATAAAAAGAAAAATCAGTATGATATAATTTTTTAGTTATTTTGCAAAATTATTTAATTGAGTGTGTGCATATATATATACACATTAGATTGAGATTATTGTACGTGATTATTTCCCAAGAATTAATGTCATTTAAAAGAAAATCTGCGTTACAGATTTTTTGTATCAAAAATTAAATGTGATAATTTCATTTCCATAATAGCTATAAACTTCCATCTGTAAGATAAAAAAAAATACCATTCGTGCGAGCTACCAAATCCATTTCCATGTTAGATTATTATCAAGTGTACAATTTTAAGGTAACCCAAATTAATAATTCATATTCAATTCAAATCACTAAGTTTTACACTATCCATTCAAATCACCCTATTTATAGTTTTTGAAATTGATAAATACAGTTAAATTTCCCCTCCTACCGTTTATTTTAACAACTAAGTCTTAACAAAGATAATAATTTTTTTTATTTCTTAAACTTTATCAAAATTTTTGGTATTATATTATATATATCAAGGGTTTAATGTTCTTATGTGATCAAATTCCTCTATCGCCAAACTTATTTACGAGGTAACAAAGAAATAATTGTAGCAACTAATTATATGAATGCATATAACAACGAATTATATTATTTATGTATCAGTCCATGATATAATAATAGCCAAAAATTTTCTATGTAGGGATCGGGAAGGAGAAGCCTTGATAGTTGCTATCATTTTTCATGATTTCTTCAACATATACATTTTACATTCTATGTCACTGCGAGATAATAGACAATTTTTCCAAACGAGGAGTAAATGATTCTCTATTTTACATAACATTAGGATTATAACATTTAACTATGTAATTATTCAAATAATTTGTTATCGTTTTTATATATAAATTCAAAATTGTATAAAGGTTAAGAAACA
Source organism: Anacardium occidentale (assembly GCA_026122585.1). Lineage (NCBI taxonomy): Eukaryota > Viridiplantae > Streptophyta > Magnoliopsida > Sapindales > Anacardiaceae > Anacardium > Anacardium occidentale. Next base: position 143,385 of record JAJEJH010000045.1, read on the forward strand.
ATATTTTTAACATACATGTTATTTTGCTATGGCTCTAAATTGTAATAACAATACTAAAAACATAATGATAAATGTAGTTTTTTAAACAGTAAATCAAACCACCTTAAAATCATATAGTTTTATTACTATTTTAACTCACCTAACATTAAATTGTACGTATTACTTAATGTATCTATATGAAAATTAATAAGGTCTAAACTATGGAAATTAGCAAAGGAAATAAATGAATTATAAGCAAGAAGAATACCTAAACTATTTCAATATCTTTATTTACTTTTCTGTCTAATCTAATTCCACCTAAAAACTTGATGGAAATAATCATAATTGCGGTAGTATTATCTATGTATCTATCTGATCAGATTAAGTCACAGGCAAGGTTTACGGACCCAAAATTCGCTTGTGACTTACTCAGATCCTGGTCTGAGTGTTTCTCAAGACAAAAATAGCACCCTGGAATCAGACTTTCATGCTGCCTTTTGAGATGCAATTGTGAAACTGAGACTAGCCTTATATATGCATTAATTTTTAACATAATAGCACAGTGTCTCCATTGTTACAATAAAACAACACATGATAAACTCAAACATCTCCGGTTTAATTATGGTTAAGGATATCATGTTGAGAAGTGAAGAATGTCGTCAGCTTCTCTCTGCAATCAGTCCATTTTTCAAATGCTACATCGTTATTTTTTATGATGTTTTGACATATTTGTGCATACAATCTGATTATGCTGGATCTTCGTCGACAGTTTCCGAAAAACATGAAGAGCCCTTAATTTATTTTCTTCATATCCCATTTATGTATAAAGATCTACAATAACATGCACAATGTATCGTCGTTGTCTTCTTTACGTATTAAGATCTATAATACATTAACTTGATTCATTACTTTATGCAGAGCATTGACCCATCTGAACATAGGTAAAGATAATTTAACACCTTAAGCTCCAACAGCAACCTCTAAGTCTCATTCAAGAAGAGACTTGATTTTATGAGACTGAAGGTCGTAGCTCTTAGGCAGCAATCACGAGGGAAGCCTGCAAGATTTGGAAAAATTCTGCAGTCTTCATCATTTTTATATTCAACACCACGTCGGCATTGTCATTTTTTGTAGGTGGCACTTCAAAGAATCTTGCTCTTGTGACCTTGTTATCCATGCCCACCGGATGAATGAATCCTAAACAATATATAATAAATCATTAAGAGATTTATCGCATAAGAAATTTTAAAATTAAATATTATAGTACAAATTAATATGAAATATTACCCTCGTGAATTGACCTTCAATGTTCTCACATCTACTAGGATTTATTTTCCCTGTAATTATAAATTGTAAATAAAAAATAATTATTATTGATATAATTAACACAAATTAATATGGAATAAAGAAAAATATAGCTAAAACTTACTTTGATGTGATTCGAAGGCATGCAAACATCTGGTAAGTTACTAGTCCGATTTTGAGAGAAAACAAATTTTTCGTTGTTTTCCTCATTAGGATTGTAGTTGAAAATGAAAACTTCGAAAAAGGTGGAGAGTGAAACTTCATATAGTTTTGAAGAAACATTTTTTTTAGTTGTAATTGATGAGATGCGATGGTGAAAACATTGTGTACTATTTATACTCGTATTGGTGACAATGTATCATTATTACAAAATATATATACAAATTATACATTTCTAATATGTATTTTAGGAATTATTTTGCCAATGATACTGCCCATAAGATATACAATAGAACTTCATTATAGAATGTTTAATAGGATTATTTACTTATAATTAATATCATTTAAAATATAATCTGGCTTATAGATTTTTTTATATCAAGAAGCAAATGCCATAACTTCACTTCCATCTTATACCATAAACTTCCATCTTTAGAATACATAATACTATTCATGCAAATGAATAAATCTATTCCCATATTAGATTATTATTAGGTATACAATTTAAATTTAACCCAAATAAATAATCCACATTCTATTCAAATCACCAAATTTTACACTATCCATTCCAGTCTCTATATTTATGGTTTTATAAGTTGATAAATATTATCAAATTATCCTTCTGTACTCTTTAATTTAATAATTCAGTCTTAATAGGATAAGAATTTTTGTTATTTACAAAACTTTACAAATTTGTTTTAGTATTATATTATACCTAGGGGGATTAATATTGTTGTGTGTTTAAATTTCTCTTTGATCAAAATCATACACAAAATTATAATGAAAAAATGATACAACAACTAGTTACATGAACCATATTTAGTAATCAATTATGTTATTTGTTCATCAATTTATGACACAATATGAATAGAAAACATTTTATTTATAAAATGAGACAAGAAAACTCATGACAATAATAATCATTTATACAATTTTCTTAATATATATATTTTTTTATTTATCATTATCAGATAACAAAAATCATTCTATCAATTCGAGAAAACATAATCTTTAATTTTTTATAGTATTATAATTTTAACGTCTAATTATGTAATAATTCACCTAATCATTAACAACTTGTAATTTTTTTGAAAAACAATTTGTCAAAACAAAGTGATGGAACCGACCAAGATATAATACACATTAAATTTACTTTCATCTGCAACTGGGAACGAAAAAAGAATGGCCAACTTGACCGACCATGGCCATGTTCAGAGTCCCAATCTTCTCTCTGCTTGTATATTTTGTATAAATAATTCAAGTGACAAGACAAACCCCTAGTTGGGATAAGCTTGAGATGTGGTACTAATCTTATCATTAATCAGCTAAATTGGAGACATTAAGTTATTAAATAAATTAGTTGTGCAATATTTAAGAAGGTCAAACCACCGTCCTAATCAATCTACACATTTTAAAAACCCCTTCAAGAGTATTTCTACAATATCGTTGTATCGCTGGTTTTCAGATTTTCTTTCCTTTGAAGTTATTAAATTTCATAATTTTCTACGCAAATGTGAGGTGAAAGATATTTATGTCATCCATGAATCTTGAAGCAATCGTATTGGAGAAAAAAAAAAACTATGTAGATATTGATTTGACAATATTCAGAAATGGGGGCAAGTGATGGTGTTTAATATATTTAGCCGTTCTCGCACTCTTTAACCTCTTTATTACTTATCACGCTTAAATAGTAATCACTGTTCATATTTTCAAGATCATTTTCTTAAAACAATGAAATGAGATCAATTGTCTAGATTTGTAGTACGAAGATTTAATTGTATTAATTAGTTATCAACTTTACATATTATTAAACCAAATTTATTGTACAATCAAACTCATGAAAACAAATGATTAATTATTTTATATTGACTAATTATGTTGCACTCAATATTTAATCACATTTTCTACAGACATATCAATCTAAAATATGGATAGAATTTACAAATAGCAAGAACGTAAAGATTTTATGGATTCAACTATACCCATGATCTCTTTAATATGCCAAATTCATGTTTGGCATCATATTCCTTCTTCTTTGGTTATGGTTAGTAATCAAGATATATATTTTTTGGATCATTTTCCATTTTTACATTCAATTATATAATTACATTACAATCCCCCTCTCTTCTTATTAGGATTAAATAAGTATACATAACTTAAAAAAACATTTCATTTATAACTTATGTTATTACTTTGCTAATTTGATGTTAAACTTATAATATAATAATGAATGTAAATTTTCGAACAAACCATGCATTACTTAATATAAACTTTATTAATATAAATTTTGAGGCCACAGAACTAATTCTCATCCACGGTTTCACTTAAAAACAAAATCATGTCTCTTAATTTTCAAAAATTTAAATACTCATCCGTTGATTAAACTTAACAATGATTAACATTAAAATTTAATAATCAGAAGAGTATTTTTGTTATTTTAATAAAAAATATTTAAATAATTAATAAAATAAATTTAATAAAAATATAAAATGTTATTTGACAATTAAAAAATTTTAAAAATATAAAAAAATGTAAAAGCATAATTAAATATTTTTTAAATTTTTAATATTTTCTAAATATTTTAAAAAAATTTATACAGTTTTGAATATTTGTATATTTAAATATTATTTTATATTTTTATTATAAAAATATTTAAAAATTGGATAAAAAAATGATCAACAAGTGAAGGTTTAGATTTTTCAAAGTTAAAGGATAGAATTTTGTCTTTGAATGAAATCTTGAATGGAAATAAGCCCAATAACCTAAGTTTTCAATAAAATCTCTAGAATGTTAAAAGTATTTTTTTTTAATAAGAGCATTTTAGTTATTATATAAAAATGTTAAAAAAATCAACAATAAAGGTTTAGATTTTATTAAGTTACATAGGATAGAATTTTGTCTTTAAATGAAACATTTGATGGGAATAAGCCCTTTAACCTAAGTTTTCAATAGAATCTCTAAAATGTTAGAAGTAATTATATGATTCAAGCATTAAAATGAAATAAGTTTTAGATCAAAGCCTATTAACCATCACTATGGTAGTATTTTTGTATTAAAAAATTGATTGAAGATTTGCATTAAATGCAAAGAGGGTTTGCTTGATTTGTGCCCATAAATTGCACATGACATTTTATCAATTGGAGCCATTTCATGCTCCTCTTGTCCTAAATTATACATTGTTTAAAGGGTTATGGGGAACCCTGAACTTGATACAATACATGCACAAGTATTATACCAATCTTGTTCTCAATCTCCACACCATTTGATTTTTTTCTTTTTTCACAAATTTATAAATCAACAACACAATATGATCATTAAAGGGTCTCTAAAAATAGACATGAAAACACAAGATGCATGGGCTAATGAAGTAAAAAAAGGAAATAGTAAGGGCAGTAAGGTAAATACAGGAATGAGGAAAGGGTTTTCTGGGAATTTGGAGTATATTTTATTAGTTTGACTGTTAGTGAAGGAAGAATTTAGATGTCAAGTAGCGGACTGGGAGATTGAGTAATCATTTTTATGTTGTCTGCAAAAAGATTGAATTCTGTGTTAGAAGAAGATAAAACTAAAGCTACCCATTAAATCAAAGGAAGGGATGTGAAGGAAAATGGGGGGAAAATAGGGATTTTCATGTGTTATTGTTATTCTTTTTGCAGCTTTCTCTAATCGCTACCCTCTTGAGAAAGTCTTGCCAAAGCTCATTTACTCAAAACATTTCTTTAAAAGGTATATCTTTTAAACTATTAGCCTCTTTTTCTTCTTATTTTTGAGTATCAAGCCTTATTGATTGAGATTAAGATTGATTCGATTGAGTTTGTGGGGTTCATTAATGTTAAATATTGATTTTTGTTGGTAATCTATGGTGAAAGAGGGTTCCTTTATGAAGAATCGGGTAGCTGATATTGTTGCCTAACTAATTGATGCGTCATTAATACTTGATTAATAGTAAGTGATGTGTTTTATGATAGTAATTATATTTTCTTATTTTCCTTTGCTATCTTCTGGTTTTTACATTGCAGATAATGACAGTAAGAGAAACAGCGATCCTGCCAAATAAATTTGCTATTTTATTCAAGTAGTTTCATTCATACATACAATTTAAGATCTGAATTTTGGATTATGTGATTAGTAAAGGTATGAAATTAAAATACATAGTTAATTGTTATATGTAACAAATTTAGGTGTGGATTATTATTTTAACTGTTTGACATGATTTTTATTTTTCGGTTGCAAATATGTTGCCAGCACTTTTTTTAATATTTCTGTCTTTGGGTTTGAATTATATGTGTAATTCCAATTTATCTTGGAGCAGTATATCTGTATTGTTATTCACTTTTCTTCTCTGATTCTTATATTGTGCAGGCCATGATATCCTCAGAAGGGCTTTGTCTAGTCGGAGCTCCTACTACAGTTAATAATTATCTCCTTTAATATTTCAGAAGTTACCATATACCTCTTCCACTGTGAGTAAACTGGAAACTTACTGTGGCTGGCTTTTTGCAAATTCTGCTTTTCCATATATTATAGACTATGATTGAAGATTGCAGTTTGGTAGATGGACCACTTGCATATGAGTTTCTTCTAAGCTTCAAGAATATTGGGTAAGTCCCATTTGATTCAAGCAAAATGGAGAGAAACCCAAACCACATAGTCATGGAACAATCAAGAATACCTCAACTGTATCAATATAATTCCGTGCAACCTGGGAATGGAGAATTCCCGGTCCAGCCTTCATCTCAGGCATATATGCTGGACCCTACTGGCAGCATAAATGCTAGTATGATACCTCCTGACCCATATATGTCAGAAGTTAAACCTGTACGTAACTTCTCCATACAGACTGGTGAGGAATTCGCTCTTGAATTTATGCGCGATCGAGTGAATCCCCGGAAGCCTTTGATTCCAAATATTGCAGGTGATCCAAATTATGCTACTGGCTATATGGAGCTGAAAGGCATTTTAGGTATTAGTCATACAGGATCTGAAACTGGGTCAGATGCTTCAATGCTCACCATAGTAGAGAGAGGCCAGAAAGAGTTTGAGAGAAGAAATTCTGCTTTGCATGAAGAAAGAAGCAACTATGGGTCAGTTCAGTCTATTCCACCTTCAGGTTATGATGGTAACCAGAGCCTAACACATAGAGATGTATCATCTGAAGCATCTGATAGCTCATCGATTAGAATGAAAATTCTCTGCAGCTTTGGTGGCAAAATCTTACCCCGGCCCAGTGATGGAAAGCTTAGGTATGTTGGAGGTGAAACACACATTATGCGTATAAGGAAGGACATATCTTGGCAGACACTTAAGCAGAAAACATTAGAAGTTTATAGCCAAGTTCATGTGATTAAGTATCAACTCCCTGGTGAGGATCTTGATGCATTGGTTTCTGTTTCCTGTGATGAGGATCTGCAAAATATGATGGAGGAGTGTGATGAGCTTGGAGATAGAGAAGGATCACAGAAGCTTAGGATTTTTCTGTTCTCCATGAGTGATTTGGTTGATTGTCAGTTTAGTCTCGGCAGCAGTGATGGGGACTCTGAGATTCAATATGTGGTTGCTGTAAACGGCATGGAGTCGGAGTCTCAAAAAAGCTTGAACTTGCATGCTGTGAGGAGCACTTCAGCTAATGATTTGAATGAGTTAGAGGGGCATAACATTGAAAGGCGGACGAGTAGAGCCGTAGCAGACCCATTTGGGGTTAGCGCTTCAACGTTGACTGACAATGTATTCCCATCATCAAGTATTCACTCATCTAAAACATTTCTACCAAGTTCCTCCAATTCCTATGAAACCCATCCACAGTTTTATCATGGGCAGATGATGCATCATAGAGAACCTAAAGAGTATCCTCTGCACTATGGCCATGATCCTTCTAGATACACTCCTTTTGAGAAAATACCAACTTCAATGCCTCTTCATGGGTTTATAAATCAACATGGAGGTGTGAGTGAAGGGCAACCGTATGGAGTTTTACAAGCACAAAATCCACATATGATGGCAAGGCAGGGTAAATCAATATCTGATGGTCCTGTTCAGCTAGAAGATGATAGGGTGAGGAGACATTTTCCAGTTGAAGAAGCAGCAGCACCAATTGTTGCACCTGAAGGATCTCCACCTTCAAAACATGAGAGAAGACACCAAGAACCTGAAAAGGTGTTTCCACCTGTTGATGCTGTAAATGTAGTACAGGTGTCAAAGTGTGCTAATGATAACATATGCTCCATGTCTAGCAGCACACATGGTGCTGCTCATGGCGTTTCAGAATTTAATCAAATTGATATGACCCATCCTGAGCCACCCATGCCGCCTCAGAGGATCTATTATTCAGAGATGATACCACGGGGGCAGGCAGAGTTGCTTGATCGGTTGTCAAAGTCGGATGACTCTCTTGGTTCTCAGTTTCTCATTTCTCATTCACGTTCTGATATTGTCCAGCAGGGTACAGTTTCAGAATCTGATGAAAAGTTGCATAATGATTGTCAAACCATTGAAGATGGACTTGCCCAACTTCAAAAGTACAAAGAGTTTGCCGATTCAATATCTCAGATGAATTCAGAGCTTTCTGAAGAAATGTTGGACCATCAAGAGTTGAAGCAGGCAATTCCAAAGCTGATTGACAACAAAGGTGTTCAAAACAAGGACAGGGTTCATAAGCAACTATTGATAGATGAAAAAGGAGAAGCTGGTTCCCAACTTCCTGCAGTGAGCCAAGGAACTTCCATTGTGCACCATGAAGGATTTGCATTTAATCCATCTGAATTTAACAGTGGTGGGAAGATTGTCCCAGAATCCGCCGCTAGTACCACTCAAGGGCATTCAGAGCCTTTTCCGCAGCCAGAGATTTCGACTAGAGATGTTTCTCAAGGAATTTCCTCTGTTGGTGTTTCAGCACCAGAGCAGGTAGATATTCGTGTTGATGTTGATGATAGGTTCCCTCGCGATTTCCTTTCAGATATATACTCCAAAGCCAAACTTTATGAGGATCCCTCTGGTATTACTCAGCTGAACAAAGATAAAGCTGGCATTAGTGTGAACATGGAAAATCACGAACCAAAGCGCTGGTCATATTTTCGAAATTTGGCTCAAGTAGAGTTTGATAAAAAAGATGATTCTCTTATGGACCAAGATCATCTCAGTTTCTTGCCTGCAGTTAGAGATGCTGAAGAAGGAGATAATGTATTATACGAGTTTACACCTTTAACAACAGAAGGAGTGCCATTGGGCCATGTGGATTCCCAACCCAACTTTGGTGAAGATAACCAAAGAGGTTTACCTAGAACATTTGGAGTGGACCCTAGTGTTAGTGAAAGCATGCAGTTTGACATGATGATGGAGAACCTAAGAGCACCGGAGTCAGAGTATGAGGTAATAAATGTCTTTTACTGGTGATTTGGTTTAAGAAACGTATAAAGTATATGGCCATTGCAAAATATTTAACCACTTCTATGCTTTTAGGAAGCAAATGTCGGGAACAAGAATATTGGTCTACCTCCTCTTGATCCTTCTTTGGGAGACTTTGATATTAGTACCTTGCAGGTATGATGCCTCTGTGTGAAATATTGGCATGCACTTTAACAAGGTTTTGTACTCAATGTTGTCTTTCTGTTTACTGCAGCTTACTTTTACAAGACATAACACATGTGCTTGTTTAGATATATTTATGACTATATTGGATTTTCTGAACAATTATGCTGTGTTTAATGTTTTAACCTTGTAATCGCTTGTATTTGACCTCTAAAGTTGTCCTATTCTACTTCTATACTATACACATTCATGAAAAGTACGGACATGCTTTCTTTTTTCTTGCTTGCTTGCTCTTGGATCCTTCTGGTTGTTTGATAGTCTTTAGCTTACTTTTGACAATTTTCTTTGTCTGTACTAATTTCTGCTTTGTTGTTTTTTATGAATGTATAAAAAAGGTGATAAAAAATGAAGATCTTGAAGAGCAGAAGGAACTGGGTTCTGGTACTTTTGGGACTGTGTATCACGGAAAATGGAGGGGAACAGATGTTGCCATTAAGAGAATTAAAAAGAGCTGCTTCACAGGAAGATCATCGGAGCAAGAGAGATTGGTAAAAGTTCCTTAACACATGGGTACATTCAAATATATATATGTATGTCTGTATATGTAAATGTATGTACTAGTATATGATGTTAAACCTTGAGTTGTTCACTTTATTCCAGTCTCTCTAAAATTTATGTCAGATGGTCTGTCTCCAAATTGGACAATGCCTATTTATATGTTTCAACAGTCTTCCATGTTATCCTAAAGAAGAGCAAAAAAAGAAATTATTCACGCAGTTTCAAACTTAGCTATACTTCTCTTCCATGTTATCTATGCATATCATCTCACTTGGGCTACCATCATTTCACTCATCTGAAAAAAATCAAGACACTCTTTTTGCATTTTCTTTCTTAATGCTTTATGCTCTCTGACATCTCCAGACAGTGGAGTTCTGGCGTGAAGCTGACATTCTTTCAAAGCTTCACCATCCAAATGTGGTGGCATTTTATGGTGTAGTGCAAGATGGACCTGGTGGGACATTAGCCACTGTGGCAGAATACATGGTTGATGGTTCTCTTAGGCATGTTTTGGTTCGTAAGGATAGGTAAAACCCTCAGATTATTCAATCATTGAATTTTGATTTGACTTCTGGATTATAGAACAGATGTTCTTAAATTTTGTTCATATTGTCATTCTAGAACAAACATTAGACTGATTATATATGTATTTTGGATTGGGAAGTTCCAAAAGTATTGTGATTTTTTTTTATTGTGCTTCCTGCCAGTGCATGATTTTGGTGTGGAAGCTGTTACTCCTTTCAAACTCACTCACTTGCTTCCTGTTTCTTCAATCTTAATCAGGTTTCTTGACCGTCGCAAGAGATTAATAATTTCTATGGACGCAGCATTTGGAATGGAATATCTGCACTCAAAAAACATTGTACATTTTGATTTGAAATGCGACAATTTGCTTGTGAACTTAAAAGATCCTTCACGACCAATTTGCAAGGTACATTTGTCAATGCTGCCTATTTTAGAGATAGGTGTTCCCAGCAAACAGTTTGTACTAATTGTACTTGTTCATATTCTTACTAATCCCAGGTTGGTGATTTTGGACTATCAAAAATCAAGAGGAATACCTTGGTTTCTGGTGGTGTACGTGGAACCCTACCATGGATGGCCCCCGAGCTGCTAAGTGGCAGCAGCAGCAAGGTCTCAGAAAAGGTAATACGTCATTCATGATATTTTCTTCCACAATAGCTAAAAAAAGAACATAGATACATGGCTGGTATTGATTTTTCCTCTTGCCAACAAACAGTCAAGATTTGCAAAAAGATTTTATTTAACTGGAGTGAGATTTGAAAAATATGTGTGTGTAGTATTATTATCTGGAAATCAAAGGTTTAAAACTTTGTACTTTTAAGTGTTCTGGTTTGATTTCTCTATGCTTGTGTCTAGCTGTTGAGCTCTGCCTCTTGCAAGTATTGTTTTGCTTAGTCTCTTTGTTTATCCACAGGTTGATGTGTTCTCCTTTGGTATTGTCCTATGGGAGATTCTCACCGGGGAGGAGCCATATGCCAATATGCATTATGGTGCAATTATAGGTTTGTCTCTAGTGCTATTCTCTTTTTGCCTGTGCTACAAACTGCAAACTATATGTCCAAGTTCATATAATCAGCGGCTGCTTGCATGGAGCAAAGGCTCTATATCATAGCACATTTCTCCTTTAACCAAATCATTCCAGTGTAGTTTACATCTTCATTTAAGATGTCCTTTGCAAACTGGTTTCCGTTACTTTCCAGGAAATGGTGCCACATCTACATTTTTCCTCTTGCATTTGTATATAATCATTAATTGTAGCATCTTTATATTATGTTGTTTTGATGTTCCATTGAGCTATGGAGATTAGAATTTAGAACAGGAATTGTTGGTGTTGCTACATTACCTTTATAAATTGAAGTTATAGGCCAACCCATTATAGTGATAGGATTTGAGGCACTATATGTATGTTTGTTTTTCCATCATTTCTTGCTTGTGCAGTGGGGTCACATCCAAATGTTATCTTTCTGGCATGCAGGAGGAATTGTAAACAACACATTGAGACCAACCATTCCAAGCCATTGTGATTCTGAATGGAAAGAATTGATGGAGCAGTGTTGGGCTCCAAACCCAGCCGCCAGGCCATCCTTCACAGAAATCGCCAGTCGTTTACGTGTGATGTATAATGCGGCTAACCAAGCCAAACACGCACACAAGGCATCCAAGTAATGGTTTATCAGTTCTGCTGTACCTCCAAATGATATATTTGTTGTATTCATTCAATTGTACGCGAGAGAGAGATATATATATTAATAGAAAAGAGAAATAGCCTTCCATGCTTTTTTTTTGTAAAATGGAAGTTCTCCTAAATAGAACTTCAGTGTATCTCAATTTTCATGCGAACCTAACAACATTGTCATTAACTCGTTCATTACTTTTACAGATTTGCTTCGTATAAAGAGTTACAGTTTGCTCATTTGGTTTGTGTAAATGATTTATGCTCCTATTGGTTTAAGTAATTATATTTTTCTCGCTGAAACAGAAGCTAGTTGAACTTCTCTGTTTCCAATAGATTTTGCCAGATTTTGATGGTCCAAAAGTACCAAGTAATATACCTGGACTGTGCAGATGAGTCGGCTGGAACTAAATGGAAGCTTTTTAGAGACCAAAGAAACAGATGGTCAAATTTAAAAAAGTCCTTGCACAAAGAAATTAAAAAGTTCCATCTTGTATGAGGGAACTATCATGTACCAGATAATCCCGCTTATTATTCTCTTGACTCAAAATCACTTCTGTAAATAGCAAATAATCCATGTTGGAGAGGCAATCAACCAAGACATTAAGACGATGAAGGATTGTTGACATGCCAAGCAGATGCAAGCATTATTGGTCTTCCTTTCCATCCAAGAAGAAGGCAGCCTTTCTCACTAGCCAAAGTATAGCCATCACAACCATAAACAGATAGCATCATCCTTGCTTGACTCAAACACTTCAACCCAACAACTTGAAATCCTGCTCTGCCTAGTTGTCTTCTCCACTGATCTGCTCTTTCGTGCCTTTCAATCCTGTCAGACCCCTCATATGCTACAATATTTCTTATCTCTTCTGCAAAGTGAATTCTCTCTATGTTCATCCTCTGATGACTGTTTCTTGGCAGACTAGCCTCAAGCGAGTCAAAAATAGCAGAGTAGTAGTGAAGAGACTCAAGAAATCTCCCAAGAAAGAAAGGACCATTGTGGTTGGCATCTTGCTCAACCATTGTAAGCAAAGTTGGGCTCAGTTTCTTGATGGCTTGGAGAATTGCATTGAGGGAGCCTCTACTCTCTTTGACAAACTTGTGCAGGTGCATAATACTGTTCACAAACAATGCTTCTCCTTCTTTCAAGTTAAGATTCTCCCTAGTTAAAATCAATGGAGTAATTGGCTCTGATATTATGAAGAACTCTAACAAGATGCCTTGTGAACTAGCATCTTGCGCAAGTACATTCATGCTGGCTTCAAGCTCTAACAGATTCTGATCATTAATTAATCCGGTAATTCGGATTTTGGGAGGACCTTCTGGCCTTGAAGCTAGACTTCTTATCAAAAAAGGCCATTGAAGGGTATGTTTCATTCCTAGATCAATTATGTGCAGAGAGTCTTTCCCTTGTGCAGCTTGATATATAGCTTCATTTGCAGCCATGAAACCAAAAGCAACGTAAGGAGTTGTCTGGTAAAGGAGTTGAAAAGCTTCAACTTTCTCCTCCCTGGTGATCAAAGACACATCCATAGCTCCATCTGTAAATGTACCATTTGCATTGATATTCTGAAGAAGAGATAGCCTAGACTTCAACCCCATCGCAAAACAACAGGAAATTCTCTGTAAAGAATCACCCCACGGATTAGCAGAAGCCCAAATCTGGCAGAGCATAGACTCAGCAAGCTGAGTATCTCTGCAACCAACAGCCTCAGCACAAGCCAACAACAAATGCACCAAGTGAAGCCCTTGATCCACACCATGACTCACCTCCTCCACGCTAGGCACCATCTCAGGAGAAACAATCCCAAACTCTTCATAAGAGACACCATTATTCATTTGCAAATTATCTTCTCCTTCATTTATCAGAAATTGGACATCTTGAATGTGATCAAAACGACTCTTGAGCTCCTTCTCAGAGACCTTGTGATTATCATGACCATTGTTATTATCATCATGTTTGTTGTCAACATCATTCTCCATGTTAAAGCAGCTATCAACAAACTCATCAACCTCAGAGGCAGCTAAATGAGGAGTGCTAGTGGAATCATCATGATCGGAAGGCGAAAACAATTCAACTTCATTCATAATCTCATCCCATTCCTCTTGTTCTTGCTCAACTCTTGCTGGACAAAACCTTCTAATGGCAAGGTCTTGATTGAAGCTCTCATACTGCATGGGGAAATAGAGCCAGCCATTCATGGTTTCCATTGATTCTTCAAAAACCTTGGAGGATAAATGGAGAGAATTGCCCCAAGGGTACTTAAATTTGGAGACTACAGATGCTTTCTCAACTTCTTTTAACCATGTGGCTAAGAATATTCTCTTTGTTTTGAGCAGAGAAAGAGAAATAATAAGTTCCTACCAAGTTTCGATCCAAACTTGACATATATATACATGATATATGCATAATTAGTGGTGGATTCATACCTTGTTGCCTTAGGTCCTAACCCATATTCGACTCGAGTATTACAGTTTGGTTCGAGTTGAAGAGTTCATCCACAATTTTTTAAATGAGTTCTTTTTTAAACTTCTTCTTTGACTATTTATTTCTTCGCTAACTTTTTTTCTTCACCTTCTCTAACTCTCCGTCACTTTTCACTGTTCTAATTGGCCCAAACTCAACAATTCAAATTCAATCTGATTCGTGTTCCAATGCATATTTACTCGAACAAGTTAAGACAAATTAAAACTCTAGTTCAACAGCTCAGTTTGAATTTTAGAGTTCACCTGCTATTCAGTATTTGAACCGACTCAACCTCAAAGTTTTGGATTCAAGCCAAGCTCAAGCTGACTATTGTTCAGACTCGGCTAGGTTTGGTTCGAATCCGCCCCTATAAGCATTCTTTGTTTTCTTTTTCTCCATTAAAATAAAGGGTGTTGTATCAGAAGATTGAAATGGACTTCGGTGAAGGTGAATGGAAAGGGACAGGCATAGTTGCGGTTGGGGGCAGTGATAACAAGCTTTGAATTTTTGTTGTTTTCTTCAATTATTATTCATGTTTAAGAGCTTCACATGCCAAAGCAATGGCCGGCCTTAAACGGCCGATGAACTCAACACAATGAAGGGCCCCTCTCTCTTCTGTGATTGGTGTCATGTGCTTGTCACAAATCATGCTCTTCTTGGGCGGCCAACAAACAATGAGACATCAAAGTTGGCTACTTTAATCGCGCACTGGCCTTTGTTTCCCTCCCTTTTAAATGTTAAAAATGAGTAAAATAGGGAGAGGGAGCTCAAGTCACTTCATTCTCAAAACCCTATTTATCAATCTCAGAAAATTTGCATATGTTTGATTTGATTCACGTGTTTATGCTATAAAATGTGATGAGTTTTCTTACATGTGGATAATTTTGTTGAATGAAAGTTTGGAAGACTCCCAGTTTTGCTTGCCTCTGCTCACCTAAATTTCTCCCACCAACTTTTAGGGTTCGAATTGACAATAGATAAATTGACCAAAAAAAAAGGGTTTATGATGCACTTTTAAACCAACTAAACCTATCAATTAACTCCCCCTGACTTGAAAACTATTAGAAAATTGAAAAATTATAGATAAATATTTATATAATCTTGTAATGTATTCAGTTTTACGTTCTCTACATATATAGTTTAATACAATTTTTATATATAAACTCTAATTGGTAGATATTTAACATGCATATTTATGAATCATATATCTATAATAAGTAATATCTATTTACTTGCATATCATCTTTATTTTATCATAAATCGTAGTTATATTATTTATTATTTATTATATTTAATTAAATGTAATAAAAAGTTTATCTATTAAATCATGAGGTTAATACTTCTATTTTCTCTATTACCCCTATAAATTTCTTTAAAAATCTACATCCTAAATCTCTACTTCTTAAATTCAGATAACTCTAATTTAAATTTTGAGTAACTCTTATACAATGAAAACACCATATGTATACTATTATTTTCAAACACAAATGACCCTAACTACAAAAGGGCACATTGAAATCGAGCGATTAGATCACATAATGGTAGGTAAAATATTCCAATTAAATTATTTATTTTCATTTAAAAAAAAAAACTAAAGTTTATGTCCCCCATACCCACCTAGGCATTATGATACTATGATAAAGATGGGTAGCAAAAAGAATATTCTTTTTGTATAGTTGATTAGATTGGTTTTTCAAGCTCTGGGAGGTTGTTGGGTAGTAGTTTTGGCTACTAAGAAGCCTTCTAAAACATTTGACTCCTTAGTAGGGTTGGATTCAATCTAAATTCAATTGAAAAAAAATATATATTTAAGATCAATTTGAATATAAAAAATTAATTTAAAATTAATTAATTGAGATTTAAATTTATTTTAAAAAATTTAACTTTTAATTTATTCTAAATTAATTTGAATTCAAATATTTATACTAATTTAAATTTTATTTATTTATAAAAATGAATCTAATCCTTGATTAAACTCATATAGTTTAGAATGTGTAAACCCTAATTTATGGAAAGACTATGTAAAATGTTCTGACTTAAAATAATATAAAGTGGATCTGCCATTGGAAACAACAATGAATATAAAAGCAATTGATATTTGCAATGAGCTGCGGAAACAAAAATAACTTTTGGCTGAATGTAATTGAATTTAGTTTTGCTGGGAATCATGGTCGGATTCGATTTAAATTATTTGAATATGAATAAAATTCAAATTAAATAAATGGAGTTTAAGCTAAGAATTAAGCTTGTGACAAACAATATGTTTCAAATATTCGAATTAATTTAAACCAAATCTAAAATTAATTTTTTTTTAAAATCCAATTGAATTTACTTCAACACGAATCTTAGGCTAAAACTCCCCTGAATTCCTCACAGCACCCTAGAATTTATCCGAAATCCCCAAACTAACCCCAAAGACGTTGGCAGTCTTTTTCCTCATACGTCACAGTCGTTTACCTGAGCACGCTGCTCTGACAAAACATCCAGCAGCTTTCGTCCACGTGGACATTCATGACATCCCCTCATGAGTCAGAACTCTCACTGATTGGCACGTGTCATCGCACAGATGCCCGCAGAAGTCTGCCCAGTTTCTTAAAGTTTCACACACTTTAAAACTTTCAAAACCTCTGGCCCCTCTCCTTGAACCCTTTCTCATCTTTCTCTCTCTTAGGGTTTCTGCTACTCAACAAGTTCTATACCGAAATTCAGCTGAGCCAATTCGTGGGTAATTTTTATTTTTCATTTCTGTCTCTGGGTTTCTTTTATTTTTGCGTTTTATTGTACCATTTTCTGGATGGGTGAGAGCAACAACAGTGAAAGAAATGACTTCTTTTCATGTTGGTTTCGTCTTTAATTCTTTTTTTTTTTTTTTTTGCCGTAATTTTTCGTAAAGTTTTCAATTTTAAGCTTGAATTATGATGACTTGTGTTCTTCTCCCAACTTGGTGTGGCATTGTCATCTTTGTTTGACCGAATCAGTGAATTTAGTGAATTTTCCATTTATGAGCTTGTGATGCTCTGCATTATTTTTGATTTTGTGGTCAGTAACTTCAGCTGCAATGTAATTGGCAAATAAAGTTTTGTTTTTCCTTTGGATAGTATTTGACAGAATTCTTTTCAAGATTATTTATTTAATTCTATATGCGACTTGTAATCAATATATTTTATATACAGGTTTATTTTAGTTAATATGCACTTGCATGTCTTGTTGCATGAACCACTTTCACAAATCTAGAATCAGCTTTTTCGCTACTTCAGTGGAGACAGTTTAAATTGTATGATAGTAAGTTTAGTTTGTTCCAATTGGTGCATGAAGTGTTTAGATTAAAACTTAATTTGGGGTGACAACAGCCAACCAAAAATGTCGTCCTGAGACTGATTTGCCTTTTGAAGGGTTGTTGGCCAAACTGGTGGAATCAGTCATTTTATTCTTACTACTCTTTATAAAAAAAATTCTCAAAACTGGAATGAGTTCAACTAAATGGCCGTTACTTTTCATTCAACCCCTCAAATGGTCACAATGATGAATCACTGTCTTACAATTCTATTATGGGCTAGGAGTACTTTTAGAGATTCTTTGGTCAACAACTTTGTATATGGTGTGAACACTGCTAAATGTTTCTTCTTTGTTAAATTAAGTAAAGAAAGTAGTTATCATTGTATAGTCTGTGGACATCTACTATCAATATTCTTTTACCTTCTTGACTGAAATTCTTGTATTTCTGTAGACTTTGAGGATTTTCCTCAATGTCCTATCACTTGTTATATTTCTTAAAGTATTATTGTTGGGTATATGAAGATTTTTTAATTGCTTATTCAAGAAATATGTCCTATTTTATGGGGCGGGAGCTGCAAGTAATCTATAAAAAGAAGAATCCACAATATATGTTATGTATAGATAGGAAAAAATAAAGCTGCATAAAAAGGGTAGGGTAGAAAAATAGTAGTTGAGGTGGTTGAGTATGTTGCTAATCATTTAGTCCATTCTCTAGTGATGTCTCATGGGTGGTTGGGTAGGCAATGAAATTATTTTACGTTTTAGATATTTGGATTTGCTTGGGGAAAAGAGATGGAATTGTAGCCTTACAGAAAAGTAATTGGCTGAGATAGATATTGCATATTAACAAAGGAAAACTTGATGAGAGTGGATGGATGTAAACCCCTGTGGACATACATTAGATGTGATGCTAAAAGGAGCAAGCTTTATGTGGAATGGCCTGTTAGTAAAATTTGGAAAATTTTACATTATAACTAAGCAGTTTCTAGTCAAGATAAATGCTAACATACTTGAAAGAAAGTTAGATGCTACTAAAAAAATAAAGCACACAAAGGTGCCGACAATGGCATTCTTAATGATTCTTGAATATTACTGATTAACTGTATAAGTAGGGGTGATTTTAAGTAACACTTTTGAACATAAAGAATTCATTTGTGCTCTATGGTGTTGTCATTTACTACAAGTATGAGCATAGATAATCATATGCAGCTTCTTATCTCTGAAGAGTACATTTATGTTTCAAAGAAGTGATGATCTAGAGTTGTGCCAAATGTTTACAAACTGTCAAAATAACCTGCTTTTATTGTTTTCATCTATCAAAACATGTTTCCCCGTTGTTTGGCCCTTGATTTAGAGTCTTACCACAAGTATCTGTACATGAATGAAAAATTCTATGGTTAACTGATTTACTGGTGAATGTTTGCTAAGGTCACTGTTAGTTGTGGGGTGGGAAACTTCTAGTATTTATATATGAAAGCTATGATGTCTCTGTCTCACATTCTGGGCACCAGTGCAGACTGCTAAACTTTGAGACACAGTTTGCAAAGATCTCTATCTCCATTTCTAGTCAAGCTTGAAGTTTTTCACTTTATGATCTTTAGCCTTTGTTTTATCTATCAATAGCTGTAGCTGTTACAAGTTTGTTTTATTTTCATGCCTGTGCTCTTTTTTCAGTAGTAGTTGGGTGGCACTAACCTAGATACAGCTATTACTTTCAGTATATTTGATACTTAAGTAGCCGGTTTTTGACATTTCATTACCAAAAATTAATGTTGCTTTCTTAGTCATGACAGCAGGCTGGATTAGTTTCATTCTTAGACGTGCTAGCTCTTTATATTGAGTTAGTCAATAAATTTTATAATATTTTGCAAACGAATATTGGTTAGACCAGCTCAATGCTATAGCTGTATTTGGCAAAGCATAATACTTAGATTGATGCAAGGACTTCAGATTGCAGTATAGCCTTCTAAGCCATTTCTAGCATTTTTAACTGTCTTTCAAATGTGATGGCCGTTTACGAGCCTCAAAACCTTTTAACAGCATGAAACATTGTTGTTCTTTGGATGTCTACTTACATTTTTTCTTCTTTTAACTTTGGATTGACTACAAACATGGATCTTGTTGTGCTTATCATTTGCAGTAATGTGATTAAGAGAATAGCTGGAGTAGAGGAAAAAGAAACTGTGTAGTTTGCTATGGACCAATCTGATCAAAATCAACAGCATCATCACCAACCTCAGCAGCCTGTGATGGGAGTCATAGCTGGTGGTGGTCAGATGGCGTATCCTACACCTCCCTACCAAACTACGCCCATGGTGGCCTCAGGTACTCCTGCTGTAGCTGTGCCATCCCCGACGCAGCCCCCTGCTACCTTCTCAAATTCTTCTCACCAGCTTGCCTTCCAACAAGCCCAGCACTTCCACCACCAACAGCAGCAGCAGCAGCAACAGCAGCTTCAAATGTTCTGGTCCAACCAAATGCAAGAAATCGAGCAAACTATCGATTTCAAGAACCATAGTCTCCCACTTGCTCGGATCAAGAAAATAATGAAAGCTGATGAAGATGTTAGAATGATTTCAGCGGAGGCTCCTGTCATATTTGCAAAGGCTTGTGAGATGTTTATTCTGGAGCTGACGTTGCGCTCTTGGATCCACACGGAAGAAAACAAGAGGAGGACTTTGCAGAAGAATGATATTGCAGCTGCCATATCAAGGACTGATGTTTTTGATTTCTTAGTGGACATCATTCCTAGAGATGAACTGAAAGAGGAGGGACTTGGGGTCACTAAGGCTACAATTCCTGTTGTGGGTTCTCCTGCTGACATGCCTTTATACTATGTCCAACCACAGCATCCTGTTGGACCTACAGGGATGATCATGGGAAAGCCGGTGGATCAAGCAGCAGCTCTCTATGCCACCCAACAGCCTCGACCACCTGTGGCATTTATGCCATGGCCTCAGGGTCAAGCACCACAGCAGCCGCAGCAACAACAGCAATCTCAACAGCAGCCAACCGATTCTTAATGTGTGATGTCAGGTAATCTAAGGTGTGTCTAATTATAGTAGCCATTAGTGTCGGATGATAGTTGTAACATCAAACTCTGTAGATGATGTTGCCATCTCATTGTGGCAACCGGATCATGTATTGGCTTGCATTTTCCTCTTCTTTTGATTGAAATTGTGGGTGATGGCTATTGTTTAAATTTCTATTTGCCTTGTACTGGTGTCGATTTTTATCAGTTTGAGTTGGGATTATGGATTCATTTTGAATTCAATCTAATACGAAACTCAATTCAGATCAATTCCTGTTTGAGCGGGAATTATGAATATGATGAAGTCGGAGACAAAATTCCAAATGAATTATAAGGACTTCATTTATGATATAAACAAAGAAAACCACAAGATCATAATCATCTTGCTCTTGTTCATAACAAAAATTTCAATCACTTCATTCAATCTTCATCAACTCCTTCGAAAGCCCACTGATACTGGTTCTTCGCAGCTTCTTCTTCCTCCGGCGTGAAGTCATTTTCAATCCCAAAATACGCTCTCGCATACTCCACACTCTTATTCTGAATCCTATCGGCAATCGTCTCCGTCAAAAAATCCAACATGTCATTAATATTCAAATAATTGGCCGCTAGAATCAGCTCCTTCAACTGCTCGTTACTCTTCTCTTTAACATACTCCGCATTAAACTTCTGCACCTCATTTCTCCCCGCACCCTTGGCGCGAAAACCCACGTGGGCCTTGCAGAACTCGATAATCCCCACGAGCGGTTCCGCCGACACATTCGGCAGTGGCACCACCGTGTCGTCAGCGGCGTCTTCGTTCTCGTCGAAGAACGATTTGACGATCTCGAACTCCATGGCGACGGGCTCCTCCACCTGGAAGAGGTGGCAGTCGGCAGTCTTAAGAGAGATGATCCGCTTGGATTGGGCTAGCTCCGACATGTCGTTCGTCGTCCGTTGGTTAGATTGTGCTGTAGGCGTTGTAAGAATTTGAGCTGTGTCGTGTCGTTTAACAAGTGTGAAGTGTTTGAAGAAGAGGGCATTTATAAGCAATATTTGTAGAAAAGGGTTATGCACCGCTCCGAAATGGGTGACGAATAACCATCCTTACGTGGGAGAAAAGAATGGGACAAGATATCATCTAAGGGTAAGAACATAAATTTTAACTAATCCATCTCTCTACCGTATAGAGGTGAACTCCCGTTGTTTTACTCGTAGTTTTTATAGATTTTTTATAGACTTTTTTTTGTTTCACATTAGTTTTTAATTGATTTTATTGATGTCAAGATTATTATCTAACTCTGATCATTTTAGATTTAAATCAAATTTAAATTGAATCCTCTTTTGATTGGTTCGGCTAAAATCCATTTTCTGAATAAACAATTAAGATAAGCAATTAGGTGAAAGATTGAGGAAAAGCATAGGATTTGAACAAAAAAAGCTTGAGAATCTATTTCATTAATTCTATAATCTTCAAAGAGCAAGAAAATCTGATATGCTTTCTAAATATACAAGTTCAACTATAATTAGTTGCCAACTTTAATATTTATTTTTTTAAAATAATATTATTATTTTCTTAAGAATTTACAAAAAATACAAATAATTGGTAATAAAATAAATAAAAAATATATATACACTCTTCC
The DNA here is from genome assembly GCA_026122585.1 of Anacardium occidentale. NCBI lineage: Eukaryota > Viridiplantae > Streptophyta > Magnoliopsida > Sapindales > Anacardiaceae > Anacardium > Anacardium occidentale. The sequence continues at coordinate 165,503 of JAJEJH010000045.1, forward strand.
AGCTATAAATATTGCTATTTCTACTTCTCATAAATCCAATCAATCAACATTTCTTTTAGTGAAGATTTTTGATTCATAATTCTTTCTTTCTTTCTTTTTGAAATGGAGAGAACCGAGTTGCTTCAACAAATTGCCAACACCAGGCAAGCTTTATTCGATGAGGTTTGATTCATGTAAACTCTTTTCTTTTCTTTTTATTATAAAAAACTTATTTGGTGAAGCTTGACGTTTCTTTAAGATTAAGTTTGACTACCAAAATAATAAATTAGGGATATATTAAGAAGTATTAAAGGGTACGTTCAGTTTTATTTGTAAAGGTGTAAAGTCGAACCTAAATCTTCTGACTTAAAGCCTCGGATTTCTTTGTGATACATGTAATCTTTCTGCGCAGGGAATTCTGGATAAACATTTCACTTATCTTGAAAACCTAGAAAAAAACGGAAACCCTAATTTTGTTGAAGACACGACTGGATTATTTTTCAGGAACTCCACCAAAACGCTGGCCACCATTGAGCGGACTATGTAAGTTCATAGACCAGTTTTTTTTATTATTTCATCTAATCTCAATTAGAACAATGATTAATCATGATTAATTTTTTTAATTTAATATTTTTTCCAGGGAGAGCAGTCCAGTTGATTTCCTGAAGTTGGATAAATGCTTTTATCAATTGAAAGGAAGCAGTGGCAGGTAAGTACGAACCTGAGCTTATCGATTTGGAACTAGATCTTGTTCTGATATGACTCAGGTGGAATTCAGCCCTAATTAAGATCACTTGTGCAGCATTGGCGCCGTAAGAGTGAGGAATGAAGTGAATCGAACGAGAGAATACTGCGAACAGGGGAATTTGGAAGCGTAAGTGATCTGTTCTTCACTGATTGCTGAAATTATAATCGATTATTAAGAAGCGATTAACTGATAATTGAATTTCTTAATTAATTATCAGTGCGAAGGAAGCTTTCCAGCAATTGAGAAATGAGCATGAAATTCTCAGAGATAGGCTTGATTCTTACCTTCAGGTCCGTCTATGGCTGTTAACTGATACAGTTTTGTGATTCTTAATTGCGTCTAACATGATCCGATTTCTGTGTCTTCTTGATTGCCAGCTACTGAGAGAAGCTGAATCTGAATCTTCTGAAAGTTAGGCAGGCAGGCAGGTTCATCCTTCTGAAGCTCCAGAAAATGTCGATACAGAAGCAGCTCTGATGGATATTTCATATTTGCGTGCATAATCAACCTCCGATTTTGTAATTTCTGCGTTGCTAGTCTCTGTCGAATGTTCCATTAGGATTTTTAAATTTGAATTTCTGTTTAAAATAAGCGTGGCTTCATTTCTACTCTCCTTTCTGTGATACAGAATGATATCTCAAAATTCTATTCAAAATCTTATCCATTCTAATTTGAATTCGAAATACAAAAAAAAATATTAAGCATTATCAAAGATATATACAAGAACCAATACAAAATAAACTCCTAAACAAAGTTAATTTAAAAAAATCGCAAATAAAAACTCATCAAAATCATTACAATAATTTACTCTATAACTTGTTTCATAAAATTGGTAAATATGCTTCGAATAATAAATACAGTTTTTCCGATAATCACATAGAGGAAAAACCAATAACATCATTCCTACACATGCCTTATAAAAAAATGAATACTTGAATTAAATCTTATTTGAGTTTAATTTGAGCCAAATCAAACTTTAATTTACATGATACATCATTTTACATACTCTTAATTCAAATCTTATGATATTTATACATACAAGGAAAAGAAAAAGGTATGAATATGCGGCAGTTTTATACACCTTCATAAATTTAGATTGAATCATACAAATTTCACTCTTTTTCAACTAATAAATTTGCATGGAACGTTCGTTAAATTTTATTATTATTATAATTACTATATATAAATTTTATTATTATATATATATATATATATATATATATATATATATATATATATATATATATCTCCTATTCTTCTTGTAGGTAAACATGGCCAGCAATTCCTTGCTCCAACAAATTATCACCATGAGGCAAAACTTGGCAGAGCAGGTTAATTGTTTTCTCTTTTATTCCCTTAATTACGATTAATTATTGATTAATAGTTGAATGATTATAATTAATTACATTTTAATTTGAAATTAGGGATTTGTCAATGAACAATATGCTACACTTGAGAAGCTTGATGATCATGGTAATTTTCTTGAAAATATTATCAACGATTTTCATAGAGACTCCAACAATTGGCTTGCTATCATTGCGGAAGCGTTGTAAGTATAATTAATTAATTATTAATTATAATTTTATTATAAATAAATTAACCTTAATTACCTGATTAATTACCTTTAATCTTTAGCGACAAAGACTCCTTTGATCGCCAAACCACAGAACCTTCTTTTTTAAAACTTCAAGGAAGCAGTGCCAGGTAAATAAAAAATTAATTAATTAATCAATTATTACTTTAACATAATATTTTTTATATTATAACCTATCTACTCGGGATTGAGTTAAATTCTTTGTGGTTTACTTATTTGATAGTTGGGTTTTGTTCCAAAAAGGTAGTTGATATACAAATACTAGTGTTTTTTATTTTTTTTTGTAATAAGATTATATTGAACAGAGAGACCTTAATAGTGAGTTGTTGAGTTTGTGTCTCTAAAATTTATTGATTTGGTATCGATGTATAAAAAAATTAATTAAAAATATTTTTCTTTATAAAACGGGGTAGCAAAAAACACAAGTTTTTGCAAACTCTTTAAGTGTAACATTTACTCCCTAAACGTAATATTTACCCCTAAGCTTTACGTTTACCTTATAAACACAGTTATGGCTATTTTCGTTGACCTTTTAAACTTGACACTTATTCTATAAATATAATCATGGTTATTTTCATTAGCCCTTTATGCTTTATTTTTATCTTATAAATGCAATTGTAATTGTTTTCATTTAACACTTTAAGTTGTTATTTTTATCCTATAAACGCCACCTAAAATCTTATCTCGACAGAAACACCTACTTTTTAACGATTTTTTTAGCAATTAACATACCCAAACATTTCCCTATCATCTACCCAACAAAATCTCCATCTTTGGGCCCACAAAATTGAAAACAAACACAATCAAATTCAATATTTAACTGAAAATAATTAAAAAACTACAATTAAATGACTGAAAACTAGTAACTCGAAACATCTAATTAGTCATTCGACAATTTTTTTCAAATTGTTACTTTGAACAAAAAGTCTGTTGGTTTGTTGTTACTGTTTACTAATATACGATAAACGGTCAGTTATAAATACGAGTATAAATAGTAAACGAATGTGTAAAAAGAATTTAACTTTTGGCTAACCCTTTTTTATAAAGAGGGGTATTTTTGGTAAACCATAATTAATTTTGCTATAAATATATAACATTTTTTTTTGCAGGCTATCTATGTATAAAGGAAAAAAAAAAAAGAATTAGCTAAAATAATTAATTTTCTATGCTTTTATACTATAAGCTTAAAAATTAGAAATTAAAATAAGAAAAACTCAAATAATTTTTAATTTTGCAGTATCGGTGCTGAAAGAGTGCATGCTCGAGTGGTGGAAACCGCTGAAATTTGCAAGAGAGAGGAAGCTATAAGGTATTAAGGTCAGCATTAATAAATTAATTATAAAATAATGCTTAGTTAAATGATAATAATTTTTAATTATTGTTAATTAATGTTGCTAATAGGGCAAGATTAGCAATCAGTCAATTGAGGGGGGAGATTGATAATTTTAAGACCCGGCTTGATGCTCATTTTCAGGTTTGTATATTTATGAAATTGTTGTTAATAACATCACCTCGTATAAATGGAGAAATCTCATATTAATCTAAGTGACGAAGAAAATAATTTACTTTTTAATACATTAGAATATAAATAGTAAGTGATATATCATAATAAATCACAATTTAAGTTTACTCGATTTAAATGAATTAATCTTAAATTAAAACTCTAACTTAACTTGTTTATTCATCAAATAAAATCACGTTTAAGCTCAAATTTAAACTTGAGATGATTTAAATTTAATTTAGATCAAATCTATAAATTATTAATTATAAGTTATAATTATAAAGATTTATTGATTTTATTAATTTCTTTGTTAACAGCTGATTAAGACATTTAATGAAGATCGGTGATGGAAAGAGGAGGGCAAATCCACCATTAGATTAAAATTTATAAAGGGAAAAATCAGTCAATCAATAAAATTTGTTACTCTTGTTGTCAATTATGAAAATAAGTAGAGCGCTTTTTTGTTGGTTCTGAAATGTTGGGGGGTTTAAGGAAACTACTAGCATTCTGTAAAGGCTTAACTGAAAATTACAACAGAAATTTAACAAATAAATATTATCGATAATGATTGAAAGTAATAATCTCAGAAGTACTTGGAAGCTGCTGGACAAAATGCAGATTAAATGTGTAAACAAGGAAGATGATTTACAAACAGAAAACTAATCAACATATCTTTTTCTCTTTTTACTCTTCTTCTTCAATAATCCTTTTTCTGCTAGTGTTTTCAATTTCTGTTTTTTCCGTTCTTTCGCTTTTTCTTCGAATCCGTCGTCCATTGATTTCATTGTCGCCACCCGTCTGGCCTTGTAGACCTGCAAAAGTTTCTATGCTTGAGCAATTCTGGAATGCTATCACTAATATAGTGTATTACAAAGAGATGTTTTCTTACCCTAGTAATATCAGAAAGAACATCTTTCTCTTTGCACTCAAATTCTTCTAGTTGTTTACCGATAACTGCTTCAATTTCATGAACAAGATCTACGTCATTCTGCAAAAATCCCAGGTCTCCAAGGTTAAGTGAAACAAGCATAAAATAGAATTATGGATATCAAGTTACATTTAGATTTAAGTGAATGGTTGATGTCAGTGAGATGGTGACGAATAACATCAAAAGACTCAGTAGTAATCTCTAGGGTATTCCTTTACTCACCTGGGTAATGAAGCTCACAGCAAGGCCGCCTCTGCCTGCTCTTGCAGTACGCCCAACACGATGAACATAATCTCTAGGATATCTGAAATGGGACTGATTTTATCAGATTCTATATTGTGAAAGAATTATAGAAAGAAATAGTAATATTAGAATATAACCTTGGAATATCATAATTTATCACAAGGTCAACAGTCGGAATGTCCAAACCACGACTCGCAACATCAGTGGCAAGCAAGATAGTAGCTTGTCCTGATTTGAATCGATGAAGCGCAGAAAGCCTTGAAGACTGAGATTTGAACGAATGTAATGCTGCAGCTTCCTGCTCCAGCTCTTCAAGTAACAAACTCAAAAGGTGACAGCTTCTGCACAGCAGTTAACATAAATGTAAGAAATAGACCAACTCCATAGAAATACAAAGATTGGAAAATAGAAGAAAAAAATCGCCAGCATCTCCTTCACATTAAAACTGCCAAAAGAAGATACAAACCGAGCTTGCAGCAGTTTATCGATCAGAAGATTCAACATAACAAGATAATAGAGATTATAATGCTTAAAAGAATTGATACCTGCAGGTGGAAACAAATATTATAGCGGAGCGTATACCCATATCTTCCATCTTTGATAAAATGTGCACAAGATAAACATCCTTTACATTTTTGGGGATAAAAATATATTGTTGTTTAAGAGTCTCAACCGTCTTGAAGCCTTCATATGCTTCATAAAAGTATGCCTTATTTGCAGAAAGCTCTAGCAGTGTCTGCAAGTCACTAGTCATCGTTGCAGAAAATAACAGTGTCTGTCTATTCTTTGGGAGGCACTGGAAAACTACCCTTAACTCCTCTTCAAAGCCAGCATCTAAAACTCTATCTGCTTCATCCAACACCAGAAACTGAACACAGTATAAAAGAATACAATGAGTAATTTTTGGAAAAATTGCAAAAGGAAGACATGCTACATGGCTACACCCATCTCAGTACACATATAAAGTCTAGCTAAAGTAAGAACACACATACAAAGACCACATAGAATTCATTGGCTCTTTTTCTTTAAACAACAGATGATCAAAGTGAAGATTTTGACGCGCCAATCCTCGACAACTCTTGACACCAACCCAACTGCCAAAGCCCCAAGGTGAAAACAATGAACAGCAGCAGTATAATACTTCATATCCCTATTTCTAAAATATCTACCCTGTCAATCTCTCTATGACGATGAGATTGAAATTCAACAAACAATGCTGCCTGAAACTACATTTCGCAACAACTATAATTTTAACAATGGCAAACATTAATCCAAATTCTACCATAAACAAGCATGTCATCAGTGCACCCGACCAATAAAAAACATGCCACATATGCTTTTAACTATACACCAGAATTAGCAAATCCAAACCAAATACAGCAATGTGCCAGCCACCATACCTTGGTTCTAGAAAAGACTTGAGGAATATCAGGATCCTCCTCAAGCAAGACCTTAATCCTCCCAGGAGTAGCAATAACTACATGAGGTCTATTCATCAAACCCTTGGCTTGGTTTAACATATCCATGCCTCCAACCACCACCTCACACCTCAAATGCAAGCAAGAACCCAAAGCCTTAAACTGCTCAGCCAACTGAAACGCCAACTCTCTCGTCGGCGTCATCACCAACGCCAACACCCCGTACGGCTCCTCCGCCAATCGCTGCAGGATCGGCAGCGCAAATGCCGCCGTTTTCCCACTCCCAGTCTGGGCCAGACCCAAAACGTCGCGGCCCTCCAAAATTTTTGGAATGCAGTGAGCCTGGACCGGTGTGGGCCGCCGCAAACCCAATTCCTTGCATGTCTCAACAGCCCACTCCGCGAGACCCAAGTCGGCGAAAGTGGTGGTGGTGGTGGCGGCGACGGCAGTATAGGAATCAGGTGTTGAATTGGTAAACTTTTCAAGTTGTGAGGATTCTTTCGTGTAGTTAGAGTCTTGCTCTTGAGGGGTTTGGGGCTTGGATTTGGGTTTAGGCTTGGTTTTGGATTTTGAGAAAAGAGGGAAATTTTCATCAACAAGGGAATCTTGTTCCATGTTACGCTGTTTGGATGAATGGAAAATCAGATTAAAAAAATTAAACTTTGCGGAGAAATTTTCTAAAAATCCTGTCTGGTTGAAGATTCAAAACTCGGAAGGTTGAAATTTTTTCTTCTATAGTTCGGCTTGTGTGAAAACGAAGAAGAAGCGAAAAGCGGCTAGTCTTTGTCTGCTAACCGGTAACGTAAGGTAGCTTCTGTCTTTGAAAACTTACTTGCAACTCCTATAATTATTCAAGGACCATTAGTTTTAGGAAATGACAGAGACATCCCTCAACCTGACCCGAACAAGGGTTAGTATCGGATTCGAATGGGTTTGAATCTAAATAACGACCAATTTATTTGAATCACTACAAACGAAAAAGGATTGTTTGAATTTAAAAATATAATAAAAAACTATTCTAATTCAAAAAATTTAATGAAGAGGAAGAATCATAGAAAAGATAAGTTTGGTACAATACCACCAGCAAGACAAAAAATTTAACCCAAACTGAACAATAAACAAAATCCAGCAATATCGAGTACTTATATGATTTTTTCAGAAGTTGATGGCTTTTAAAAAAATTTGTTAGACCCTAAACTTTGGAAATTTACAAAACACTCCCTTACACCGACCATGACGAACTGGCACTGGACTGCCTATTAGAAAAGAAAGCAATATGAAAGAGAAGAGCTAAAAAGAGAGCGGGAGAAAGGTTTGGTAGTCGTTAATGACGATGGAGTCACCATTCAAGGCTGATATAATTAAGGGCAAAGTTGCTTTGATAACAGGAGGTGGCTCGGGAATTGGGTTTGAGATTTCTAAACAATTCGGTGAACATGGAGCTTCCATTGCAATCATGGGACGTCGCAAGGCAGTCCTTGACTCTGCTGTTTCTACGCTTCAATCTTTTGGGATTAAGGCATAATTATATCTTTTTCTTGAAAAATTTCTCTCTCTTTTTTTTTTTTTATTGGGTTCAATTATGTTTTCGCCTTTTGGGTTTATAAATGATTTTATCATTTATCTTTGTATTTTTTCATCAATGGATTTTTCATCTGGTTTTATTTTGTTTATATATATTTATTTTGATTTGCAGAGGAAGCTGTTATACTATATGAGTTCATTTTAATTCTATGTTTCATTTTCATTTTGTTGTCAATAATGTAATTATTTCTCTGGTTCTTCTGTAAATTTCTCATTTTTATTGTCTGGATTCTTCTATGTTTTTGCTTTTTTTTTTTTTTTTCTCTTTAATTGCGCATTTATCATTTGCATTTCTTTTTTGACATCAAAGAAGTGAATTCTTATCTTCTTTCTCCTCCTTGTGATTTGTTGCTTTTGTTTTGCTGAGATCGTTGACTTCATTTTCATAAGATGTTTCATTTGCAGATTATTGTTCGTGAAGTGATTGCTCATCTGTTTCTCTATCAAGTTGTCTTGATAGATTATGGGTTGATTTGGCTTAGAAATTTTAGTTTTCATTTCAATTTGGGAATTTTCTCAGCCATCCATCTGTGGTTAATCAAAAATTTTTCTTAACCATAGAATTGTAAGCATCTTATAGTTTTTGTCTACTTTTAAAATTCTACTATTTAATTGCTGGGGATTCCCAGTCCTTACCTATCAGAAAGGGAGAAAATTCTGTGAATTTTTATAGGCCTTAGATAACCGGTTCAGATTCTAAGTCTGCATCCACGGAGTTTTAACCGCATTTTCTTCTAATAGTTGCTATGCTAGTGATGTTACTGACATTATGGTTGATGTTTACTGCTAATCCCTGATGTTTGTCTGATTAGTTGGATTACTTATCTGATGTGAAGTTAGTTGATTAAGCAATTGATAGATGATTATGTTACGTTTGCTCTTATATTGAAGGCTGTAGGCTTTGAGGGGGATGTTCGCAAGCAGGAAGATGCAAAAAGAGTCGTGGAATCAACTTTCAAGCATTTTGGGAGGCTTGACATTCTTGTAAATGCTGCAGCTGGCAATTTTCTTGTATCAGCTGAGGATTTATCCCCAAATGGGTTTCAAACAGGTCGAATTTAAATTCTGTTTACGATAAGGTTTATTTTCAGTTGTATATTATCATGCTTGAAGCAAAAACTAGGAGCAAATGGCACAGTATATCTAATGGAAGTGAGATGTATAAAGGTGAAGTCTTGAAATGACTTATTTTAAAACTAGGGAGAAAAGTATCCCAATGCCTTTACCTTGCTAACTTGAGAAAGTGATGGTAAGGGATCAGTCAAGTAGGGTTTAGTGGAGCCTCTACCCCGATCTTCTCCTATTTCTCTAAAGACACAATGTTTGGAGTCAGGTCAAGTTCATTGGAGGTCCAAAATGACCACTTGACGTGGATTATTAACCAAAACATACCAACTACAGGCTATTTTTGGTCTTCAGCTAATTGCATTTTTTTTTAATCACCCTTGCAGTTATGGATATTGATTCTGTTGGCACATTTATCATGTGCCATGAAGCACTGAACTATCTCAAGAAAGGAGTACCTGGAAGAAGCTCATCTGGTGGAGGATCAATTTTAAACATAAGTGCTACTTTACATTACACAGCTTCTTGGTATCAAATACATGTTTCTGCTGCTAAGGTTTGCCACATATTATTTGTTTCTTGCTGGTTGTGACAATTAGGTAACTTTCATGTTAATCTTCTTCATAATTCTCTTCTGACAGGCAGCCGTTGATGGCATTACTAGAAACTTGGCACTAGAATGGGGGACCGACTATGATATTCGAGTTAATGGAATTGCCCCAGGCCCCATTGGTGACACCCCTGGCATGAGTAAACTTGTACCTGATGAGATCAATAGCAAAGCTCGAGAATACATGCCGTTGTATAAACTAGGAGAGAAATGGGATATTGCTATGGCTGCTCTGTACCTTGTTTCTGATGCTGGTAATTTTTTTTGCTTTTGCTATTATCCGGATACCAAATTTCGCACAGTTATCTTTTCTTTGTCAATATCTATATACAAATTAGAAATTTTAACATTGAAGCTTCGTACACCAATGAATGATATTGTGATAGGTCGATAATCGGCTTACATTATAAATGACTGCTCATGTGCTTAATTATAATAAATACATATAATTTTCGCTAATACTGTTTCAGAACTTATAATTTTTCTTTCTCTTGTTTTTTCTGGGTTGAAACTCAACCCAAATTTGTATGCATTTTTAGGTAAATATGTCAATGGAACCACCCTCATAGTTGATGGAGGACTTTGGCTCAGCCGGCCTCGCCATCTGCCAAAAGAGGCAGTCAAGCAGCTTTCCCGAGCAGTGGAAAAGAGGTCTAGAGACAAACCAGTTGGGGTTCCAACCAGCAAGCTTTGACTATCCATCATATGCTACAGATATATAATTTATAATAAAACCAAGACCTAAATGTTTTGTTAATCACAGCATGGATCATCATTGAATAGTACTCTTCTCAATACGCATGGAATTTTTATACAATATGATTGTGTCTGTATTTTGTAGACAGATTGTCAACCTTTCAAAATAATCAATTTGTGATACCTCAAACGATTAGATAAGAGCACAGTGGATCAGAAACAAGAAAGGGGGCGAAACTGAAAATTTTTGATGTGCCTGAAGTTCTTTGTTTACAGTTTGTAGGGTTGGATTTGACCTGAGTCAGATTTGAGTAAAGCTCAGCTTAAATTTAAAAGAGCCATTCATATGTGCAGTAAATAGTAATCAAAGGAACTAACTATCATCTACTACAAGCGATGAGTTGAGTGGAGGGAGTGGTGCTGGATATACGTCCCATGGTGGATAGAACCCCTTCATCTTCTCTTCAACATTTTCTTTTGATTCACAAAATCTTCAGACATTACAGGAGAAACCTCCATCATCTCTCAACTTCCTGGAAATTTTCAGCACAAGATGCTCAGACCAGTGCAGCTCTCAGACTAATCTACAATGATTTCTCTGTTACTTCTTCCAGAGTATACTGAGAAGTGGGAAATGGCAACTCTCTTTTGCTCTTCCTTCCATCCTATGAAAAAAGCAGACAAATGGATGAATGTGCTTCCTCATTTTGTTCCTTCTCCTCTACGGAATATCTCAATTTGACATGAAATATTATGAGAATTTCCTCCTCATAAAAGTGGCAGAAAGAGATAAAAATTTCTCTAAAATCAATTGCATTAAAGATAAAATATAAGAGTTGGCATGTCTTAGTGTACCAATCCTGTTATCCTTGACTTTTCTAATAGTTCTTCCGCAATCATGTCCAGTTTGTGGCTCGTCTCTTAAAGCATTCATTGCAAGTTCTTCTGTCTCTTCAATGAACTGCAACCAACAACATATACCACTTGAAGAAAGATTCCAATAGTAATTACAAGCAAGTTCTTCTGTTTATGAACCTATAAGCACAAGTCCAATTAGATAATGTTTAATGGGTTGTGAACCCATTAGCCATTGTTCCAAAATGAACTTTGAGTTAGAAAAGTATCAGGGCTTTACATATAATTTATGCAAATTTGTGAAAGCTAGAATTCAAGGACATCATCGGAACTCTATCTTCAAGCATATAAGGAAACTCAGATTTATAGGTATGAGAAGTAACTGGAATTCGATTCTGTAGTACTGGTAAGTTTTGTTTTTGATACAGGGAATTATATACATAAATCTTGATAATCAAGAGGATCCTTGTTCTTTATCTACAATCAATTATGTACCTATTCAAATACAAAAAACCTTGAACCAAAAACCTTAATACAGCTGCGATTTCAAGAACTTGTATTAACCATCAATCTGCGGCAAAGATTGAGCAACATAACAATTCTGCTTGGCCCCACTCTCAAGAAGCTAACCATATTGCCACCATACTAGTCCTTGCGGGCTGAATATGAGTGTAAGAGGCCTACCATGCTCTGACTATAGCATAAAATAGTGATCTAAAAAGCATGGGCCATTTTGAGCCTCTCCTAAACAATAAGAGAAATCCCAACAAATTTAGTCCAAATCAATATGTTTATAACTTTTTCATCTTACAATTTTTTTTTTACATATTTAAGTCTCCTATTTTTTGGTTTATTTGAGAAATAATTAGTCAATTTTCAAAAGCTCAATCAGAGTAGCCAATAAATTCCAAGTAAATACTACTTCTCAATTATGTCCTCGCGTACCTATGATTTGAACGCTTGCCCTGCCTCAAGAAGCTAACCATATTTTGCCACCAGACTACTCCTTGGGGCTGAAGATGAGTGCAAGAGGCCTACCGTCTCTCACTTCAGTATAGAAAAGTGATCTAAAAAGCATCGACCATTTTGAGCCTCTCCTCAACGATAAGAGAAATCTTGCCATCTCTCCGTATTACCCAATTCGCAATTCGATCTTCACGTCCACATTTTCTCCTCTCTCGCACTTCTCCCAGAGAAAAACAACCCAGCTCCATTTCAACCAACACTCTCCCAAAATGGCTTCAGCCACAGTCCCCACTACTAGACTTTCTCTTCTCAACGCTTCAACAACCTCTACTACAACTTCCGCCGCCGCCCCACGTGCCTCTTTCCTGCGTGTACCCACTTGCCGTATCAGCTCCGTTCGCCACCTCGGCTTCTCGGCTGCTGATCCTCTTTTGTCCCTCCATGTGGCGTCCAGAATCCGGTCGGTCAAGGGGAAGGCGACACGTGGGGTTGTGTCGATGGCCAAGAAGAGTGTGGGGGACTTGACCGGGGCTGATTTGAAAGGAAAAAAGGTTTTTGTTAGAGCTGACTTGAATGTTCCTTTGGATGATACCCAGAAGATTACTGATGATACTAGAATTAGAGCAGCTATTCCTACTATTAAGCATTTGATTCAGAATGGTGCTAAAGTCATTCTTTCTAGCCATTTGGTACGTGGGTTTTAGTCAATTTATTCTCTTTTTGGCTTTTCACAGTCTTCTCTGCAAATTGCAAATTTGTGCTCAATGAAGTTTTCTTTTTTCATTGGATATTTTCGACACTGTATATAAATATATGACGTTCAAACTCTTTAAATATTTTAATCTATCAAAAAAGAAAAAGGTGTTTTTGTTCTATATCAAACAGCTTTAAAGTTTTTATCTACTTTATTTATGATGGTTTGTCTTATGTTCGTATTTTTTGTTTTATTGGTGTTTTGATTTATTCGACTACTCTTTTGCTCTTTTTTGTAATTTTAATGATTTTGGGTTTAAGATGTATGAATTAAAATTAATGTGTTTCATTGGATTTTCAGGGAAGACCAAAAGGTGTCACTCCAAAGTTCAGTTTGGCACCTCTTGTACCTCGTCTGTCTGAGCTCCTTGGCATTCAGGTGAGCTGGAGAGCTCAATAATGAATTTATCAATTTTATGAGATTGATATTGGTACTGAGATACCATATGTGGTGATTTCTCCTGTATAAACTTAACAGGTTGTGAAGGCTGATGACTGCATTGGTCCAGATGTGGAAAAGCTGGTGGCTTCTCTCCCTGAAGGTGGTGTTCTTCTTCTTGAGAATGTGAGGTTTTACAAGGAGGAAGAAAAAAATGAACCCGAATTTGCCAAGAAGCTTGCTTCTTTAGCTGATCTCTATGTGAATGATGCTTTTGGAACTGCTCACAGAGCCCATGCCTCAACCGAGGGAGTCACTAAATTCTTGAAGCCATCTGTTGCTGGTTTCCTCTTGCAGAAGGTGGGATTTTGGGTCGTTGTTGTCTTATGGAATTATAGAGCTTTAAGTATCGGTATAAAATTTTTTGAAGTTCTCTTTTTCTTACATATACACAAAATGGTAACTTTGTTTTGTTTAGACCCTTCATTAAACCAGTACAAGTTTCAACACACTGGTTGAATAAGCAACCATTATAGTCCGCCATCTGGTGTATATGTTTATGAATTTGTCTGCCATATGCTTTCACTCCAAAGCCTTTCGTTTTATTTTCTCCATTTGTCATTATCTTAATTTTTTTCTGGTGAATTACAGAGATTTAGAAATTTTAAGAGTGGAATGTCAAGAGAAAGAGACTGATAATGAATTCTTTCTTCCTGTCTTCATTGGACTTTCTGTCCCCTTCATATATATTTCTGTTCCATATTTAGGAACTTGACTACCTTGTTGGGGCAGTTTCAAGTCCAAACAGGCCATTTGCAGCCATTGTTGGTGGTTCAAAGGTTTCATCCAAGATTGGAGTAATTGAATCACTTCTAGAGAAGGTTGATATCCTACTCCTTGGAGGAGGAATGATATTCACATTTTACAAGGCTCAAGGTCTCTCAGTGGGTTCATCCTTGGTAGAGGAAGATAAGCTTGATCTTGCTACATCACTCCTTGAGAAGGCCAAGACAAAAGGAGTATCTCTTTTGTTACCCACTGATGTGGTAGTTGCCGACAAATTTGCTCCTGATGCAAACAGCCAGGTTCGTTTTCTAGGCTCTTGTAGGATAATTTTGTTTCCCAGTGCTTGCTCTGCCACTGCAATGCTGTGTGTGCAAAATAAAATTTGATTAATATTGCAACTGACTGAGAATTGTCTTGAATTGAAGGTTTATTAAAGTTAATATTTAAAATTATGGTAATTTAGTATCTATGAAATATTTCATGATCATGCTCAAGGAGTAAAAGACCAGTATGATCTTTACAGGTTGTGCCAGCATCTGCCATCCCTGATGGCTGGATGGGATTGGATATTGGACCAGATTCCATCAAGACATTCAACGAAGCTTTGGGAACTACTAAAACCGTTATCTGGAATGGACCTATGGGAGTGTTTGAATTTGACAAATTTGCAGTTGGAACAGAGGTATGGATGGACTGCTTGCTATTTAAACTAATCTTGCAATTTCATGGTCTGTTAGTCTGCATTTTGAAATATGCTTCTATAGTGACATGTCCTATTCGCTGGCATCCCAGAAAAATAAAATTATATCGAGTGTTTGGACAGTGGTGATTCTCAATTATTGCATACGCCATCCTTACTGGTTTGGTTGAAATTCTCTTGAAAGAACTTTCTTTGCTTCCCTTTCCACAAATCTTATTTATAAAGTTATGGTGCCACAAGTGGCAGCTTCTCCACTGCAAGTACCATGCATTTCTCAACTCTAAATGTACCTTAAAATCTAAATCTAACTCCAACCCTTGCTTGCAGGCTGTTGCAAAGAAGCTAGCCGAGCTTAGTGGCCAGGGCGTCACAACAATCATTGGAGGTGGAGATTCTGTCGCAGCTGTTGAGAAAGTAGGAGTTGCTGATGTGATGAGCCACATCTCAACTGGTGGTGGTGCCAGTTTGGAATTATTGGAAGGCAAACAGCTTCCTGGTGTCATTGCTCTTGATGAAGCTGTACCAGTTGCTGTGTAAGATCAAAATTATTTTTTCCCGGCCCATGTGTTGATGTATCAGTTTGTAAACGAGAGTTTAACAAGTTGTAGGAAGAAATGAGTTCATCTTGTAAAATTTCATTTTTGCATCCAATATATGGTTCCATTATGTCTTTGCTTCCGATGTTAGCCAAATTGCTACATGAGACACTGTTAAGGATGGGCAAAGAGAACCATCCATTCCTCTTCAACTAAGTTGGTTCTTTGTATCAAATAAACTCCAACTCTAGATACTTTTAGCTTGTATGATCTATAAGCTTCATTTCATGATCTGCAAATTGTTAACATTCTGTGAAGTCTAGGAAATAAAAAGAGATATTAACAAACAATTTGTGAACGATGTTGAACTCAAACACCGGGAGAAAGCATTGACTGGGTTTACCAGAAAACAAGGAGAAAACATTTGCTGCAGGGCTGGAGGTAATATCACCTCCTTTATTCTCCTCAGGCTCTTTTATGTGTTTCAAATGTTAATGTTTTCATTCTGCTATTTAGTGTTGTTGAGAAATAGGCCAGTGTTTTGAATCATGTTCATGTCTCTTTCTTCCTTGCTTAAAGTCTCTAAAACTGATGTGAATTTTCAAGTGGCTAGTGATGTTTGTTGGAAGGACTTATAGAGCAAATATGAACACAGGGCACAAAAATTCATAAAAATCATCTGTATCACATGCTCTCATTGAGTTCAAGCCACAAAAATGAGAGGTCTTGATTGAATCTTAGTCTGATATCATGTACTTTCTCTAAAGGCAGTATGATTTTGCGTTAACAAGTCTCTGTAGATTGTTTCATATTAGTTATTGAAATAGGCTTCATAGAAACCAAACCTGCCAAAATTGGTCAAATTGTGTTATTGTTCTTGATGGAATTGGCATGATTGATGATGAAAGCTTGAGTCACTCAAAGTGGACTTTATCATGTTGGTAGTCAATCTGAACCGTAGGTTCGATTCCCCTTTTTCACAAATAGTAAATAATCAATTAAAGGTCACTGTTCATGCACAATGCACCTTGGTTTTGAGTCACTTCATCCTTACTGAGGGTTTTATCCATAACTTGAACCAGTTAATCTGGTCTAAGTTTTAAAACATTGCATTTGCATGCCACCCTTGAGCTCATCTCATGATCCTGAAATCAGAAATTAAAAGAATTCAATTGAGATTTCTCTTCATTGTTCATGTTAATGGGCTGACCATGATATAATATAAAGACAATTACTTCCCAGAATGTCATTCATGTAGAACATTCATGCTTCAGGGTTGACTTGCTTTTTATTCTTTATTTTTTGGTATCAACATTATTTTAGTAAGAGATAAACATAATTAATATTTACTGATTAATCATAAACTGAATCATTTACCAAAAAAAAAAAAAACATTATTTTAGTAAGTTCTAGCAATATTGTATAAAATTATGCTCTATCATATTAAGTTCATATTCCAAATTCTTCCTCCAAAGTCAAATTAGAGTATTTGGAATATTATGGATAGCCTTATGGGATATTCCTTTCCTAAGATAGACTTATGGGATATTCCTTTCTTACAGGGATGAAGGATTGATCTTGTTGACCTTCCCAAGATTTGCCTTTATAAATTACCTTTACACTTTGAAAACATCCCTTGTCTGGTTTAAATTTCTCTTTATGGTTCTATAAAAGAAAATTTTCAGTTAGACATAGATTTGATCTAATTTGTACCAACTGAATTTTATATTTGGATTGGGTAAGTTGAGTAGTATCTTTTCATAAAACAAGCAAGTCAAACATTTGAGTGTAAGTTTTGGGGCAAATTGGAGTCTCAATTCATTCTTCTCGAATCGATTTTAAATTAATTCCTTTGAATTTGATTCGCTTTTAAATTAGGTTTTATTTAGGTTTAATTTGAATCTCTGTATTGTGATACCATATTTAATAAAATTAAATTTATTAAATAAGAGAAAAATGATAATAAAATTAAGATTATTTTAATAATTTTTTGATATTTAAGGAAAATTTGATAATTAAATTAGTATATAATGTTAACTTTTTTTTTTTTGGGTAATTAAAATATGTAATGTTAACTTGAATTACTATAAAATAATATTAGTAATAAAAAGTAAATTATTTATTATCAAAAAAGGAAATAAAAAATAAATTATTAAAATAATCTTTCCAACTGGATACCTGATATTGGTTTTTGTTCCCTAATAAAAACCAGTTCCCAGCAGCCCATAGTTTCAACATAGGCCACACACAGACAATAAATCAGGCCATCATATAAAACAATTGGCCAAAATGGATTAATCACGACCAAGTAACCACCTTTCTCTATAAAGGCCAAAGCACTTTTCCCACCCATAGTTTGAGGCGGCAACAAAGTCCCACCCGCAAGTTTTCAAAAACCCGGTTTCCCACCCTTGGAAACAATTTAATATTAAATAAAATAGAAAACAGTAACATTCCAGAAGCAATTTTGTCATTTTATGATTAAAATTTTATAAAATAATAAAAAAAGTTTATATAAATTTAAAAAAAATTTAAAAAATTTATAAAAAAATAAACGGCCACAACTGCCGATGCCGGTGGCGGTGGCCCGTTGCTAACTGCACCAGGTGGTCGTCTCCGACCACCTGGTTCTAGGGGAGGTTAGATCTGGCCTCCCTGTTCTGTGGAGTTGACCAGATCTGGCCACTGGAAATGGTCGAAGAGGGCCGGTATTGGTCCTAACGACCGTTTCCGGCCACATTTGTTGGTCTCTTCCAAAACTGGAGGCGGCCAAATCTGGCCGTCTCCACCCAACGGGGAGGCCTGATTTAGCCTCCCCTGGAACCAAGTGGTCGGAGACGACCACCTGGTACGGTTATCAATGACCACTGCCGCCGGTATAGGCGGCTGTGGCCAGTTTTTTTTTTTTTAATTTTTTTTAAAATTTTTTTATATTTAAAAATTATTTAATAATTTTATTATAAATTTTTATTTATTAAAGGGTATTTTAGTTATTTCATTTGAAAAATTATAAAATATGTTTGAATTTTGGTCCAAGGGTGGGAGACCGGATTTTTGAAAACTTGCGGGGATGGGACTTTCACTCCACCTCAAACTATGGGTGGGAAATAGTACTTTGGCCCTCCATAAAATAACAAAAAGTCTCGCCCATTCCATCTCACTGAACCGCAAAGGCGATTCTACGCTTCTAGTTCTACGATCTTGTAATCCTCGTCTTGTCTCCCTTTCATCTTCGGGATTTTCGATCTGGGTTTTGAGTTTTGACTGATTATTTTGCTTTATCTTGTTTAGATTTCGATTATTGTTTTTATTGTAAGATGGGTGCCAAGAGAAGTGTTAGTGATCTGAAAGAGGCAGATTTGAAAGGAAAGGCAGTGTTCGTAAGAGTGGATCTGAACGTGCCTCTGGATGAAAACTTGAAGATCACTGATGACACCA
Organism: Anacardium occidentale; assembly: GCA_026122585.1. Lineage (NCBI taxonomy): Eukaryota > Viridiplantae > Streptophyta > Magnoliopsida > Sapindales > Anacardiaceae > Anacardium > Anacardium occidentale. The sequence goes on from JAJEJH010000045.1 coordinate 184,282, forward strand.
GGGTTCGTGCAGCTGTTCCCACTATCAAGTACTTGATGCAACATGGAGCCAAAGTTATTCTCTCCAGTCATTTGGTATATTTCTTCTCCATATTTTGTCTTTTGCTAGCTGGTTTTTGTTTCATTGCTAAAATTTGTTATTGGGTCTATTTTTTATTTTTATATTAGTTTATTGTTTTTATATTTTTTATTTGATAAATCCGTGTTTTTATTTTTTATTTTTTTGAGATACCTCATTTCGTGCATTTTATTTTATGGGATTTGTTTTCTTTTAGATTTTGTTACCGGCAGTGTCGATCTTATTTTTTTCACTTTTTACTGTTATCATTTATGGTTATTATTATGATTATTTTTACCTGTTTTTGTATTTTTTAAAATTTTCTTTAGATCTGTTTGAAGAGATTCAGTCTGATTCATATGAACTATATGTTTGATATTTACATTATTCTGATGCTAAAGCTAAAGCCTTGTTTTACTTGCTTTGATTTTTCTTTTTCTTTTTTTTTCTGATTTTAGTTTTTCACTTTGGCTGAATAAGATGCTGAAGTTCTTTTGGTTGATACTGGATGACAATGTTATCGTCTGATCTGAAAAAAGTTTATGTTTGAACTACAGTTAGGTGAATTACGTCATTTTATTTTGTGTAGTTGTTTTAAATTATTGCTTCTAAGTCCCTAAATTATCCTTGAATTAGCTTTATTATTTGATTTCGTTTTGCCAATTTTATTGATGAATTTTACACTTTTTTAAGGGTATGGTTGATCTTTCCTCGTTTTCAAACTGTTAGTCAATCTGTTCTTTTGGAAATGAGGTTTTTCATCATGCAATCCTTTTAAAATGAACCGTTCGTAATGAATGCATAGTTGCCATAAAACTGCCTTAGAACATTGCCTATCAGTCCTTTATGTTGTCTTGAAGCTCGAGACAGTCATCTTATCACTTATCAGTTTCCTTGATTTGTTGCAGCATGATATTTTGTTGTTTTTTTTTAATCATCATTTTTGTATTTGTGTGCCCTTTTTATGTCATTGTCTTGTCTAGTTTGTGTGGTCCCTGTTTGTGCTTCAATTATTTTGTTTTTTATTGGCTAGTCTGTGATTAAATTGTTGGTTACTTTATAATATTATGAAATTATAGAGAAAAAACTTTATAATGTTATGAAATTATAAAGGAAAATCACCTACATTTTTAAATCTATGTTAAAAGGGAAATCTCATAAACATTGATTCTCTCATATAATTTCATTTGCATTTAGTTTCATTTATGTTATTCATTGGACATTTCAATACTTATGAAATTACATGCATTGTGGTTTTCAGGGAAGGCCTAAGGGTGTCACTTCCAAGTACAGCTTGAAGCCTCTTGTGCCACGGCTGTCTGAACTTCTAGAAGTTGAGGTCTGTCCTTTTTTCATATTAACATTTAAAATGGTGACTTTTGTGCATTGAATTTTCTTACTGGATGCCTTGTCTTATTTTTTTATCTCTCCACTATAGGTTAAAATGGCAGATGATTGTATTGGTGAAGAAGTTCAAAAATTGGTTGCCGCAATCCCCGATGGAGGTGTCTTACTCCTAGAAAATGTCAGGTTCTACAAAGAAGAAGAGAAGAATGACCCAGAATTCGCAAAGAAGCTAGCTTCACTTGCAGATCTCTATGTGAATGACGCATTTGGTACTGCTCATAGAGCTCATGCTTCTACTGAGGGGGTGGCTAAATTCTTGAAGCCATCTGTTGCTGGTTTCCTTATGCAGAAGGTATTTGCTTTGCATATCTTTCTTTGTTTTATTTTTAGTCTCTACCCCCAATGAAATTTCTTTTACTCAACCACATTAACGAGTTCTGTGGTTTTCCTTAATTATATAAATAGTGGCTTATATGAACCGTCTGCTGTCCCTAATGTGTGGAACCTTTGGTTTAATATGCCCGATCGTTGACTTGTTTTTCTTATTTAGGAACTTGACTATCTTGTTGGAGCTGTGTCAAATCCTAAGAAACCATTTGCTGCAATCGTTGGTGGCTCAAAAGTGTCATCAAAGATTGGGGTTATCGAGTCCCTTTTGGAGAAGGTTGACATTCTATTACTTGGTGGAGGTATGATCTTTACTTTCTACAAGGCCCAAGGACACTCAGTTGGTTCATCACTTGTGGAGGAAGACAAGCTTGGGCTTGCGACATCACTTATGGAAAAGGCTAAGGCTAAAGGAGTGTCTCTTTTGCTCCCTACTGATGTTGTTGTTGCTGACAAGTTTGCTGCTGATGCTAACAGTAAGGTCTGTATATCAGAATCTTGTTTTGTGTTTATTATGAAGTGCCTTTATATAAGAACTTGAGTTGATGGGGGAGATTATAACTCTCTTGAGTAAGTGTTAGTATGGATACTATAAGTCTTGAGTGCATAACAAAACCCTTCATGGTTGCAAATGAAAACTGAATTTCTGTAAAAAGAAAAAGTAAATGTGAATTTATTCTGGATTTGAAATATATGTAAAATTTTGTTGCAGGTGGTGCCAGCAAGTGGAATTCCCGATGGTTGGATGGGCTTGGATATTGGACCTGATGCCATCAAGACATTCAGTGAAGTTTTGGACACTACCAAAACTGTCATTTGGAACGGACCAATGGGTGTGTTTGAATTTGACAAGTTTGCAGTGGGAACTGAGGTATGCTTGTCTGAGAAATTCGTTCGTCCCATAGTATTAGCAGATAGAAAAGGATCTTCAGTGGGTAATTTCTTTAGAATTCAATATATAACAAACTTCTTGTACTCTTCACATTTTGTGGTTATGATCCTCTCAAATTATGCGATTAGAAAGAGTGAGGGTTTAGAATTGTGAGCTTCATGAAATGATGTTGGAATAGCCCTTAAATCTCTCGGAAGTTCTTCATGGAGTTTTTGGGAAAACAAGCACTATTTCTGAAGTTTTAGAATTTAGATGATGCAAGCCATTTCATTTTACATTTTTCATTTGAGAATTTGTTTATATTAATTTTTCAATTTGCAGGCAATTGCCAAGAAGCTTGCTGATCTCAGTGGAAAGGGGGTGACCACAATCATTGGAGGAGGTGACTCAGTTGCAGCTGTGGAGAAGGTTGGGCTTGCTGACAAGATGAGCCACATTTCAACGGGAGGTGGTGCCAGCTTGGAGCTTCTTGAGGGAAAAACACTGCCAGGAGTCCTTGCTCTTGATGATGCTTAAGCCTTGTATGAATCCTGCAGCCACCTCTTTCCCCTGTTTTTGTTCATTCTGCATGCTGAAATATGGCTGGTTTTCAGCCAAAGAGTTCATATATTTATCTGATTTTGTAGAGGCTGTAACTTCAAATTAAATAAGTGTTCATCATCTCACAGGCATCATTAGTGATGCATTGCTTTTGTTTGTATCCATTTTGGAACATCTTCAATGATCCATCAAGAAGAGTATGCTTTCCTACTCACATTTCTCTTCCTATTTCAGTATATAGATCAATCCTTAACAATGGTCTATGATCTTTAGAGATGTTGCCAACAAAAAAAGCTTACAAAATTTGGATATTTTTCGCTGGAGAAGGCTTACATCTCAATCGACCTCCCCCAATGTTAGTAGATTGATGATTCACCAATCTGTTCCTATATTTATGTGTGCCACTAGATTAAGAAATTTCTGGATGAATATTCTCAGCATACAATATAAAAGCAGAAGTACGGTTACTTGCAATTAAGAAATATTAATGTATTGCTATTTCATCTCAGCTTAAAACTAAAATTATGCAATTATTGTATTAAAAAAAATAGTTTTTTTTTTTTTTACAGGGTTTTCTGTGTTTTATTTGAATTATAAATTTATTTATAATGCCGGTGAAAAAAGCCTTGACTGCATATAAACCATTATACCACAAACTTATGAATTGAATTTTTTTTTTTCAAACTGATCATAGTTGAGGTCTTTGACAAGTTTAAACAGTTTTTTTTGTTAAATAAGATTTTGAATTTGCGCTTGAATATAGATTTTGAAGGCGCTTTGTTTTCAAGCATAATCAAGTCAATAATCCGATAGCATTTAATAAACTAGCATTGTAGGCAAAACTTCATACTTGAATGTATGAACCCTATCATATAATAATATGCCTGAGAACCTTTTTTTCAATAATCATTAGAATTATTTGTAACTTTTATAAGATGATAAAATATGAAACGCACTCAATTTTATTAAGTTGTTGTATATCCTTATATTAGTATTTTTTATCTTTATAAAGTACAATACTTCCCAAAACTCTTTAAAAAAAAATGATCAATATTATTATTTATTATTTTATATAAGGTATCCAATGTAGTGCTTCCCAAAACTCTTAGAAAAAAAAAAATGAATAGCCATGTGACAATTCCAAGAGTAAAAAGAGACAAAAGTTTAACTTGAACAAAAATGAGAGCAAAATACAAAAAATTCAAGAATTGTGAAGTTGCTGCAATGCATTCTCTGTTTTGATTCAGCTGAATGTACCATTGAATTGACAAGTTAAATTATGTGCAAAACTGATTTTATTTCCTCCAAAACCTTATGCAAGTTTCAGAGTAATTTGAATGTCTCAATAAAATGTAGCTAAGAACAAAAGGCCAAAAAAAAGAAAAAACAGAAATAGGAATATAAATTTTAAAAGATAATTCTTTTTCTAATAAAAAATTAATCATGAAGATTATATTGAAATTAAAAGAGAACTTACCCATGAAAAATGTATCACACAGTCATATCTAATAAAATAATTTGTATCCTTTTTTAATAATTTTCTAACCATGGGGTTTATATTTTTCATATTTAACACCCAAAAGAAAATATAAAAATCGTTTTTGGTGCAATCTTTGTATTTGATCAGGCTTGGCAACTGGGTCAGCTGTATGTTGCCACCAAGATACTGATGGTAATGCATAACCATTTTACAAAGATGTCCCGACGGGTGCGTCCGGATGACCTGCCCATTCAGTCCATGATCCGTCATAGATGGCGACATCAGGCTTCCCGAGTCTATGCAAACCCTACAAAACAAGAGCACATGGATTAAATATTCTCGGCTGGTAATATAAGGTAAATGTTCTACCAGCAGGGCTTTTCCATGGTTTGTGAAAGAAAAAAAAAACCTCCCTATTGAAGAAAGCTGGAAGAATACCAATGCAAGGACGCAAGCAGTTACACCAGTCCCACATGAAGCCACAACAGGTTTATCCAGTGAAATGCCTGCAGAAAAATAGCACAGTTAGATGGCTATATATATTGCTAATCTTCAGTTAGTTAACTCACTACTTGACTAAAATGCGTAAGCTAGTATCATAAGATACGTGATACATGATATGATATGGGTGAAAAATCATAAGATCTTCGAATGCAATAAAAATTAATACAAAATAATAAATACATCGTACAATAAACTACGTATCAGTTTGTATCAATAATTTTATTGATATAAATCAATACACCTTTGGAGAAAGGATGATGCAATAAAGGTATATTTAAAAATTTTCAAAACTTTGGAGTATTTATGATATTTTTCAAACTGATTATGTGAAAGCCGAAAATTTTGATAAATTTGTTATTATTATTATTATTTTAAAAGTGTATCCTAAGGTACTATACACGATATTCGGTACGAAAAATTAAGTTTTCAAAATATAATGTGATACAAAATTTGACTACTACAGTACATATATGTAAGTGAAGGAGGGGGAAAAGAGAAAGAAAAAGTCTATACCTTCTTGCTTGAATTGTTTCTTAAGCTCATCGGCAGGTAAGAGTGTCTGAGAAGCATCCAACATCTGCAAGGAAAACAAAGATTTAGGTGAATAAAGCATTCGTTTTTGCATGATTAGCAGTTTTTGTTCATACTTTCAGAAAGACATCTGAGATAATAGAAGACCAGCAAACGCGTCATAATCAAGAACAAGCGACAACCACATTTTAACAATTAATCAAGGTACAAACAACTTATTAACTCAGGTTCTGCTTGTGCTTTTCATGAGGGAAAGAAACATAAATGGCTGAGAGCATCATGTCAAATCTGATCATGTTTTACCTGGGGAAAAGGAACACACTTGCTTCCTGGGACATGACCACCTCTTATTCCCTTGCGAGGTTCTGGTACAGCTCCATCAAACCTGTAAAAGTAACAAATCTACATCAGATCAGAAAGCAGAAAAAGGGTGCAAGGTCAATACTTCTGTAGCAAGACAACGACAACAAAACACAAAGCTTAAGCATTCTATGGGTAAATAACACCTACGGTCACTGAATTATTACTAATAACAATTATAGTTATTGTGCTTTAATTTAATACAGAAAAATAATCAGTTTTTTATTTTATTAATTATTAGGTTACTTTTTACTTAATTGAAAACATATTTACAATTAAAAAAAATTTTGACATCTTAAAAAACTGGAGAACTAGACTCAAAGTAGTTTTGCCCCATTTTAATTACTTTCACTTGGTCTTCACCTTATTAAAAAGTGGTTTTACCCGTGGAAGAAAGAGGACAGTAACCTAATGATTAACAAAATCAAAAATTGATTATTTTCCCGTAACAAATTAGAATGTAATGACTATGATCACTATTAGTGAATAGTTAAGTGACTATGGGTGCTATTTATCCAACATTTTGTATACTTTTTCTTATGGTATAAATGTTTTGATGTCAAGGTAAAGAAGTCAAATAAAGCAGAATTAGCACAACTGATCACATACAAATTTAATTACCTAGCCTTTGAACGGGCATCTATGTGTTGGTAAGCTTTTTCCTCGACATTTCTTTTAACCTGGTGAATAAAAGAAGAAAAAAGTAACTTAGAATTGTATTCAGATTTGAACTAAATCATGCAAAAAGGCTTATTTCCCCTGTTGACTAGGCATGTCATACTTATTTGGACCAGAGACCACAAAGAAAGCAAAAAACAAAACAATATCAACTTGACACTCACAGAATAACCAGCTTTATACTTGCAACTTCTGACAACCTGAAATACTTATTCATAGAAGGACTAATAAATTGCAGTTGAGTATCGACTAATAATTGACAGAGGAGTTCAAATATATTCATAGAAATGTTTTATTTACAGAGGAGTTTAATTGATAACCGGCATTGTAAGCAATAAGCCAAAATTAGGTTAAACAGCATTTCAGACCACCATTTAATGCAAGTTTGTAACTACAACTGCTTTGAAAAAAATCTATCACATGCCTTGAGAAAAATCAGGTCAATACACCCATCATCTAAATCTCAACTGAATTAGAAATCTGATCATTTGTTTAATAAAAGTTCATTAAAAATGACTGCATTGAATAGATCTATCACAAGTCAATAGGCTCCCATTAACCAGTCAAGTGAACATATATTATATTAACAATGTTAAGAATGACAATATTGATCTTCATGGTTTACAAATTGAAACATTGAAAAAGAAAAATGTAACTGAACCTGCTCAAGTGTCCAAACAAGATGTGGCTGAAACTTCGTCTCAAATGTGATTGGCCCAACCTATAGTGCAGAGGAACAAGAAATTGGAACCACTCCCAATAAGTATGCAAAAGAAAATGGAAAAAAAAATGAAATGACTCTACTTAATACAATGTATAGTAAACAGTACATTGTATTCTGCCAACACAAAATATGCAGATTCAAACTTCTATGAAGAAAGAATGATCCAAGGTTTGACCATTAGTTGAACACACCAACAGTCACCTAAGCATAACCAAGTTGACATTACGGACTTACAGCCTGTCCCTGATATACTTTCTCTATTGCCTCACTAGCAGCACCAGCTTTCAATATAGCATCACCAGAAGCACTTGATTCAACGTCAAATCCTGAAGCACGCCATCTTAGCAGGCCTCCATCTAGCACCCAGATTCTATCATGCCCAAAGACTCGGAACATCCTTTTCATTTGATTAAAAGGAAATAAATTTTATTAGTTCGTTCCACAAAACCATAACCATGTAGAAAGTTTCAATAAAGCAAGCAACTTACCACCAGACACGAGCTGCACTAAAAAGTCCCTTCCCATCATAAACAACCACATCATCCTTGTTCTGGATGCCAAGGGCAGTGACAGCAGCAGCAAAAGCTTTCTCCATTGGCAACATGTGTGGTAACTGATACAAGTCATCGATCTTAAGTTGTAAATATTGAGAAACAGAACAAGCCAACAGGGCATATAGTACAGTGCTTTGTGAACAGAAGTGCATAATGTGGACCCAGAAATTTTGTTTTCCATTTTACTATATATTACTTTAGATAATTATATTTATCCAAATCCTCCTAAAGAAACATGTAGAGATGAAATCAATTAAGGTGACAAATAAATATGAAAGAAATTCTTCAGTAAGCAAGAAATCAGAGAATGTAGTTGGCTCAGATAAGGAGGAAGGAAGAGCTAGGAATGACTTGATGCTGTTAAGAGCCCCAAAAAGGGAAAAAAAACTTCATGGCTTACACCACGCACAAAAGAGTAAAAAGCTCAGTTTCACCATTAATGACATTAAGAGAGACATCAGAGAAAGTAAAAAAAATATAATATTATAATAATGGGCTCATTTTTTAATATTAACTCTATCATAGATTAACCATCTAAAATTTGGTGTAGGTTATGTTAGCAACAAACTATTTTATAACAAGGGCACTTACATTAGAAGTTTGATCTACTATTCCATCCACATCAAAGAATAGGGCACCAGGAATATGAGCCACCTACAGATTGGAGGATTGAGAATGTTAGCTAATTCAAATGCTTATAAGTTCAAAGAATCAAACAGTCCAAAAGAACGTTGAAAATTACACAAGGCACTCAAGAGGAATTCTATGAGAAAGATTTGTTGAGGATATGAATGGAAAATTAATATGCAAGACTATTACCATTGCCTTGATGGTCAAATTGACACAAATTCAAATTGAGTAGGAGGTCAGCACCTGATACTCTTGAATAGGATTCCTCTGCTCATCTGGCATGTACCAAGATGCATCCAAAATCTGGTTAACATAAATGAAAAATGTATTAATAATTAAAGAAGCAATTTCACTAGAAATTATAAATTCAGTTCTCCAAAAGGTATGGAAAAGAAGTAAGCAAATATAATAATAACCACTTTCATATCACCTTCAGCTATAGAAATTATATAATAAAACAATGAAAGAAAATGCTGATATAGCTACCTTCAAATCAGGTTCCCTTAGATTGGCATGTAGCCAATCAACAGAAACAACAGGTTCGTTAGGGGACACAGATAATGTCGAATAATTAGCCCTTGTACCATCTATTGAGGACGCCATAACATGCGAAGTCCAGATAGAAGATATCTTGTAAGCCTTATAATTGGAGTTAGGCTGTGAGTAAAACAGTCTCTTCTGCACAAGTAAAAAATGAAAAGGAACATAATAATAAACAATTTAATAGGTTAAACTTAACAAGCTAGAGAACTGCTATGCCATTATCTTTATGAAGTCAAGAATGTTCAACACCTAAAGCTAAGTATACTGTGCTGAGCCCACAATAATAGATTCTTTATAGAAAGTCAATTCTTTCCACAGAAAACTTTGATTTTCTTTTAGATTCAGCAGCTACAGCATTGGTTAAATTTTTCTACGTAAAATTCAGAATTTTCGACAACTAAAGCTAAGAACAGTTTGTTGAGCCCATGATCATGGATTCTCTATAGAAAGTTCAACTCTTTTTAGAAAAAAATTTGAGCTTGTTTTTATTCTTCAATCATTCTAAGAAAAGCTAGAATAAAATAAACTTGATTAAATTCTCATCGCTATATGAGTTACAGAACTTTATCTAACATAAAGCACAAAAAAAATTCAAATTCGCTGAAAAAAAGAAACACTCGATACAGAAGTCCTCATTAGACCAAAACCAACAGTTCAAACTCTACTTCTCAAGCACAAAATCTCGACAAAACGCACAAACCCCATCAACCAAAATAAATCCTTCAAACAAATTCATCGAATAACAAAAATACCCACATAGCAGAACAAAAAAAACAAAAAACCAAAACCCAGATAAGTATTAAAAACTTAAGACAAACCCAGATGGTATTTAGGGACTTACATTGAGAAATGAAGTTAAAATTTGGGGCTTGGAGAGTGAGGAGTGAACAAGGCTATTACCAAATAAACTACAAGTGAAAAAGGGCTGACGCCATTAACTCAGAAGATTACAAGAAAGAAAATGGTCCTTGATGTGAAGGCTGTTGTGTTGTGTCAGAACTCAGAATCTGAATTGAAAGAAGCCAAATATTTGCTTTGTTTGTGTTCGTTGAAAATTGCAGCCACTATGGCCACTGAAAAAGAGCTGTGGGTACAGAACAAGAAGAAGCAGCTGTACTTAGAGCCTGTATATAATTTTGTCAATAGTGCTTTATGCGCAATTGTTGGTGAAGAAGTATACAAATAATAAGCGGACACGATAATATAAAATAAGGTGATTCTGAATTAATGAAATTACCTAATTAAATTAGTTTATTTGTATTTATGAAGATTAATGTTATTTTTATTTATAATTTGTATTGAATTAGCCAATAATAATGATGTCACTATGTACAACAGTCCAACACTATTCGTCAAGTTTGCCAATTGAGAGGCCTTTAAGGGATTAAATGACCTGTTTTTGTTCGTTAATTTATTATCTTTTTGCAACTATCTGTTATTATAAATTTTAAATTTTATATCAAAGAGAATATAATTTTACCCACGAGTTATACAAAAAGAATAAGTGAATTCCTCACATTTCAGGGTAAAAGAAAATGAAAAATGAGAATACCTCATTAGAAACCTCATTCATCAGCCTCTTATCTTCTTTTAATATAACGAACTTATGTCATTAACCCACAAGCATATATGAACCACTATCGGTGAAAATGAATTGGGAAAAAAATGTAAAGAAAAATAGTCAACACTATCATCATTATCCTTTGATTTTTATCATTTCCTCTTCACCTATCACTGTCGACATCATTACTAATTCTAATTAATTTACGGGAAGAGCTATGTTACCATTTTATCATCCGATATTGAATTTGAGTTATTTCCAAGTAATATATGTAGGTTCTACCAAAATTCAAAGCCACCCTTTTTCTAATTTATTTAAGATTGTTTATCAAGTTGAATCTTACTCAGCGAGGAAAAAATGGAAGCTGAAGCAGACGCCTGCAGGGAGCCCCCATGTTCCCACAAAGTCATGATGCTTCTTTAAACCTTAACCGACTGACGAGGTTAATAATAGTGGAGACCATCCCAAAATACTCAATATCATCCTCCAGGAAACCAAGCTTCTCAAAGTTTGATATTTTTCCTTGGATGGTTCAGTTCTTGAAATGGCAATGAGAGTAACCACAAATTTATAGATCATCATTACAACCATATCTCTTCAAAACTTCCAGAGTTACTTGGCAAAGATAGATAGCAAGTGTTTTAGTTCCACGTGGATGTTGCAAATTGGACTGAGATTATGAAATAGAATTGAAGCTAGGCTGACCTTCACTCACTGCCCTCCAATTATATGCCATTCACTTGGGTCTGGGTTTCTTTTCATACTGCAGATACGGGTGGATTTGATCCTAGCTGCTCGAGCTATTGATGCTCAACTCATACAAGCCATTAGCTACAAAACAGGCGAATCAGGTAAAACCCTCAACAAAACTATAATCACAAGTTTTTTCTGTTCTATACAAAATTTGAATCAAATTATCATGAGACACATGCAAAGAAACACTATTCTTATCTCCTCTTATTCTTTGACAATTTCTTGTTGATTCCTAGAGTTCTTTCAACATCATCGCCCTCATCTCCACCACCCCTTCTTCTCTTCTTGCCTCCAGATTCCTTGATTGTCTACAGAAGATGATTAAAATGAATAACCATATTAACTGTGATAAAAGATACATATATAGAAAAAGTAAAAATTGGACGTCTGTTGAAAGCATTTTCATTTGGCAAATTACTATCAATTCCCATTTTAGTAAGGCAAAAAGAGCAGCTTAATACCATGATGGATAATCTTTTGGCTTCCATGACACGCTCCAACAATAGCAGGAGTTCCTCTTCTTGAGCAGCAAACTCAGGCAACTTGTTGCCTGAAACAGGATAAAATGTCAGTCTGTTCAAAATTCTCATTACTAATGCTTCTGAACAAAGGAAAGACTGTAGAACCTACCAATAAGCTTCTCTATCTGTACATACCATTCCAACTCGTACTGATTCACTAGTGAGATTGCAACACCAGATCGTCCTGCCCGAGCAGTTCTTCCCACTCGATGGATGTAATCCTGAAATAAACTTGATATCAGCAAACATGGCTACAAAGATGAAGCAAAAAATACCATAGAAAATATTCAAAACAAATATCATCAGACCTATATATATTTATAACCATCTATTTGTACATCAGTGCAGATTGGAGACCTGACCTTAGAGTTTGTTGGGATATCATAATTGATAACCATGTCGACAGAGGGAATATCAAGCCCTCTACTTGCCACATCAGTGCAAATAAGAATATTGCACTCCCCAGCCTTAAACTTATTCAAGGCACCAAGTCTCTTTGACTGTCACACATATTCAACTGACAAAGTAAGTAAAGTATTTATAACCAGCAAATAACAATAAAATAAGTACAAGTGACAAAAGCTGATTCAAAAATGTCACTTCAATTAATATACCTGGCTCATTTGACCACTAATTGGGATGGCTCTTTGACCAAGATTTCTAAGCATCAAAGCTAAAAGGCGAGTTGCATCACATGTTCGAGTAAAAACCATCATTGAAGATCCTGGCATCTCAGTCAGGATATATACAAGATAGCATTCCTGCAGGCACAGGTAAATGGGAATAAATGCAAGTTAAACTTCCAACATTAGCAATATAGGGAAACACATAATTAATAACAGCAGATCCTGACTTCTGACTAATGAAAATATATTTGCAAACTTTCCACAAGAATTCTTTGCATACATATTTGAATATGTTAAAAAATATCATGAACTCCATTTCTTACATAACTGCAATCATATTTGAAAAGTAAAGTTCAAAGTTTTTATGGTTTCCATAGCTCACATGCAAAACATTTCAATTGAAAAAGTAACCCCTTCATAAATTTGAACCTTAAAAAAAGTGGTCTGTAAGAGTTTTCTCAAAGGTAGAGCACAGCTTAAACTAGAGAATTGAGATAATGTTGCAGCTTCTGAAAAAAAAAAAAGTCTCAACTCTTTTCAATAGTGAAACACATTCAACAAGGCTTTGAAAATGAAGACTAGCACATATATATTGGGTTATTGGGGTTAGGAAGATTGAAATACTATTTCATTAATGCGCAGTTTGAATCAAATTTCATATTAAAAACCTTGAGAGGAGAAAACAAACTTCAATGACTTAATGTTTGCAGTTATTAGCATATACAATCAGAATTTAACATTTTTTTTCAAGCATAATGCAAAGAAGAAGAGAACATTGTACTTAGCAGGGATAAAGCAGTACTGCTGCTTCAGCATCTCAACAGTGGAATATTTAGATGCTGCTTCAATCTGAGTAAATTAAAGAAGAGACAGCTGTTAGAATGTCAATGAGAAGAGTTATCCAGGATGAATAAAGTACATGTTTTCTTCTTTTTCAGGTACGGAATTTGTATTATAATTCCCACCTTTACAGGATTCTTCAAACATGCTCTCTGGAGCTTTCTCACCTGAAACATAGAACAAATTAATAAAACACAGAGTTATAGCAACTGCAACTTAGAACATGAGTAAAAAGGTCTGCAACAGATTTTCGGTTGATTAAAGTTTTCTTAATTAGAATTGCTAATCGGATCATCTTGGTTTTACAAACATTTATTTCATTAAGATAAGAGAAGATAGATATATATATATATATATATGTATATATGAATGTAACCCAATATCGTCTAGGGCTTTGACAAATGGAATATTGGTTTAAACATGGATCCCTATTTTCATTTTCCTCAATCGTTCTCTCTAACCCTCCCTTCTTTGGACCTTTTTTTCACCCCAAATCTTGGTGCAATCTTAGGCTCCAAAGTCAGTGCATAAAAAAAAAATCACAATCAATCACAGATTACCATCAAATCAAAGTAGAAATGAGCACTTAAAGAGTATAGACCTTCTTGGTCATCGTGGCCGAAAATAAGTATGTTCTCCGAGAGTGACGAATAACATTCAAGATTTCATCTATTGATTTTTCAGATTCCTCATTTAGCAGCCTGTCTGCCTCCTCTAGGACCTGCTCAAATGCACATAAAACACATCAGGCATAAGATATGTAGTAATATTGAGAGAATGGAATTTGGCCACATAGATATTACATTTTAGACTTTTAGTCAGGTCAAAACCACATAAAATTGTGCATGCTCATTAATATACGTGTCTGACATTTGCGTGTATTACAGCACCCAGATAAAGCTAAGAATATTGGTACACCAAATGCATTCTCTGTGTTCTCTTTTCTTTCTAATAAAAATTGGATTATCTATTGTCCCACTAATTCTAGCACAATTTAACCATGGTAATCTCCACCTAACACTTTGCATTATCCTTTCCGGAAAATTTTAGAGCCTCAAATAACTTGACTTCGGTTCTAAACATTAATTCCATGATAACCAATATGATCAATATATACATAAGCTGACCACAATAGAAAATTGCACCAAATATTTCAATGTGGCCAGCGAAAAGCCTTTGGTGTTTGTTAGATGATCCATAAGGCGTCCAGGAGTAGCGGCCTACCAAAAAAGAAAAAAAAAAAATTGATTAATCTATTAAATCAACGAAAGAAAGATAAAGTTCTATCAACCTTTTCACGTTTTACTCAATTATGCGAGGCCTACCAAACAATGCACTTAATTTATATGCATAACAGATATTGATACCAACACTTAAATTAGGAGAGCTCCAACAAAAAATTCAAACAAAATCTAATCACCTAAATTAATGCCATGAAGCAACATTTACAAGAATCTAAGAAAAATATTATGAAAACAATAATAATTTGAGTGAAAGGAACACTCACAACAACATGTGGCCGCTTTCCAAGGGCAAGGGTCTGTTGCATCATGTCTACCCCTCCAACAAGCTCCAAGAAATTCATTAAAAGTCAGTCGATGACAAAATCAATCAGTGCATATATATACAAAGATATTAAAAAATGCACGGTGAACAAGAAACTTCCGTATTAATGATGTTTATAGCAGACATATGGAGTAGATTGCCAAAATAAAAAAATGTAATTTCCAATTTAGTGATGAAAAGATAGCATAGACATCTATTTACGTCAACACTAACAGATAATGTTTCAAGCCTAGACCCAGTGGGTACAAGATTAAATTTTTGTGCACCATATAGTCGCGCTGATATGTATCTTATAAGCAAAATATTAAACCAACCATAACATGCAACATGAATACCTAGGTAACCAAAGACTGCAATCAGAAACCTTACCACTGCACATCTAAGGCTAATTCCAGATCCTAAAGCTTCAAACTGCTCAGCTATCTGAATTGCAAGCTCCCTGCGAAAGATAAAAACCAAATTCCTTAACCTAAATTTAACTAGTGAATTAAAGCAGATACAACATTTAATTTTTCTCTCAGTCAAATTAACAAATAGGGTTTGAACCTCGTCGGAGAGAGAACACAAGCGAAAAATGCAGGAACTGTGCGTTGAGTCTCCGCAATATCTAGAAGTGCTTGCAATATGGGAACGGCAAACGCTCCAGTTTTACCAGACCCAGTTTGCGCAAGCCCAATCAAATCTTTACCTGCAGTTTGATTCATACAACATAAATAACTAATTTGAGAAAAATTAATAAAAATTAAGCTAAAAAAGAAGAGAACCTTCTAGAGCATGAGGTATAGCTTCAGCTTGAATCTTTGAAGGACTTTTCCACCCTAAATTATCGCACGTCTCCACCAGTTCATCGCGCAATCCTAATTCTTTAAAGCTCTTCACTTCCTCCGTCTCTTCCGCCATTGTTAATCAATTGACTTCCGACGAGATACTGCCGCTGCCGCGGTGGCGCGTTCTCCGAAGTCTTGCGTCTGAACAGAGGTTTATGCTCGGGGCTTTAGAGATAGAAGAAGCTCTATTCATACATCGAAACGGCATCGTTTCTTTATGCAAAAAAGTTAGGGGTATTATTGTCCTTACACCATAATTTATGTCTATTTACCAAAAAACCCTTATCCTTTTTGTCTGGCCCCTTGTTCAAGCAACTTGAAGGACAAGAAGCAGACTCATGAACCAAACTCATAAAGCAGACTAGCTCTGTCTCTCTCTCTCTCTCTCTCTCGCAAAACGCTGAATCTGATCTCGAAGGTGAAGTGCGATCCCTTCGCAAAACGTTGTCGTTTCACTTCCTTGTCGACTTCGTTTGCAATTACTGAAATATGGGCGACAGTCAGTATTCATTTTCTCTAACGACTTTCAGGTATGGACTGACTTATATTTGCTTAGATTTTAAATTTAATATACAGTTGTATTAATTTCCGATGATTTGTGTTGCTGTGATCGTGCAGTCCTTCTGGGAAGCTTGTTCAGATTGAACATGCCCTAACGGCCGTT
This sequence comes from Anacardium occidentale, assembly GCA_026122585.1. Lineage (NCBI taxonomy): Eukaryota > Viridiplantae > Streptophyta > Magnoliopsida > Sapindales > Anacardiaceae > Anacardium > Anacardium occidentale. The sequence goes on from JAJEJH010000045.1 coordinate 200,867, forward strand.
GGATCCGGCCAAACGTCTTTAGGAATTAAAGGTAAAATTTTTTAGGTGTTGAATAAGAGAGTCAATTGTTAGTTGTTGATAATTGGTTGGGAAATTTGTGATGATTGATTGTTTTTGGGTGTTGGGTTTGTGGTTGCATTGCAGCTGCTAATGGAGTTGTCATTGCGACTGAGAAAAAACTACCATCTATTTTGGTTGATGAAACCTCAGTGAGTATTTTTATTTTATCATAGGAGGAGTCATTTTTAATTACAAGTAACATGTAATGGTGCTGACACGGTAATATTGCTGATATACTTACAATGCTAAAATGGTAGACAAGAGAGCGTTTTGGTTTATGCCCTGTTCTAATAGATTTTGTCACCATATATGTAGTTCATAATTTAATTTATGTATTTGTTTGATTTCAGGTTCAAAAGATTCAGACCTTAACTCCAAACATTGGAGTTGTTTACAGGTGCTTTTTCTTCCACATCTTCAGATGCTTGATAAATTTTTAGGTTAACTATAGTTTTGTGTGTTTTCTTCTGTATTAAGAGTGTTGTTTGCTTAGAACTATAGTTTCTGTTGTGTATTTTATTTCACTCAATCTTTATTGCAAAATATATTTGCTATGTGATGACCTGTTAGTCAATTCGTTCCGTTCATAAGTTATTTCCCTAATCCTTAAATTTATCAACAAAGGTCCTGGTTGTTTTTGTTTGCTATGGGGTGTATAATCTGATAATTTTGAATTTGCTGGGAAAATCAAATTTTAGTTTGATTTCCAGGTTTGACTGTTTAAGATTTTGCTTTATTATGGCTCTCCAAATGCAGCAGAATCTCTGCTAGTTCAATTTTAGTGAAGAAAACTTGATTTCATCTTCCTAAAACAATTTGAAGTCTTCATTATTCAGACAACAAATTGTTATTTCTGTGTCATTGAATAGGCTGCTTTTTTTTCTACCTTTCTCTTTATGCAATTTATGTCATGAATTTTATCTTTTTCTTATCACTTATGCAGTGGCATGGGTCCAGATTTTCGAGTTCTAGTTCGAAAAAGTAGGAAGCAGGCAGAGCAATACCACAGACTATACAAGGTAACACACTACTTCTTTTTTTTTACTGCCATTGCTTAAGCGCATCTTCTCTGCTCCTTTTTGTCCTTACTCTTTTTAAGTTTGGATACACGTACATCTTCTATCTTTTGTAGTTAATAGTTTTTTTTTTTTAATCACTTTTTTAACATAGTAAGATCTCTCTTCAATCACTTTATAGAATTAACCAATCACTGACTATAGCTCTATTCTTTGATCACTCTGACTCAAATGTGTTATGATTGCAGGAGCCAATCCCTGTTACACAACTTGTTAGGGAAACTGCTGCTGTTATGCAGGAGTTCACTCAATCAGGGTAACAGTAACTTCTTTATAACATGATATTGTTTCCTTCGGCTGATCATTGTATTTCAAAAGATGAGAGACCTAGACTTGTTGTAAATCTGATGCTGATGCTTTTTTATCAGCTGGGATGCAATTTTCAAGGATAGAGAAAAACAAGAGGATCTGATTCTTTTAGTATATTGTTTGTGGGCATTTTTATTTGAAACTTATATTTGTAAATTAGTAGTGGTACACATTGCCAGATGCCATTTTATGTTAAATCTTCAAAGCTTTGACCTCAAATGTCATTTTTTTGTTTCTGAATACTGATATATTTGTTTCCTCGTATCAGTGGTGTTCGGCCATTTGGAGTTTCACTGTTGGTTGCAGGGTTCGATGACAAAGGTCCACAACTATATCAGGTAGTTCGGTTTTCCTGATCTAAAGGCACATATTTTTTGTCCATGGTTACTATATTTGTAGAACCTTGTGAAAGTTCTGATTTAAACTTCTGCTTTTAATAGTAGTGGAGCTTGCAACTGATATGCTCCCTACTTGGAAAATGTCTTGACTGAGTCAATCTGGATTTCTATTTAAGATATGCACACTTCCAAGGACTTCTCTATCTAGCTTCATAATCCACTATCTTTTTTCACCTGAGGAATCACTGATACATGGATCTTATTTTTTTTGGTTTTTGGAGTGTATTGTGTATGGGATCTTACAAGTTATAAATTTGCGTATTTTGGTCTAGGTGGACCCTTCAGGATCATACTTCTCTTGGAAAGCTTCAGCAATGGGCAAAAATGTTTCTAATGCAAAGACATTTCTTGAGAAGAGGTAAGTTTAATTTTCCATGCTCTTAGCTGGATCCTTCTCTAGTAGATATTTCATTTGACCCATTCGTAAAATGAAATGAGGCTGTTCAAGTAATGAATCATTGCCTTCATTTTTTTTGGCTTATGAGGCAGCTATCTCTTTCTCTGTGTGTGTTGTTATGTGGCAGTAAAATCCGGTGCAATTCCAATGACGTGTACGCATAGCTCTGTTTATGCATTACCTGAATAATTGCCCCATAAGAATCATGGGGAAATAAACTATATTTTCCTCATGATTTAAGTTAGTGAACTTTCTTGCTTATACCTCATTGTATATCCAATTGCCTTTTCCATGTAAGGTGGGAAATAACTACCAAAATTGTATTCGACATCAAAATAGTTCTTAGAAGTGAAATAGTTCTAAGTGGATACTTGACATCTCTCTTAATTGTTTCTGGTATGTGCTTGCAGGTATACAGAGGATATGGAGCTGGATGATGCTGTGCACACAGCAATCTTGACGCTGAAGGAAGGGTGAGTATCTAACTTTCTTGTCTTTGCATTAAATTGAAAAACTTCTTAGTAATAGCTATAATGGCCCACTTTTATGAATGGCAATCTCACAGCGTCATGGTAACCTTACATTTTTCTCATTAATGTCCTGATAATATTCAACTCCACATAAGCTTAATCATTGTGAAAGAGGATTTAGCTTAGATATTACTAGTTGGAAATTAGGTGGTTAAGATGTCTCTGAGTAGCTGGAAGCTTGGTCCATAATTCTTATTGCATATTTATTAAAGAGATCTGCGTTTGAGGAAAATCTTGTCATTTTGTGGTCTGCATATTTGTGCAATGCAATATTTCAAAATGTGGATTGGCTTTTCCTTTCTAATGTTTAATATAAGCTCTCATTTTCCTACATATGTTATAGGTTCGAAGGACAGATTTCTGGCAAAAACATTGAGATTGGCATAATTGGTGCTGACAAAAAATTCAGGCAAGTTTCATCTTTTATCTTCCTGTAGACTGACTCTGTTTTCCTGCCCATTTCATGCTTTCAGTTTATTTACCTGGTCTGAACCAAGCAGTAGTTCAACCTCACCTAAGTTTTCTTATTGTGCCTTTCTTTTTGTAGAGTGCTTACTCCAGCTGAAATCGATGATTACTTGGCAGAAGTTGAGTAGATCGAGTGTCATTGATCAAAGAAAGCATAACTACCATTCTGTGGTCTTTCAAGATTCAGGATTTGAGAGATTGAAACCTGTAAACCAAAGTGCTGAGCTCGAACAATTTTCTTTTGCACTGAACACTAAATTTTCCAGTACTTGTAAACGTTGAAACATGTATCCGACAATGGTTTCTTATGATAATCTGGTTGACTTGCTTGTTCTTAGAATTAACACGGTTGAGTTCTGAAGCTTATGAGAATGAATTTGGTGATTATTGAGAGCTGTACGGATAGCATATCGCCAATAATCAGAGCAAGAACACTCGCAAGGGTTGTAAATATGTTTCTTCTCCTAATGATTCTGCTTCTAAACAGAATTGGTAAGTGATGGTAAAACAAAAATTTCCATCAAACGATCTCATTCAACAAAAATAAAACAAAATTTAAACTAACTCATTTAATTCGCATAAATTGGAATTGATGCTGAGTTTGACTTAAGATAAAATCCTACTCTAAATACAATTTTTTCATATGTAAGAGCCTTCAATCAAGAGGAAAGTGACCAAGTATAGTTTAATTAAAATTGTCTTACCAGATTCATAAATTAAAACATTAGTTATTTTTCCTGGGAAGGGATTAGGAAGCAAATGTACTTCAATTAAAATGGTATTTACAAATATATAAATTAAGACATTATTTCCCCTGGGAAAGGTTTAGGAAACAAATATACCTTAATTAAAATTGTCTTACCAGATAAATCTAATATGATCTTCTTTCTTGGAAACCGTGTCCAAGAAACAAGATCTGATCAGATTCATAGATATTGGAAGTAATTGAAATTCCTCTGTGTAATGGTTTCCTGATTTTCTAGGATTACTTAATATTGTGCTATCTTTTCTTTGTTTATAAATATTAGATCATGGTTTCTCTTGGAGTCAAAGTTTCTTTCTCAGTCTATTCCTTCACTCACTCAATACAAAACTACCAATTTCGTCAGGGTTCTGCTGCGCTTTACGTTAGGAAGGTAATGTCTCATGCATTCCCATCGGCATCCATATTATATTCTTTTAAATCTGTTCCGATATCTTTCTTGATTTCTTTGCCTTTCGCTTAGTTTAATACGTTCTTTCTTTTGTGTTCTATCTTTTAGTTTAATAATGAGGATGCCAATAGGATATCGTTTTGATCCAACTGATGAAGATATCGTTCTTCATTACCTTTACAACAAAACTCATGACCTCCCGCTTTCTTCAACATCTGCGGTGATTGAGTGCGATATATACGATGAAACGGATACGTGGAAGAGATTCTTTGAAGCCACGAGGGAAACTAGTCTTTACTTCTTCACCAAGCTTAGGAAGAAATCGGAGAAAGGTTCAAGAGCCGAACGTGCTACTGGAAGCGGAACATGGAGAGCTCAGAATGAAAAAGATTTGTACAAGGGAGGTGACAGAACACAACCCATCGGATACAAAAGGAGTTTTACGTTTGTCCCAAGTAAGAAAAATGCTGAAGAAAAAGGAAAGTGGGTGATGCATGAATATCGACTGCATGAGAAGCTATTGATGAAGGAGAAGGGTGATTTGGTGGTCTGTCGAATCAAGAAGAATGTCACCAGGGGAGAAAGGAGTACAAGAAAGTTGACGAGTAAAAATAATAATGAGAATTCTATGAGTCATGGCCATAAAGTTCCAGATGGTGGAAACGATTCAGATAGACTATTGGAAGAGTTGGATGAAGCATTTTTTATATTGGAAAATTCTTTCGCCATGGAGGAGCCTGAAATATTATGGACCTGATACTGATGAGTAGCCACTGAACTACTTACTATGTACTCAATACTGTTAATTGTACCACTGAAAGATAGGATTTCTCACAATATATTATTAGCGATGTACATTTAATTACTATTTTCTGACTGTTTTCTACATTTTTTTTTTCAGCTATATTTGATCGGTTTAAACTTGTTAATTACATTTTTCTTGTCTTTAGGGTTCTTGTTTTTACTATCTTGTCTACCAAAATAAATCACTGGTCATGCATGATATAAAATGAATAACAGAGCTTAAGAAGCATCACAATTCAAACTGGCTCATAAAACTATCAACTAAATAGAAAGTGGTTTGGGCAAGGCTTCCTTGTTAGGCCGTGGAACAATCTTTAGATTGAACTTTGCCAGGCCATGGTTAAGATGTCAAACCTTGGAGTCCTTTCAGGATCCCAAGGTCAGGTCAAGATTAACTGTTCCTTGCCTGCTGAATACTCGTGGTGGTTTCAGCTCTGGCCACTGTTACCTCTTAAAGATCTCTTCTCATTCTTTCATTAGCTGAATATTTTCTATGTTGTTCAGCCTTATGTTGAACCTAACAGGCTTATTTGCACGTAAAAATAAGCAAGGATTTGGGACTCAGCTCCGCTTCTTGGTTATAATGTTCGTTGCGTTAGTGTAAAATAAACTACAAAATACGTATAGCATCAGTAAAATAAATAATCATACAATAAAGTGAAAAAATACATACAATTTATTTTGGTTTATCCAAATTAAACTATATCAGAGTTAATATTATTTTGATAGCTCATTTAGATCTTTATATCTTTCAATCTTAGATTATTTAGTTAGCAAAAACTATATTATACATAACCATAGACAAATAACAAAAATTTTGCCTGTTACATTCTTTCAATTTGTTATCATTTGTGCAAATGTTTTTGTTATAATTTTTAGTATTTTACAACACACGACATGTAGCATCCCAGATTTTAAGAAAAAAGCCCTTAGGGGTTAGAAATAGAATTCAGAAATAGGTTGGGAGTCTAGATGAATTCAGGGGTGAGATGGTAATTTTTCAGGGCTGTGTGGCCTTCGTATGATTCCTTTAGGGAAGTTTCAATCATGCAAAACGCGGGAAATGGATTTCATTCATTTTCTCTTGGTGCACTCCCGTGCACAGTGCCCTGCACGCCTGTGCAGATGGGTAGCAAGAGAGAGAGACGAGAGATTTATTAGTTTCTCACCCGTAGTTTCCCATTTTTCAGCCAGTGTTTCTTTGTTTCCAGTAGCTCCCAACCCTAGACGCGAGATTCAGCTTCCAGCAGCTCCCAATCCAGCTAGAGAGATCAGAGATTAGCTTGAGAGATAGTTTCCAGCAGCCATGTCAAGAGGTAAGTGTTTCTTACTCTCTCTTCGTATTTTCCGGCTTGTTTGATGTGGATGGAAACGTGTGTTTCCATTTCCAGCTTGAGATGCTATGCTTGCATGTGTATATGATGATGAGATGATGATTATATGTTGATTGCTATGCTTATTTTCCACCCAGAATACATGCATGCTTTGTTTTGTGTGTGTTGTGAGAGAAAGCTTGATTTGCCATGGTGGATTCAGTGATATTGGATGGATGATGAAATTGATGATGTATATGTGATGATTGAAGTGCCATTGATGCATGTTTCCAGTTAATTTCAGTTTGGTTGAGAATCAGTTGGGTTCCTGCGCGTTTCAGGTATGCCTTATCTGAGCAGGACAAGACGCACGGTCATGTGCCCGCGAGAGCACGCCCGTGTGCCCTTGTTCCTGCAAGGACACGGCCGTGTGCACGAAGTGCACACGGGTAGGAAACGTAGGGACACGACCGTGTGCCTTGAGGGACACGACCGTGTGTCCTTCATTTGCTTGAAATGGCCAGATTATTCCAGAAGCGTGCACGGCCAGGCACACGACCGGGGCACGGTCCCGTGTGCCTGGGCACACGTCCGTGTGCCTTTGTTGGACACGACCGTGTGTGTGTGCTGCACGACCGTGTGCCTTCCTTGCACGGTCATGTGTCAGTCAAAATTTTTCCAAAATTTCAGAAATTGAATTATTAAAGGTTGGTAATTCATCCAAGACCTAATAATCATCAGATAATCCAGAAATCAGCTAAGACATACAGCATATGCATTCATAGCACAACATGTAGTCTGAAGGAGGATCCAGGGATCCAAATTCAGTAGTTTTCACTATTCAGAACCTAATGTATGGGTTACAGTTTAGGGTAAACTCGAAGGGGCATCTGTGGGACCCAGTTTTCTGACACCAGTTAGTCTGCTCAGCATATCAGTTATCAGCTTTTAGCGAGTAGCTAGAATGTTCAGCCCACTTGGTCAGGATGCCGAATCCCTGTGTTCATCAGCCTGATCAGCACAGCAGGTACCTTCGGGTACATATAGTTTTCAGATGCATGCATCATCAGCAGTTCCTCAGATATTATGTCATGCCATGTGCATTTCAGTAATTAATTAATAATGGAAATCAGCAGTCCAGTAATCAGTTTCAGCACCAGCAAGCGTGTAGATGTATGATAGGGCCGAGATCAGGTATGTTTGCCCTTGTTTGTGCTTGCTTGGGTTGAGGGAAGTAAGGAATGCTTACTGGGTGATCTTTATCACTCATCCATTTCCTTCTTCCTTCCTTTTCAGGTCAGTTTGCTGCTGGCGAGGAGCGGGTGGACTGAGGCTCGCGAGAGAGGACCCACACACACCCTTTTCAGCTTATACATGTATTTTGTATACTTTCAGATATAAAGAACATTGTACAGAACAGTTTGCATAGTTATGAAAAGCCAGTTTGGGCTCATTGTATATTCAGTTTCAGATCAGCTTCCGCTTGCCATGTAATTTAGTTCAGCAGGTTTCCTTTTCGTAGAATTCCCGTCTCAGGTACCTAGTTTCTAGTTTACTAAATAAAAGAACAGTTTTATTCAGCAGCAGGGGTATTCGGGGTAGCGGGTCCTACACGACATATTGTATGATATAATACAATATTTTGATGGAAAACAATACACATCATAAGAATATTAAATTATTTTGATATAGTAGGTGTATCGTATGATATGATATATATTTTTAACATAAATTGATACATATTTTTAGAGAATTGATAATGTGAAGATGTATATGAAAAATTTTTAATTTTTATGCATTTATGATATTTTCTAACATTATGACATAATAATTATTATTTTATTTTAAAAAAATTTCTGACAAGACAAACAACACATAGAAAATTAAGATTTTGAAATACCATATAATTTATTTTCACTCAAATTTGGAAAGCCCATTGATAAATACATTATGCAAACGATACATGATATAAAAAATAAGATTTTCGATATACAACAATTTATTTTCACTCAAAGTTTGAATAAGTAACTGAATTTGACTTGGGATCAAATCTATCTTTAAATACAATTTTTCACAAAAGTGACCAAAGAACAAAGAAGGAGAGCACTAGCCATTCCATTGATATTCAATTTTTTTTGTTTTATTTTATTTGCAATAATTAATATTTGTAGAAATAGTATCAGGATAATTCTACCTGTCAAGGTTAATGTATATAGTATTATAATCTTATCCAAGATTTATTAGAATTGCCTGTTTTATACTTTTCCTTGGGAAAGGATCAGGAAACAATTATACTTTAATTAAAATTGTTTTACCAGATATATTTATTATGATCTTCTTTCTTGGAAACGGCATTCAAGAAATAAGAAACAATATTTTCCTTAAAATTATGGAAACCTGATTTACTACCGGATTGCCGAATATTGTGTTACCTTGTCTTTATATATAAATATTAGGTATCTTTCTCATCGTATTTGTTTCTGAAATAAATCTCTCTCAATTTCTTCGCAATTTCTCTGCTGTTTCTCTTAGTGTAGTAGTTTCTTTCTTCAGGGTTCAGCTGTGCTTTACATCAGGAAGGTAATGTCTCATGCAATCCAATCGGCATTCATATTATATTCTTTTAAATCTGTTCCGATATCTTTCTTAATTTCTTTGCCTTTCGCTTAGTTTAATTAATGCGTTGGTTGCCATTAGGTTATCGTTGTGATCCAACATCTACTGTGATTGAGTGCGATAGATACGATGAAACAGATGCATGGAAGAAATTCTTTGAAGCGAGGAAAGAAACTAGTCTTTACTTTTTCACCAAGCACAAGAAGAAATCGGAGAAAGGTTCAAGAGCTGTATGTGCTACTGGAAGCGGAATGTGGAGATCTCAGAATGATAAAGATTTGCACGAAGGAGGTGACAGAACACAACCCATCGGATACAAACGGCGTTTTACGTTTGTCCTTAATAAGAAGAATGCTGAAGAAAAAGGAAAGTGGGTGATGCACGAATATCGACTTTACGAGAGCTATTGGCGAAGGCGAAGGGTGATTTGGTGGTTTGTCGAATCAAGAAGAAAGTCACCAGGGGAGAAAGGAGTACAAGTAAGTTGACTCGTAAAAATAGTAATGAGAATTCTCGAGTCATGGACAAAAGGTTCCAGATGATGGAAAAGCTGCAGATAGAATATTGGAAGCATTTTCGATTCTGGAAAATTCTTTCACCATCGGGGAGCCTGATATATTGTGGACCTAAGCTTAATCATTGTGAATTGTCTCTACATTGATGTCTCTGAGTAGCTGGAAGCTTGGTCCATAATTCTTATTAATATTTATTTAAAGAGATGTGCCTTGGAGGAAAATTTTGTTATTTTGTGGTCTGCATATTTGTGCAATGCAATATTTTGAAATGTGGATTGGCTTTTCCTTTCTAATGGTTAATATAAGCCCTCATTTTCCTACATATGTTATAGGTTCGAAGGACAAATTTCTGGCAAAAACATTGAGATTGGCATAATTGGTGCTGACAAAAAATTCTGGCAAGTTTCATCTTTTATCTTCCTGTAAACTGACTGTTTGTGTTTTCCTGCCCATTTCATGCTTTCAGGTTATTTTTCTGGTCTGAACCAAGCAGTACTTTAACCTCACCTAAGTTTTCTTATTGTGCCTTTCTTTTTGCAGAGTGCTTACTCCAGCTGAAATTGATGATTACTTGGCAGAAGTTGAGTAGATCGCGTCTCATTTATCAAAGAAAGCATAACTACCATTCTGTGGCCTTTCAAAGAGAGATTGAAACCTGTAAACCAAAGTACTGAACACTAACTTTTCCAGTACAGTACTTATGAACGTTGAAACATGCATCCGACTTTGGTTTCTTATGATAATCTGGTTGACTTCTTCTTCTTCTTAGATTTAACACTATTGAGTTCTGATGCTTATGAGAATGAATTCGGAGATTATTGAGAGCTGTACGGATAGCCATATCGCCAATAATCAGAACAAGATTGCTTATAAACAGATTTGGTAAGTGATGGTAAAAAAAAAAATCCATCAAACGATCTCATTCAATTAAAATAAAACAAAATTTAAACTAACTCATTTAATTCGTATAAATTGGAATTGATGCTGAGTTTGACTTAACATAAAATCCATCTCTAAATGCAATTTTTCATATATAAGAGCCTTCAATCAAGAGGAAAGTGACTAAGTGTACTATAATTAAAATTGTCTTACCAGATACATAAATTAAAACATTAATTATTTTCCATAGGAAGGGATTAGGAAGCAATGTACTTCAATTAAAATTGTATTAGCAGATATATAAAATAAAACATCATTTTCCCCGGGAAAGGATTAGGAAACAAATATACTTTAATTAAAATTGTCTTACCAGATAAATCTAATATGATCTTCTTTCTTGGAAACCGTGTTCAAGAAACAAGATCTGATCAGAACATAGATATTGGAAGTAATTGAAATTCCTCTCTGTAATGGTTTCCTGATTTACTAGGATTACTCAATATTGTGCTATCTTTTCTTCATTTATAAATATTAGATCATGGTTTCTTGGCGTCGAAGTTTTCTGTTCCTTCACTCACTCAATACAGAACTACCGATTTCGTCAGGGTTCTGCTGCGCTTTACATCAGGAAGGTAATGTCTCATGCATTCCCATCGGCATCCATATTATATTCTTTTAAATCTGTTCCGATATCTTTCTTGATTTCTTTGCCTTTCGCTTAGTTTAATACGTTCTTTCTTGTGTGTTCTATCTTTTAGTTTAATAATGAGGATGCCAATAGGATATCGTTTTGATCCAACTGATGAAGATATCTTTCTTCATTACCTTTACAACAAAACTCATGACCTCCCACTTTCTTCAACATCTGCGGTGATTGAGTGCGATATATACGATGAAACGGATGCGTGGAAGAGATTCTTTGAAGCCACAGGGGAAACTAGTCTTTACTTCTTCACCAAGCTTAGGAAGAAATCGGAGAAAGGTTCAAGAGCCGAACGTGCTACTGGAAGCGGAACATGGAGAGCTCAGAATGAAAAAGATTTGTACAAGGGAGGTGACAGAACACAACCCATCGGATACAAAAGGAGTTTTACGTTTGTCCCTAGTAAGAAAAATGCTGAAGAAAAAGGAAAGTGGGTGATGCATGAATATCGACTGCATGAGAAGCTATTGATGAAGGAGAAGGGTGATTTGGTGGTCTGTCGAATCAAGAAGAATGTCACCAGGGGAGAAAGGAGTACAAGAAATTTGACGAGTAAAAATAATAATGAGAATTCTATGAGTCATGGCCATAAAGTTCCAGATGGTGGAAAAGATTCAGATAGACTATTGGAAGAGTTGGATGAAGCATTTTTAATATTGGAAAATTCTTTCGCCATGGAGGAGCCTGAAATATTATGGACCTAATTCTGATGAGTAGCCACTGAACTACGTACTATGTACTCCTTAATACTGTTAGTTGTACCACTGAAATATAGGATTTCTCACAATATGTTAATAGCGATGTACATTTAATTACTATTTTCTTACTGTTTTCTATATTTTTTTTTTCATTTATATTTGATCGGTTTATACTTGTTAATCACTTTTTTTAGACTTTAGGGTTCTTGTTTTTACTATCTTTTCTACCAAAATAAATCATTGGTCATACATGACATAAAATGAATAACTGGAGCTTAAGAAGCACTACAATTCAAACTGGTTTATAAACCTATCAACTAAATAGAAAGTGATCTCGGGCAAGGCTTCCGTGTCAGGCAGTGGAACAATCTTTAGAATGAACTTTGCCAGGCCATGGTTAAGGTGTCAAACCTTGGAGTCCTGTCAGGATCCCAAGATCAGGTCAGGATTAACTGTTCCTTGCCCGCTGAATACTCGTGGTAGTTTCAGCACCTCGCCACCGTTACCTCTTAAAGATCTCTTTTCATTCTTTCAACAGCTGAATAATTTCTATGTTGTTCAGCTTGATGTTGAACCTGACAGGCTTATTTGCACCCAAAATAAGCAGGGACTTGGGATTAAGCTCCGCTTCTTGGTTGTAATGTTCATTAAGTTGGTGCAAAATAAACTAGAAATTGTCTATGTTATCACTAAAATAATCATACATGAAGAAAAAAGATACGTGTGATTTATTTTGGTTTATCCAAAATCGAACTACATCAGAGTTAATATTATTTTAATACATTTCTACGTCTTTAGATCTTTCAGTCTCACTATATTATGCGCAGAGACTAAATTATATATAACTTTTAATTTATTTTTGCTTGTGAAAATATTTTCATTATAATTATTAGTATCTTGCAATATACAATACATATTATACGATATAATATAATATCGATAGAAGACAATATATATCTTAAATTTAATAATATTATAATCTTATTCAAGATTAATTAGAATTGCCTGTCTTATGGAAAGGATCAGGAAACAAGTATACTTTAATTAAAATTGTTTTACCAGATAAATTTAATATGATCTTCTTTCTTGGAAACCGCCTTCAAGAAATAATAAGAAACATTATTTTCCTTAAAATTATGGAAACCTGATTTACTAGGATTACTGAATATTCTGCTATCTTGTCTTTATATTATATATCTTTCTCATCGTATTCGTTTCTGAAATAAATCTCTCTCAATTTCTCCGTCGTTTCTCTTAGTGTATTAGTTTCGTTCAACTGTGCTTTACATCTGGAAGGTAATGTCTCATACATTCCAATCGGCATACATATTATATTCTTTTAAATCCGCTCTGTTGATTGAGATGACTCATGAAGCTACATTCAAAATAAATTATCTTTTATTTTTAAAATTCAAGATTAGATTAGTTATCATCTTAGATAAGTTATTATCTTTTGTTCAAATTAAATTTAGATAAGATTTTTCTAAGAATTCAAATTTTAAATTGTAGTAGATTATCCTACAAATTCAGTTTCAATTTTATTGTATAAATAGATGTTTGATTGATCAATAAAAATATCATTTTGCCAATTGAAAACAAAAAACCTACAAATTGGTATCAGAGCCTTATCTTAAGGGATCTGTGAATTGGAGTGAGCCAAAAACACAAACCCCATTACCCACATATATCAACACAAAGCCCTACAAACAATTCGAAATGAATTCAGAAGTTTCTTTTACTGCGATTGCACCTCCAGTGTTTGACGGAATAAATTATCAAATGTGGGCTATTAGAATGGAAGCCTATCTTGATGCAAATGATCTCTGAGAAGCTGTTGAAGAAGAATATGAAGTCCTTCTACTGCCAGAAAATCCAACTATTGCACAAATAAAAAATCAAAAGGAGAGGAAACAAAGAAAATCGAAAGCAAAAGCAAACTTGTTCGCAGCTATCTCACAAACCATTTTTACCAGAATAATGACACTGAAAACAGTCAAGGAAATTTGGGGTTTTTTTGAAAAAAGAGTATGAAGGAAATGAAAGGGTCAAAGGAATGCAAGTGCTAAATTTAATTCGAGATTTTGAGATGCAAAGGATGAAGGAATCTGAAACAATCAAAGACTATGTCGACAGACTCCTTGGCATAGTCAACAAAGTAAGACTTCTTGGTACTGATTTTTCTGAATCAAGAATAGTTCAGAAAGTTCTAGTTACACTTCCTGAAAAATTTGAAGCTACAATTTCAGCCCTAGAAAACTCAAAAGACCTTTCAAATATCACCTTGGCAGAAATATTAAATGCATTGCAGGCACAAGAACAAAGAAGATTCATGAGGCAAGAATGATCTGTAGAATGAGCTTTTCAAGCCAAAAACGAGAAAAAAAGACAATACAACAACAATAATAGCAACAACAACAACAATGATAGAGTTTTTCCACTCTGTCCTTATTGCAAAAAAACCAATCACCCACAAAAAAAAATGTTGGTGGAGACCAGATGTAAGATGTCATAAGTGTGGTCAGTTATGACACATTGAGAGGATATGCAAGTCTCAACAGTAACAAAGTGAAGCCAAAGCTGCTGTGGATCAACCTCAAGAGGAGATGTTATTTGCAGTATCATGTTATGACACCAACATCCCAAAAAAAGGTTGGATGATAGACAGTGGTTGTACAAACCACATGACCCACGATGAAAAGCTATTCAAAGAGCTTGACAAAACTGTCATTTCTAAAGTTAGAATTGGGAATGGAGCACATATTACAGTAAAAGGCAAAGGAACAGTTGCAATTGAAGGCTATTCAGGTTTGAAATTAATCTCTGATGTTTTATATGTTCCTGAGATTGATCAAAATCTTTTGAGTGTTGGTCAGCTGCTAGAAAAAGGCTATAAGGTGTTGTTCGAAGAAAAAATTTGTATAATTAACGATGCAGAAGACAGAGATGTATTCAAAATTAAAATGAAAGACAAAAGTTTTGTCTTGAATTTTATAGAAGAAGATGCAGACATTGAACATCAATTAGTTGCACCTTATACTACTCAGCAGAATGATGGTGTGAAGAAAAAAAATGAGACAATTATGAATATGAGAAAATGCTTGCTTCATGACAAGAAGTTGCCAAAGAGGTTCTGGGCTAAAGCTGCAAATACAAAAACATTTCTGCTAAACAAATTGCCTAAAAAATCTCTACAAAGAAGGAATTCATTTGAAGTATGGTATGACTACAAACAAAAATTACCTAATTCAAAATCTTTTGGTTGTCTTTATCATATTCCTCAGGTCAAGAGAAACAAATGGGATAAGATAGCTTCAGAGCCAAGGGGGAGTGTTGATTGAGATGACTCATGAAGCTACATTCAAAATAAATTATCTTTTATTTTTAAAATTCAAGATTAGATTAGTTATCATCTTAGATAAGTTATTATCTTTTGTTCAAATTAAATTTAGATAAGATTTTTCTAAGAATTCAAATTTTAAATTGTAGTAGATTATCCTGCAAATTCAGTTTCAATTTTGCTGTATAAATGGATGTTTGATTGATCAATAAAAATATCTTTTTGCCAATTGAAAACAAAAAACCTACAAATCCGATATCTTTCTCGATTTCTTTTTTCTTTTGCTTAGTTTAATTAATGCGCTGAATGCCATTAGGTTATCGTTTTGATCCAACATCTACACTGATTGAGTGCGATAGATACGATGAAAAAGATGCACGGAAGAAATTCTTTGAAGCGAGGAAAGAAATTAGTCTTTAGTTTTTCACCATGCTTTGGAAGAAATCGGAGAAAGGTTCAAGAGCCGAACGTGCTATTGGAAATTGAACATGGAGAGCTCAGAATGATAAAGATTTGTACAAAGGAGGTGACAGAACACAACATCGGATACAAACGGAGTTTTACGTTTGTCCTTAATAAGAAGAATGCTGAAGAAAAAGGAAAGTGGGTGATGCACGAATATAGACTTTATCAGAGCTATTGGCGAAGGAGAAGGGTGATTTGGTGGTTTATCGAATCAAGAAGAAAGTCACCAGGGGAGAAAGGAGTACAAGTAAATTGACTCGTAAAAATGGTAATGAGAATTCTCTTGAGTCATGGACAAAAGGTGCAGATAGAATATTGAAAGACTTAGATGGAGCATTTTCGATTTTGGAAAATTCTTTTACTATCGAGGAGAGCCTGATATATTATGGACCTAAGCTTAATCATTTTGAATTGTCTCTACATTGATGTCTCTGAGTAGCTGGAAGCTTGTCTCTACATATTTATTTAAAGAGATGTGCTTTGAGGAAAATCTTGTTAAATTTGGTGGTCTGCATGTTTGTGTGTTCTATCTTTTAGTTTAATAATGAGGATGCCAATAGGATATCGTTTTCATCCAACTGATGAAGATATCGTTCTTCATTACCTTTACGACAAAACTCATGACCTCCCACTTTCTTCAACATCTGCTGTGATTGAGTGCGATTTATACGATGGAACGGATGCGTGGAAGAGATTCTTTGAAGGGAAGGAGAAAGCTAGTCTTTACTTCTTCACCAAGCTTAGGAAGAAATCGGAGAAAGGTTCAAGAGCTGAATGTGCTTCTGGAAGCGGAACATGGAGAGCTCAGAATGAAAAAGATTTGTACAAGGGAGGTGACAGAACACAACCCATCGGATACAAAAGGAGTTTTACGTTTGTCCCTAGTAAGAAAAATGCTGAAGAAAAAGGAAAGTGGGTGATACATGAATATTGACTACATGGGAACCTATTGATGAAGGAGAAGGGTGATTTGGTGGTCTGTCGAATCAAGAAGAATATCACCAGGGGAGAAAGGAGTATAAGAAAGTTGACTACTGAAAATAATAATGAGAATTCTATGAGTCATGACCAAAAAGTTCAAGATGGTGGAAATGATTCAGATAGACCATTGGAAGAATTAGATGAAGCATTTTCGTTTTTGAAAAACCAGAATTTGGAGCACCTGATGCATAATTTGTAGCCACTGAACTACTTACTACGTACTCATTAATACTGTTAATTGTACCAGAGAAAGATGGGATTTCTCACAATATATTATTGGTGATATGTACATTTAATTCCTATTTTCTTACTGTTTTCTACATGTTTTTTTTTCATATTTGATCGGTTTAAACTTGTTAATTATTTTTATTTAGTCTTTAGGTTCTTGTTTTTACTATCTTTTCTACCAAAATAATTCACTGGTCATACATGACACATAAAATGAATAACAGGAGCTTAAGAAGCACCACAATTCAAACTGGTTTATAAAACTATCAACTAAATAGAAACTGATCTCGGGCAAGGCTTCCGTGTCAGGCAGTGGACCAATCTTTAGAATGAACTTTGCTAGGCCATGGTTAAGGTGTCAAACCTTGGAATCCTGTCAGGATCCCAAGGTCAGGTCAGGATTAACTGTTCCTTGTCTGCTGAATACTCGTGGTAGTTTCATCACCTCGCCACCGTTATCTCTTAAAGATCTCTTCTCATTCTTTCATCAGCTGAATATTTTCTATGTTGTTCTGCTTCATGTTGAACCTGATAGGCTTATTTCACACGAAAATAAGCAAGGATTTGGGATTGAGCTCCGTTTCTTGGTTATAATGTTGATTAAGTTGTAAAACAAATTAAAAATTATGTGGGACATGAGTTACCATTTACTTTAATTTATCTAAAATCAAACTATATTAGAGTTAATATTATTTTAATAACTTTTATAAGTATTCTAACTATCAATCAATTTTTTTAAATTTATAAAAATCTTAATACGAACTCTTCATTTAATAGTTCAAACCGCTAATTAGCATCTAACGAATAATGATCCACAAGTTACATTATAAAACGAGTAAAAATCAATTAGTAGATAGTTAAACACCGTTTATGACTCGGAAACCCTATCTTCCACACACCCGCAAGCTCATTGTGTCGTTGTATGGTGGCCGACTCCATATGCAACAACTGTGATGAGATTTTCCAGGCAGAAATTTCCTCCAAGCTCAATTAATGAATTTTCCCAGAAAAAACAAAAAAACACTGAGAAACGAATATTTATATACAATCAAAGAATTAAACTTGTATATTTATACATAATTAATGAACTAAAGCATATATATACAATATTGCTGTATTATACTGATTCACACAATTCTTGATACTGTAGTCTGATCCACACAATTCTGAGGCGAAAGAGGATTAGGCTGAACTATCGCGATACAATTTTTGTGTAAGAATAACAAAACTAGACCCCTTAATGGCTCAGGAAGGCCAGATTGTTGCTCATTTGGGTGGTTTCTGCGGGGATGGATCATAACACTGACGAGGTCCTTTGGAGGCTGAGGACGCCCCCCGACAGCTGGATAGACAGTGTTTTTGTGAGCGGTAGCGTCTTACAGATCGGGCATGTGTTCCTGAGCGGGCCTTTACTGCGCAACAGCACATTGGCTTACCAAATTAAAAAAATACTTAAGCATCTAATTATTCATATTTAGGGGTGGATCCAATCCCAGATTTCAAGGCAACACTGTTGGTGACAAATTCCAGTTTGAGCTGAGAATTATGAGTTTGATCCAAGCTCAAACCAGTCCCAAACACATACGATAATGCTTTCTAAAAGATTAGTGGAAAGAGAAGTTAAAACTTACATTCATAAAGGCAAGATGGTCACCAAGAAGACAATGAAAACAAGAGCCAAATGAGGTGCCTTGAAGCTCTTCATACCATCCTTAATTTTCTATACACTTCAACCATAAATTCTAAATTTAGTATTTTGTCAATTGACAAGGTTCAAAGGGACAGGACACGTATCAAAATCTATAATTGTGTAAATTATTATTCTTCTACTTAGGAAACCATGAATTCCTTTCTTTCAAATTTCTTAAACATATATTGAAGAAAATTTATATTACAATTACCGCTTTAGAGAATCTGAACCTTTAGCAGCTAATTATCCTTAGAAGGATAAAGTTTTTGATTTTATTTTATTTTCTCTGAGAATCTGAGTTTTTGGTGCATTTGGGTGGTGGACCGTGGAGGGGCCTCCAACTTTTCCAATTTTCTTTAATTATTTTCCAACTTTAATGAATTCCACCTCGTTCTGAGGACCTTAAGTTCTCAGCCAAGAATTGACATGACAAAGAAGGATGAATGAAGAGTAACTCAAAAAGTATATTCAAACAAGAAGCTAATTGAACTGCAAATTGAGTAGATTTTTCATAAAAGAGAGACTAACAGAGATTATTTGTTCTCAAATAGTTGCTATTCGATGATTAGTTCATCGGAGAAGCCACTAAAAAAAAAATTGAAATTGAATGAAAAAGGAAGAATTAATAGATAAGAACCCTACAAAAATAAAAGCTATTGAAATTAAAAAGAGATTCAAACTAGTTCAACTTGATATCAAACTAAAATTACTCTACTCAGACTCGACTCGTTCAAGACAAACACCGAACCAAACTCAAGCCAACTTAGATTGAATCCAACTGTAACCTAAATTTTTTTTTTCATTTTCTCACTCGCCATCAAATGATTAAACATTCCAAGGAGCAACTTTTAGTGGACTTTGTTATAAATCAGATGATGCAAAATTGAAAGGAAAATTTTAACCCTTTACTCAATAATTTTAAATGTACATTTGGTTAGTAAAAACTTGGGAATGAAGTTTCGTGAAAACAGTATCCACAGAAGACAAGTCGACGTCAAACCCATAGCTCTGTCCTCCATACTGCACATACAAGAACTCTTTCGGGGATGAAGGTAAGGGCAAAATTTGGGAAATTTCGGGAAACTCAGGCGTTGGTGGTGAAGGGAAGTCTCTCTTTTTCAGAGAATAGTAAACATCAGCTATGAGAAGCCAAATAAGATCAGGGTCTATGGATGCAAGTCCACACAAGGCATTTATCGATGCATCCCTGAGCCTTACTACCCCACTACAAGCTATTCCCACGACTAGACCACTGACCTTCTTGAGGACAACCTCCAATGCCGAAGCACTCTTTTTGTTCCGAGACAAATCGGCAATCATATTGAGCATTGCAACTTGAACTTTCAAGTTGGAGGTCTCGGCCAGAGAGTCTCCAGCAGAAATGGATGTGCTTCGATAGGGAAGTTGCAAAGGCACTTTTTCATCTTTCAACTTGGGGTTTTTCACAAACGGGGATATCGATAGAAGTTTCCAGAAGTGGGGGCCGTCAGTATGGAAGCGGCGTGAAAAGAAATCCCCTCCACAGATTTGCACAACAATGCTTATCACGCTTAGACATCTCCGGACGGTCTGTTGATATAGAGTTAAAAGGATCTCATTATCAGTATAGAAAATTTTATGTATGAAAAAGGAAATCTTAACGAGTCAGAACTCACCACTGGGCTTTTACTTCGAACACAAACAACCAAAAGAGGCCATATTTTGTTCATTGCTGGAAGCAATCTGTTCTCATCAGTCCGGTCTTCGACAGCTTCCATGTTATCTAGAAGATGATACAATGCTTTTGAACGAAGCACTTCTTGAATTTCTTCCTTAGTTTCCTTTTCATGCTTATAAACTTCTTCCACTTTTGCCAGTGTCACAATGCCATCCTGAAAAGATTGTTTACCATACAAATGCATACAATTTAAACAATTTATGCGCTATGGTTAATTATAAGACAGAATTCAAGTTTTGTTGACCATAAATACAGCCTGAAAGTACCTCAACTATATCCAATGCTACCAAGCAAGCTGCTTGCTTCACTGAAGCTATAAGTGGAGTTGCCGTAGTTAAACATGAACCAGCAATAGACCCAACTATTCGTCTATATCGTTTTGAATCATTCAAGTTGAACAAAACACTCTCCCATTCTTCTACAAGCATAATGTCATCACCAAGATAAGTACCAGTGTCTTAGCATGAACTTTCACAAAACACAATGTATTTGGCTAATTTCAACAAAAAGTAGATGGCCGTATGAAGGAGAACAATTGACATTCATTAGAAGGTAATTGTTGAATCAACAATTACCTGATTCTATGTCGGATATACTAACATCATTGTCATAAGATGAGCCTGCCTTTTCCCTCTCTTCCATGTCAACTATTTTGGACTTGACATGCATAAGATAAGATTCAGCTTTACTTGGCAATGAAGTGGCCTCGAGCTTTGATGCCTTCATTATTTCTGCCACAGCCTAAAGATAAAATATTGTTGAATTTAGACTATCTTTGCTTGCATCTTCATACTGGGGAGAATATAAATCTGAAAACTAGCAAATACAACAAATGTGCAAGAGTTTATGAAGCAGTACAAACAGAAGATGCATGGCTAAAGATATATGACCTTTAAGAAGGGTACAGTTAAATCAGGATGCTGATGCCTGCCAAGGATCTCAAGTTCCTGTGAAACAGAGCGCATCTGCACAATTTATTGATTCCAGATATTAATCACTACAAGTTGAAAGGTCTACAGAATAGACAAAAGCTAATTCTTTAACAATGAATGAACCTGAAAAGGAATCAAATCTAGTGGGGTAGATCATACCGGTTCTTCCAGTAGAGGTAATATCTTGTTAGCTATCCCAATGTAGGAAAGCATCGCAGCAAGCACATTGGGCACATGTGGGTTAAGATCTAAATGACGTAATTGTTGACATATAGAATCAATTACATAGTCTGCATTTGCTAAAACCAAGTTTCCAACCTGTAAATTAGTTATATAATAAAAGTTATGTACCATCATATTGAGGAAAAAAAGGAAATTGTTCATCTAAGCTCACCGTATTATAGCCTGATATGGAAGCAATAACATGTAAAACAGCATCAGACGCACTCCTAACTTGGAAATTCGAACAAATAAGATTCTCCATTAACAGATAAAGAGATGAATGAAGAAATCCACTAGAATCAAAATCTTTTCCAAGGCACAGAGCAAAGATACCAATTCCATCAATGATGACCTGTTTGAGAGAATCAAAGGAAAAATCAATACTTCATACTTAAGCTCACTAATGACAAGCAGATGAAAATTTAATGAACATTTTGCACAACTGGTACGGGGAAAGTGCAATTTCCTGGTGTAGCATAGCAGTGTCGCGAAAAAAGTGCAGAGTAATGTCTTCAACTTCTCCATCAGATTGTAAAAGAGAAGACTTATGATCCACTGGAAGATCCCATACTTCAGAAGAGAGATACTCGTGTATAATGTTACCAATGCATTCAATCAAGTGACTTTTATCACCTTTTTGCTGTTTAATCTTCCAAATAGATCCATCAATACTTGAAGGCTGAACATCAGACAGCTCTGCATCCAATTCATGAACCTCTTCTTTTCTTGCCCTGAACTTCTGAAACATTCTAGTGAAAGTATCGACAGCCTGATCCGATACACCAAATATCATTTCATTTATGATACATGCTGCAGTGCTGGCCTGATTTAATAATTGTCCTGAACCAGTTCGATTATACCAAGACTGCCAGCTCTCTCTATTGTACTCTCTCACACGAACCTCAGCAACCAATTTACGCAAATAACCCAGTGGAATATCAGTGATAATCGATAAATGTTCTTCACTTTTTATGTCTGGCAACCAGCAATAGCAGAGGTACTCAGTATGAGCACAGCAAAAGTAAAAGAGTTCAATTTAAAGAAAATAAAAGATATATGAATTCAAGAGTTGATATAACCTGGCAGTAAAGATAAACCAACAAGTCTAAGAGTTCCTGCAAGAGCCTGATATAGTTTCTCACTGCTAACAGAAACAAACCAAGGAGGCACGCGTGGAAGTTCATATACTTTCTGCTCAGTCTCCTGTGGGTACTGTCTAACTTTTTCCTGATCATCTGTCAACTTGGAGATACCAGATGGAACAGAACCTGTAAAGGTCTGACTGAGATTGGTAAAATGAGCACCAGCTTTGAGCTCCGCTACCGATTGAATAAATCCCTTTGAAGATGATCTTGCTAACATAAGCTTGTTAAGAGAACCAGTAAATGCTGAATTTTGGCTAAGACAAAGAGCAAAAACATCCAAGAACCTTGCAGCTGTCACCTACAAGCCATACAAGAAATTATCACAAATGTGCAGTAACAGTTAAAATCACACTTTCAATAAAACAATCTGAACCATCTAAAACAGATGTTAAAATAGAAGCTATAACATAGCAGGGAAAGGTATGATATTGCTCATACTTTTGACTAAATAATGGAGAAGATTGTATATTTAATATTTCCTCCAATTTAGGTATTGCAATGTCAAAGTAATCAAAGTACATGAGACATTATTTAATCATTACACTTATAAAATATCAAAATAATTTAAAAAAAAAAAATCACTTGATTTAAAGATAAAACTGGGTATTGTAAATATTAGGGATGTAAGCACATACAGGAGATTGAAGTTGATCCAAAATAAATTGAGGACCAGAATAATATATTACAACAAGTAATTGCTGTGCATGTGAAAGCGCAAGTGAATCCTCATTTCCCAGCACCACCTTCGGAAGCTTTTCAATGAGCCTATTGAGAAAACAAACTTAGAATTTGTAGAAAAATCCCTTCTAAGTGAAAAAGAGTTCTCAAGACAAAAAGTCCAATCATATAAAGTAAAAACCTGCTAAAAATATCCGAAACATTTAGCTTCACATGTTGTTTCCCTCTTGGAGAGAATAAATATTCAAGAAACTCCTGGGCAGCGGCAGAGATATCTTCATAGTCATCAACAACCAAAACACATAAGCACTCCTGCATGAATAGCAGGAGAAAATGCATAAATTACAAATACACAGGCAATCAAAAAGTAAAAGAATTCATTAACTGCACAAAGCGCTGGAAATGAGATTACATGGCAAAGCCGTCTCATAAACAGAACTAAAACATAATAAAAGATACCAGATAATAGACAAGTTAATAAAACATAGCATTTCAAGCATCATCTGGGGGCAAGCAAAACAACAACAGTTAGAGATAGTTACAAATCATTCCTAAAATCATCTTAAATCATGGTGTTCCTTCCTCAGATCACTCAATCTCTCAAATCATTCCTAAAATGAGGCATTCATATCATTGTTGTTCCAGCAGAAGCATATCATAGAACATAATCACCTAGAGCTAGCACACAGCCCAAAGTTGAGTGTGCAGACAAAATAATTCTAGCTCCCAGCTTACCAAAAGCATCAATCTGCTGTCCTTCAACGTGTAACTGCACTTTGATAACAGCCCTTGTATTGCAGCAAGAAGTCCTCCTCGTACCTTCCTAGATGGATGAACACAAATCTGCAAATTAAGTTAAAAATCATTCCATTGAAAAAGTGATTAACAAAAATTCAGGGAGCTCAGATGGCAGTACAGCAACCTCAAAAATATATAATGCAAAATTAGATGTATGAACTAAAACATACATGAGGAAAAGTTGCACACAATAGTTTATTCACATGTCTTGAGGTTTTCTCAATCCAATCTTTACTGCGGTCCACATGCAAGGATCCCATTCCCTTCACAGAATCAAAGCCCTTCTGTTCCTTGAACTCAGATTTGGGAATAACCGTTTTTACTAGTTGACGGCTTATATCTTCTTGAAAAGCTTTACTCTGAGCTTGAGCTTTAATGGACAATTGATGAAGCTCCTCCATAATTGAATGCATAGATTCATAATCCTTAGAATTGATACCAGCAATAACATTTTTGGACATATTAAGGCCAGATAAATTAGCATCATCCTCAAGGACTATCATAAGATATTCAGCTAATCCCCTGATTGTTTGATCAATAGCTTCAACACTTCCAGCAGCCCCACTTATCATCGTCTTTGATACATGCAAAACTTTGGCGAATTGACTAACTACACCAGGTAAAAAGAAAGCCAATGCATCTGCAGTCCCTATCTGCAAATCGACCACCAAAATTAACTCAATTTTTTGTATAAAACAATTAACAATAATAATAATAATTCTTTTCATGAAAAGCTACCAGTAATTTCTCTACTACAAAACACAAGCTAATCATTTTTATTTTTTTTATCTAACCATCAATTCTACAACAGGAAAGTTTATGTTTTTGCAGATTTAGCAAGCCCAGTAGCTCAACTCAATTTGTGAAATAGTTCTCCTAGTTTAGATTACCTCAAATTATCTACACAATAGGATACCGAAGGGAGATTCAAAATACAAATCCCAAGAAAAATTCAAAATTTTCTTCTCTTTTTTTTTTATAGGAATAAAAAAGAAGGATAGATCTAATTGTTATTATTAATGTGAAGTACTCTCAAATTTTCCATAATCCATTCACGAAACAAACATATTTAATGTTCTACATTGTGGGCAAATCAAGTTGATGGAAAAATACTGTGGAACATTTTGCGATGGAAACAAAGACAACAATAAGTCATATACTAAAATACCTCACCATTAGTGTTTGCTAAATACTGCAGAATTACCTTAGCAGCAAGCATGCGTAGGGTCAGAAAGGCTTCAATACGGAGTTTCCCACTTCCCCGTTGTCCACGTGCAGCCTCAGTATCTGCAGCCTTTGCATAAACCCCATCATTGATTTCATCGAAAGTAACAGACAACATCACAAAGGATTACAAATAAATCAATTGTCATATGAAAGAGGAAAACAGTGTACTTTGAGAAGAAGTGATAGCCACTGTCCAACAGCAGCCGAAGCCCTTTGTGACTGCAAAAATGCAACTAAGCATTCTCCTGATGCTGAAGCTCCAGTAACTGGGGCTTGTAAGTTTATGTGCTCCAACAGCTCCGGCAAACCCAAAACTTGTTTACAGGAGCAGGAGCTGTCCAAGCACAGATGTAAACCCAAAAGCATAGCCCTGAAACATTTGATCACTCCCTCACGAAACTCTTCTGAAGCCTCAGATGGAGAAAGCAAAGCTGCATATGTCAATTTCTTCAGCACCACAACCATCTGCAGAACAAACACACCCCCACAGTCATCTTAAAGCAAATTTTCACATAACATAAGCACCCAACCTATAAGTTCCACCTTAACCAAGTAAGGAACGGGATATATAATACTATAGATACAAAAGCTTTCTTCAGCAACCCATATAAGGGACATTAAATCTCAACTAAATAAACTACTTTTGATTTCTAATTAAACCAAAAAACAAAGCGCAAAACATTTACCCCTTCTCAAATTGAAATTTTTGACATAAATTTATGAGCAAACAACCCAACACACGCTACAAGTTCCATTTGAGATTACGTCAGAATTGTCACATGACAAACCAACCGAACCAATAAGTTTCATTTGAACCAACTCAGCAACATTAACTTAGACAACTATAGATGTAAAAGACTTTTAAAACAATCCAACGTAAGGGACATCAAACTCAATCAACAGGCTATAACCCTCTAAAATTACATCAAAAGACTACCAAATAACCACAATGTGACATAAATTTTCCAAAAGTAATAGCAACATAAGAACGAACCTGATCAACAGAGCCCAACTGACATTTGCTGAGAAGCTCCTCCAAACATTTTAGCACATCTTCGGCAACTTTATCACCCACTTTATTCATTACACTTTCCTTCGCAGAGCTTCCGCTATCAACTGCAGCATCCAATAGAAGCAGCAAAGGGAACAAAGTGTAGCTGAAACAAACACGTTGACAATCAAATTAACATACCATAACTTTAAAAGAACCCCCAATAAATTGAAGGAAAAATATAAATGGGTTACTCGAAGAATGGCTGAAGAGAATGAGACGGTGCGTTTCGAAGGAGTTGAAGGAGTGAATAGAGCGAAGTAGAATGTTTGCCGGAGTTCTGGGAAAGTTCAAGGAGGTCTAAGCAGTAGACTTGTAACCGGGAGAACACATGGCTTGCTTGAGCGTCTTCGTCGGGGAACCCGACTGTCAGATTATCATGATCGTCCTCTCGTTGAGGTTCCATGAGAAGGAACGAAGCACCTTGAGAAAGGAAGCGCGAAATTGAACAGTTGTAGAAAATGGAAGGAGAATTAGATGAGGAGAAGATAATAAATTTTTTTTTTTTTTTAAGCAAGGGGGGAAGATTGTAATTATAACGAAGGCTAGGGATTACATAGAATTTTGTAATTACAAAATTAACCCGCTAATTTTGTTTAATTCTTTGTAGATCCTTACAGTTTCAACATATACACAGGAACATGAGGGAGACAGTCCCACACCTTGTAATATGAATAATTTTTAAATTGCTATATATAATATTTTGATATTTAACAGTTATATTTGATATTATTAAAATAGTTTATTGCTTTGACAATTAAATTTAGATTGATTTAATCTGATTTCTTGATTGGATTAAGATTCAATTTGAATCTAAAAACATAGGTCGAAACAAAATTGAAGCAAGTTTGTTGGACTCACCTAATAATTATGTATATTTTTTCCAAATATATACACTAACAGGGGTATATTTTATGTAATTTAAAATCATGAGATTCAATTGTTAGTAAAGTTGACATTAAGGGTTTCTTCAATCTTCTATTAGATTTTTTCTTGGGCTATTATAAGTCCACTGGATTGGACCCTTGTAACTAATGGTTTGGGAAATGGGCTAACAAAATAAGGGCATTTTGGGAAATTTAAGTCTAGTGTTCTTATTACCCCTATATTATAATATTCCAGATTATTTACTTCTGCACTAATTTCCTATTTGTGAAGCTTTTTTTTTTCTTTTAATTTGAGTTATGTTGAGTTAAAATAAACATCTGTTCATTAAAAGATGATGACAACAATCATCAGAGAACAAGTTAGAGAAAAAAAGAAAAGCCACCTAAAAAATAAAAAATTTATTAAAAAAATGAATTTGTTGATGACTAACTATATTTGAATAGTCTCAACTTAAACTCGTACTATGGTTTTCCTAACTCAAATTTGACTTCGAACCAAGACTAGACCTGGTCACCTCTGTTCGAACCTATTTTGGTAGTAAAATAGTTATTCCATTTTTGAATCGATTTGTAAACTTATTTTGGATTCTTTAATTGGGCCTAACTAATAGATGACCCAAAAAGGGATCTAATAAATAAAATGGGCCCAATAATTAGTCTGATAACTAATTGATATGAATCGATTTTTTTTTTTTTTTTCCAGATTAATGTTCGCTCCAAGTAAAACATTGCTTCCAACTTGATTCTCGTACCATGAAATTGGAATATGTCCTCCTTAAGAAATTGTATTACAAATCAGAAAACTTTGACAAATAAGTGGCAACCACTTCCCGTTATTCAATTTGAGAAATCTTTTTCAAGGCAAAGCATTTTAAAATTTGGCTTTAATACAATCAGTTTAAAATTTTAATGTTCAAAGAATTGGAAGTAAAATTTCTTTACCCATAACCTAGAAATATAGATAAACTTATCTAGAAAATTATAAATTACTACGTTCCCCTTGTTGGATATAGTTGGGATGGCACTATCTATTTAACTTTTTTTTTTTTTTTTTTTGAGTTCAAACTTTTTGATCAATTATATAATTATTTACTTTATATTTTACAACTAGCGATTGTTGGAGATAGTGATTGTTTTGTCTATAAGACGTTATGCTAATATATACAGCAGATCATATTGTAAAAAGGTTTAGTTTAGGTTATAATAATCTTAATATATATAAATATATTATTCTCTCGTATCGGTGAGAGCTGAATTATATTATGATTTATTTTATATTTTATAACTAGCGATTGTTGGAGATAATAATTGTTTCACCTATAAGACGTTATACTGATATATACAGAGAATCATATTACAATAGAATTTGGTTTAGGTATAATGATCCTAATATATATTTAAATATATTATTCTCTCGTATGGATGAGAGTAATATTTTATAATAATACATTCATTTTAACAAAAGAGTGTTTGTATTATGATTTATTTTATGTGTTATAACTAGTAATTTTTAGAATTGATAATCACTTCGTTTATAAAATGTTATACTGACGTAAAGACTCATTTTAGAATTTTCCTAGACAATAAGATCCTAATGGAGTTTGGTTGTTCACGTAGCTTACTTTTGGATAAACACGATAAATGAGGATCCTTCAAGTCTCGTTTAGCTCAAGTTCAAAGTCTCCTTCAGCTGGAGTCCTTTCCTTCTTAGAGTCTTCTACCAGCTAAAGTCAGGATTGTCGTTCAATTGCCTCCAAGTCTATTTAAAGGCTTCATTTTGATGAATAAGAATGAATTCTATCCCATTATTTGCATATTGCTTCTGCAATTAAATTCATTTGAGTGTAGCTATTTTTCCTCGAAACATAACTAGGACAAAATCATTACTTGAACTGAAATATATGTATATTTTTTTTTACATTTAATAGGATTTAATGGTTGACCTTATAATCATTATACTGGATAAATTATATGATGTCGTCGGTGCATGGGAGGACAATAATTTCAGAACTCAATAGCTACCTTTCTTCTTTCAATATTCATTCACTTGAACTACTTTCTGTTGCTTTAGGCTAAATCAAGAGTTAGTACAAATCATTATTTAATTAGTTTATTGTAGTGGTATTCAAATGGGATTGTGCTTTCAAGCTTTCAGCTTCAAATCTTCAAACTGCAAGGACCCAGAAAAGTAATTTGCAAGAAATAAAATTTAATAGTTGTTAGTGGAGAATATCACCAACCCACTAGCCATGCTTGATTAGTCACAATTTGAATAGGTAATCTTTTGTTTTTTCGCTCAATTTTAAAAGCAAATCAAATCATATCCCACCTACGGCTGGCTGGATCCAAGCCAAGTTAAATTTGATGCTTGGCTTGAAATAAGCCAGATTTGAATTAAAATAATCTCAATTTGAGTTTGAGTTTATATCAGAAGTTCGCTAATAAATTTATCTGTTTTAATAATTCTTTTCTCTGAAAAATGGATTTGACGTTTCAATTTGAAATGAGTTGAATTTGAGTTAACGTAACATCAATTTGAGTTTGAGTACAACATTGAAAAATTGTTGTTAAATTTATTTTCTCTAAAATTTATTTTTTTTTCAACGTTTTTTTTTCTTTACCGACAATTCATCTATTTCATTATATTTAACGATCATTCTTATTCTTTTTCTTCTTCAACACGTTTGGTAATTTTTCTAATAACTTTATCACTAATGCGAATTGAATTTTATAAATTCAAATCAAGTTCTAACAAATTTTTATTTGGGTTTAGCTAAGCTCGAATTCACTGCTCCCACCTGAAAAAGGGCAAATATGTAGATATCAAGTTAGGAGTACCAACTACAATGTAGACAAGTGACAAGGAGATTGATTTTGATTTGGACATATCTTGTTCAACTTACTTAAATTGATGTATACTTTTTATTTGATTGAACAAGTGGATGGGATTGTGATATTTGTCAAAGGGATAATTGAATGATTTGATAATTGATTGGTATAGTTTTCAAATAAGCTGAGAATATCTTTATTTTGAGGTATTTTTTCTGGCCCCGAAACCTGGAAAAGGATGGTTGAGTAAGCAAGTTAGTGTCCATAAATATGAAATTCATTGATAGATTTATGCATGGCTAATATTATTTAGACCATTCTTTGAACCAATAGTGCTTTTTGACTCATTTTAAAACATGACTTAATTTAAATATATTAAGATACAAATATCAAATTCATATGATTACTTGAAATTTGATCTGTATCTTAAAATATATCGAAAAATATATAATAACACTTAACTCATTTTTTAATTGATATGGGATGACTCAACAATTTTCCTTAAAATATTAGATTATCAGTTCAATGTTTCTTGCAATAAATCATCTGAATGAGTAATCGATCACACTCTTAGATGAAATTATTGCAGTCGAACTCTGATATTACTAATGGATACTATTAAATCTCTTTAATCTCAAAAGTTTGTTAAGGGATGAAAATTTGTCTCCCCAACAAAAGATGACAAGTGATGCCAATGTGAAACACATGACTCAAAAATGGGAAAGGGGAAAAGCCATTTGGCCAAATTTCCTTCACAAACTTCCTCTAGGTTGAGTAAACATTTGGGAATCAGATAAGAGTTTTTTCAACTCCTGTCAGTGGCAGCAATCACCTGGACCATCTATTATTTTTTATGGTGCAAACCAAGTCAAATTGATTACAAACTAGTACAACTCATCTGTACAATAAATTCCCATCTCAAATTCAATCTTAACATTCAAATTTTCAAGGTGTAGAGACCTAAAAATATCATATATTAAGAGGAAAAGCATCACCAACCCACTCAGAAATCATTGAACTTGGTTTAGTTTGAATGATGAACAGTTTGCTTGATGTATATAATTCAGAGTTAAACTGCATTTCAATATACATGTAAGATGAATGTATGGGCTAAATTATGAATTTAAGTTAGAAAAGAAAAATGAAAAAGGCACTTTCTGATGTATATATGAAAGTAGTCAATTTTGACAGGCTGACAGATCTACGGAACTACCGACTTGTAACACTGTAGAACTATTCATTCAGAAAACTGAATTATACTGGGGTCAACATCTGGATTCAGCAGTATCTCATAGATTTCTGGGATTACTGGCTGAGTTTCAGCTGCATTCTTTGCTGAACTCTCTTCATTTTGATCTTCATTAGCATCCAAACCAAGCTCGGATTCCAAGTACCGAAACCACTCCCTGCTATCAACTTCATTGATGCTTGATGTTTGGCTTGCTTCTACTTCATGTACTAATTGAGCTTCTTCATTAGATTGGAATGACCCTAAGCTATCTAACATATCCCAAAAATCTAAATCTGACTCAAATGGAATTTCAATCATATTGTTTGAAATGTCTGGTTTATTCACCTCTTCTAATGTGTTCATATTAAACTTATTCAGTTCGCTGAACTCAAAGAGTAATGAATCTGCCATGTCACTAGGCCTCACACCGGAGTTGTGGGAAGAACAAGAAGAAGTTGGTACTTCTTTTTGCATCTCCTCGGTGGAGCTGTTTAGTGTCAATTCTTCTGTTTTGTTATCACCTGTTTGGCGAGGCCTTTTGAGGGCATGACCCTGGTTCCACTGGTGCATATCAAGGTCATTTTCTGAACTACTCCTTTTGCCAGGTGACTTAAATGTGGTAGATGAAGAAGATGAACAAGAAGTCAAGGATGATTCCTTGGATTCCTGATCTGTATTACCATCTTTCAGAGCCAATTTTTTCTTCAAATGAGTGTTCCACACATTCTTAATCTCATTATCTGTTCTTCCTGGCAAGTAAGATGCAATTTTTGACCACCTGGAAAAATTAATTTGCCGTAACAAGTCAGGCCAAGCCAAGACAATTGACTGATACCAAAATCAACAAGTTTCTGCTGCACACTTACTTGTTCCCCAGAGTCTGATGCAATTTTATTATAGTCTCCTCTTCCTCTGCAGAGAAGTTCCCTCTCTTCACATCAGGTCTCAGGTAATTAATCCACCGCAGACGGCAACTTTTGCCACAACGCAGCAGCCCTAAAACATGTCAAAGCACAAATAATAAATAAATAAATCCTTTCTGCAGGCCTTGCCATTGAAATCCACATTTTCTACCTTTAACTTGTGTCTTTTTTTTATACATATTTTTAGTGCTTTGAAAAGTTGCCTTTACTCAATCATTTACAGGCTATTTTCTTCTTGTGCTTAACCTCCACTCCATTATGAATTCGATGAAGATAAAGCTCTGAATATAAGCCAGCAGAACAAGGCTGATGGCATTGTCATGTGACCACCATTTAAGAATTTAATCGGCAGAAAATTCATAAATTTGACAGATGTGACAACTTAATATTTCCATATTAAGAGAGAAACTTTAGCAGGCAATTAATGCTGCAGATTCTGGTGATTTCTTTCCCTTCAGGATACATTGACAGTAATGGTGAAAACCTGGCAGGGATTTTTACAAAATATGAGTTATACAACCTAACCCAGATTTCAAAATTTAGGTAAAAAGTTTCAAACTTTTTGAGTTCTTGTTGGTGATGTTTGGTAAGGTTTCTGCATACCGTAGATAAACAATGAAACAGTTCTAACAAATGAAAGGGAACCCAGATGGGTTGAAATGCAGAATGATAAATAACAGTAAATTATGAGACTAACCAGCTTGTTTAGGGAGAGCCCTCCAATTATCATGGCCATGTTTCTGAATAAAAGTGATGAGTCTCAAGTCCTCCGCAGGGCTCCAAGGACCTCTCTTAACTTGACTCTTGTCACAACATGGTGATCTTCCTTTTCCCATGATGAAGGAGACGATGATGATCAAATGTTGTTCACTCTTAACTCAAACAAGCAAGAATCTTAACTCTCTATATATAGAGAGAGCCTGAGAAAGACAGAGACAGAGAGAAAGTGAGACAGACTTTATATACTTGTAGCGTAGGCCACAAGAGTCATGCCATGAATAAGAAAATTAAGCCATAACTATCATCCAATAAATAGAAAGAAAATAAAAATCCATAAAATATTACCGTATATGTTACAAATAAATTGCAAAATATATTATTTTTGTATCCACTGTCATGCAGTTGGATTTGCTTATTTATTTATATAATTAAATTTATATGCATTTTTTCATATTTTTCTATCAAATAATATTATATATACAAATAATAAATATTAATTAATATAAATATAGCCAATTATATGATGATATGCTAATTTATTTATAATTTATACATAAAATATTATTATTTTGGTCCCATAATAATACATTCCCCAGTTTATTTACCATTAGCCATAAGATATGACAGTGATTATTGAACAGCATAATGCAAAAGCATGTGACATATGTTACCAAGAATGATGGATACTTTTTTAAATTTTGTATGATTATCTTGCCATTTAAAGTTTTGATGTATTTTTTTTAAAGTTTCATAAATCCTAAGAAAATCCATAGACAAAATATAGATAGATATTTTATATAAATGAAGAAAATTACAAGATAGAGAAGAGATTGTTTGCTCTCTATCTTAGTTAAACTTTTTAATCTTAGATTACTCCCTTTTGACTCATATGCTCGTACTCTTTACATGTATTTTAAAGCTTATTTTTATATGAAAACCGTAATTAGTATATATTTGATTGAGAATTCACACTTTTTAAATTTAGAAAACCCTTTTATTAAAATTTAAATCGCCACTATAACATAGAAACATGATGCAATGTTTTGAAAAATGTTTACACATGATAATTTTATCACCTCAAGCTACACAATATCGTGTATAATGATATCCACGAGTTTTTCATAATTATATCTATGTCGGTAGTAAGTTTTACGAGAAAATAAATTCAAATATATTTGACATGTATTTATTGAATAGTTTCATAAATGAGATGACGCGATTGTTGCTTTTAGAATGCTTATACTGACAACAAAATTCTCATATTGAATAAGACTTAGAAAATCTTTGGTTTAATATAAATTTATTATCTCTCTCTTTCTTATAAGATGTAAAACCATAAAACTAAGAAATCCAAAATAGACAATACCTCACTACTTTAAATAGAAATACTATATTATGTGAGGATGAAACCAACATCAACAATGACCTTAATTATGGTGACAACATTCTCTTGACCAAAAATCTCGAATCTAGCAGAATTTGATTTTCTTCTCCCTCTCAATGCATCTTTTAAAATAAAAACCGCAAGATCAACATTTAAATGACCAATTGTTTATAGATCAAAATAATTTCAACAATATATACTAGACAACATCCTCATCTCATATTTTTGGCAATGTTATATATAATTATGTTTATGATATGGTTTTTTAACTGTTATGGTACTAATTATTAATAAGATAAAAAATTGTTACTAGGGATTTTTCTTCTGATTCAATGTACACAAAAGTTGCCATCTAAGATTTTGTTGTACCTTGACATTTAAAGATTAAAGGAGTCCTTTCAATTTCATTTAGTCTCTTTCAAATTTGGCAACACCCTCTAAGTTTTGAAATTTCTCCTACCACATCATCATTTTTTTTAAAATATGAAATAATCGTAGTAATAAAATTACCTTTATACATTGATTCGACTATTATATTATATCAATTTTCAATACACATTAAAATATATAATATTCTTTACTTATATTGTATATTATTCGATATAAATAACATGAAACTCATACAAAAATAGGTATAATTGATGTTCGGAGGGTCAACCCCTCTTGACTAATTATTTTTACCTCACCTCCCTAAATTTTTGTGTCATTCTAACCTTAATTGCTCAACATTTTAGTCATTGATCCGTCCCAACAAACATGGGTAAATTTTGTCAAATTGTGGATTTTTTACTAATATTATATTTTGACTTGTTCTATGTTATCACTAAGGTCTTGACTCCCATTTCTGATGAAATAGTTTGATTGAAAAAGTTACATCATTTTTTTTAAGTAAAAATATTATATTTATTTTTTGGATAATAATATCTAAAAATATTGAATTATCTTATTTTTTCAATTGAAATGATTAAATTTTACTCTCTTCTTTTTTTTTTTATTGAAAAGACTGAATTCTCAATTTTTTCTATGAAAAGAATCAAAGTTTCAGAGTTTTTAATAGAATAATCAAAGTTTTAACATTTTCCATTATAGTTATTGAACAAATATAATTAAAATTTATCTTATTTTGTTTTATAAGCAAAATAATTAGTATAGATTTAATGGAAAGCAATAAAAAAATAATCTTTTTAATAAGAAGAATATAAAAATTTTGTCTCTTTGATAAAAAAATTTGAATAGTCCAACATCTAAATGAAAAAAAATTTGATCATTTTAATAAAAAATATATATAATAGTTTCTCACACACACACTTGAATCTAATGGGATGTATATATATATATATATATATATATATATATATATACACCATTAGATTCAAGTCGTGCTCTCTCACCAACATGAGACCGTTGTCTACAATTTGTGGACTCCCGAAAACAAAATTTCACATTGAAAAATGAAATCTTCTTTGTTTCACACTGGCTACTTTTTGATTGAAATGATAGTTGTACCATTATTGTTGAAAATCTTATTTAAATTTTAATATTGCAGTGAAAACTCGATCTAAAACTCTAATTTAATAATTCAATTTAAGTTTAAGGGTTTATTAACGTCACAACATATTCTTCTCTAATAATTCTTCTTTGTTTCCGATAACTTGTTTTTTATTTTTTATGTATTGGTATTCACCATTCAAACTAATTTAAATTTGAATCTAAATTAATGTTTTATATTTAAATCGAGTTTGAATTAATCTTTATTCGAATTCAGTTCTACTCAAGCTCGATCTTTATTAAGTCTACAATTTTGTTGTAAAATGAGTGTTAGTGTGAACCATCATCTTCTTTAAACAGTAACTTAAAATTTTTGCTACCATTAAAAGAACAAACATTTTGACGGAGAAATAAAAGGAAATCAAATTAGTCTTCTTGTTGAAAAATAATGTTAGATATGACCTGCCTTTCCGAGTCTTGTTGCAATGCTTTAAACTAGAAAAATGTTTTAAACATTGCACCTAATTAGAAAGAGTCATCATTGTATACGTAATGCTAACATTATTTAATCATAATAAAGAGCTTCAAATAAAGAATATTATATCACAATAGCCAAATCACATATTATATTGTATGACGAAAATCTAATTTTTTGTATCATGTAATCATATTATATTGTATCAGACACATCTTTGAAGTTTTAAAATTTTCGATATAAACCGATATATATTATATCATATAATATATTCATAATGTCATATGAAATTTTCATATACTTTGTCACTTGCATTGTTTAATATGATTCATATTAATTAATGGTTTTTATGTTTTGTATTTATGACGTTTTAATTAACTCATATTTTCGATTGAAAGGAAAATTGCATTTTTTTATTCGGGGGTTTCTGCTTTGAGTTTGTTTTTATTATCAAACCCACTTGTATATATTTATTCAATTTAATCCATGTTTTAGGTCTAAGATTAGTGATAATCACTTGACTAATTGTGTGAATTTTATTGTTTTTTTAATGAATATTTAAGTAATTTCTCTTGTCCCGTGTTAGTTGAACTCATATATAAGTTAAAAAATCTCATCCCGTGCACATCCTTCTACCAAATTCAACAATTCTTACAAATCATATCTAAAACTTTGAAAAATTGCACTCTGATCCTGCCAATAATAATTATCTATTAATTAGAGAGTAAGTACCCCAAAGTCGGGATGGATCCAGTCTAATCTAGTTCGATTTGAATAAAATGATTTTGAGTTAGAATTCAAGTTTGATAACTTCGTTCGAGATCAATCTATTTGTCTATTTAGTACTATTATTTATTATATTGACAATACTGTTCATCTTTAAGACTATCAATTGAGTATACTGAAACAAATCTGGTTAGTTCAAGCTCAAACTTGTAAAAATTTTTGAGTTATGGCTCTCAGTCTGCTATTTAGTATGTAATTTTGTTTTGTTTAATATCAGTTCATTAAAAGTTATTTTGGTTTCAGACTTGATTTAAACCTATTTAGAGCCATTATAAAAAACATTTTCTTAATTTCTTATAGGTTCAAAAACCTAACAAATATACTTCTTTCCATAATGAAGTTTTGGGTCTTTTGAGCTTGAACAGCCTAAGTCTAAACTCAAAAACTTAATAAACAATTTTTTTAGGCTCACCTGAGATCTAAATTTTATTCAATTAGAAATAAAATTTTCCCAGTTGAACAATCGGATTTCAAGCTTGTAAGACTCAATTAACAGTTTTATCCATCCCTTTAATGATACCATTTACCTTTAATGATATTATACATCAATTTGAACATTTAGCCAAAAGAAACAGTGTTTGGGATGACAACTTTTTTGTGGCAAACCTTAGGGGTGGCATGGTGATAAACCTTTGATTAGATTGAACTTAGGTCAAATTTAGACCTCAGACAAACTTCCTCAACAATAACAATTAAAAACCTTAATATTGCTCTTCATTTGAATATTTATATCTGGCAATAAATAAAGCAAGTGGAATGTTCATGTTGTGAGATTCATGGCGTGCTTGATCGAAACTCCACCATGAATGAATTGAAAGGAGATCAGAACTAAACCAATAAAAAAATGAAGAGATCTCAGGCTAGTCTTGTGATTTAGGTGACCAGCTCAAGTAAAATACACTTTTTCTAGGTTAAAATTATGCCAAACCCTGCCCCATGCAATCTGATCTTGCAAGTCTAACCCCATCTGATAAAGACACAGAAAAGAAATAAATTCATAAGGCTTTAAGTTCTATGTTAGGGAAACTAACATAATAAAGGTTTTACCATTTGGCACCTAATCTTGACAAAGTCTTTGAAATTTTTTTCTGTTGGGTTAGTAGAGGGTCTCTTTCTATGAATGACTTTTATTTGACTACCAAACTAAGCTGAGAGAGATGGAGTGCAGAAGCTGCAGATAGCATATGCATGACGAGAGGTTTATGTATATTATGTGTATAGCTTTGCATGCAGCCATTTGGAATCTGGGTTGGCCTCAAAAGTCGACCATCGTAACCGTATTTCTTTGAAACTTGAGGCTACCTTGATATTTCCCGACACACGGGTGCTTGTTTGTTTGTATTTTTTCTTTCTTTCTTTCTTAAAGAGTTCAAGTTTGACAAGGTTAGCACAAGCGATTTAATAAATCATTAGGTATATATTTATTTTAGGTTGTTCATTTGCTTTTATAGTGTCCATCCATGTCTTTGTTGTGATGAGTTTATTGTGTAATGGAAAATATGCGTGGAGACGACCCTAGGGTTGGTCCAAGTGATACCATTCAAGTGGTTAAGCTTCAAATTATAACGGTTTCAGGTTTAGATAATTATAGATTTTTGAGTTTATCTTATTCAATTAATTAGAATTAATTAGAGTTATCAAATCATTAATATATATATATATATATAGGTACATGACCACCTACAATTTGATGAATAGGGGCAGGTGAACCCACTCAAAAAATAATCTATTTGAGGTTTTTTTTTTTTGGTTTTGGTAACCCATGTTTGAATTAAAAATTTTAAATTTAACCCCACTCATTTACCTTTTCTCTTATTTTATGTAATATTATATAGTTTGATCTTGTCCCCTTTAAAATAAACTTGAACAAAAACCAATTTGAGTTGGTGAATATTTACAAAAAGTGAAACAATCATAAAAAATAATAATAATAATAAAAACAAAAGAGGAAAAAAACTTCAACAACTCGCATCTTAAAGTTAGCACAAACGTCTATAATAAACCATGAAATTGTTTTAATTACAATTCAATTTTTTAAGTTTTAAGTCAAACTATAAATTAAATTTAAGCGAATTTAACTTGAATCCATCTTGATAGCTTATTGTCATGGAGTTGTAACAATAATAATATATATTTCATAATAAACATTGTTGAAGTATGATTAGTATTATATATTATTTAAATGTCAATCAATATTAGTTTTAAAAATGAGTATAGATCTCATAACATTTAATAAAGAGAGTATGCATATAACGCAACGTAATACTTCTAATATGTTATTATTACAAAAATTGTATCTGAATTTAAAAAAAACTATATATATTAACAATAAAAAATGATGTTTATATTAACAATAACATGCCTCAATCACTTACATATTTGTGTATTTTTTATTTTAAAAAAAAAGTCAAATTTTGTGGGTGAAAATTAAAAAGTTATTGTCGGTGCATGCATTGGAATGGCGAGACTAGATATTATGATATATACTTGAAAAATGAGACGAAATCCATGCCTGCTAAAGCCTTTCATTTTCCGAGTACTCCATGAAAATTAAGATGGAGATGACATCCATGGCTTAGCCTGTTTGTTGGTAAGGATTAGACCTTTAACAAATGACTTAACTTAGCCAATTATTATTATTATTAATTGTCCATTATTGGCCAAATGTTTATTCCCAGATCAAATCGAATGTCAAAATTCTAAATTCATACTTTTCCATGAAGCCTGTCGTCATTATCCATTGAACTGCGTGGTGCATGGCATGGCTGGCTACCTTCACTCTTTTCAACTCTTTGTTTTGTTGCATGAGAATGGCTACACTTTAATTCATTTTATTGCCAAAGGTCCTATGTTTACTAGTTGAGGTGGGTTAGAATTTAAAAAAATCAGTTCGAGATCAATGAGAAAAAATTATGTAACTCTGAATTTAATCTAAGTCAATTCAAACTTTTTAGTTCTTGACTTGAATTCGATTTATTCAATCCAAACTCAAATTTGAATCAAATCCAAGCCTAATTTTGATAACCCTTTTTTCTCTTCTTTTGTAAAGTTAATTCTTGTCTAATCTGACTTAAGTGTAAACAATTGGGAGTATACAAATGACATCAGAAATGCTCTGTTGTTCTTTATATTTAGGATTTCTTTGATATATTGAAAACATCAAAGAATGGGCTTGGACCTAAGAGTGAAACCGGCCTAATGGGCTGAACTTTACATATTGCTTAGCCCTTAAAGTCCATCAATTGAGAGTTTGGGTAATAATTTAACTAGAAATTGGACTACAAATAGGGACTTTAGATCCACGCAAATTATGATAATGCATTGTCTAATCTTCTATTCAAATACCCTTAATTATACAGTGACATAGAATCATGATCTTAATTTAAAATCTCATATTCATGTGATGATATATCAATTAAATACTAATAACCACATATTAGCATTACTTTTCATTGTAAAAAATTGGAAAAATATTTAGAAAATGTTATATAAAATATGCCAAAATTATATCAATAATAATATTCTATGACAATTTTGAATTTCTTATTCTTTTCAATCTAGTAAGTTTGTTGCAATAGGAGTGGATTCTCACTCGATTGATCAAGAGTTACCAAAGAAAGAGAATCATCATGAAAGAAAAAAGGCTCATCAAAGAAGAAGAATCGGTTTAAAAATTGTCCAAGAAGATTTATCATGATGACACAAGCTTTGAAACAAGAAGAAGACATCAAGCTAAAATTTTTTCAATTCAAACTTAATTCATTCAAATTGAACAACAAATCTAAGTCTGAACTACCTCGGATCACATCCACTTCTAATTTTGTTTAACCAAAATAGAAAATCCTATTCTCGGTAATATTTTGCTTTTGATGACACAGAAATACCAACCCAAATAAGAAAAAAGTTTGGACTTTCTGATTTGAAGTAAAAATTGGCAAAACAATGTGACAAGCAAGTATATATGACATAAAGGGGATGGAAATTGACCCAAAAATAAACTCCAAAAGGCACATTAAATAAACAAGGTAACAAGATGAGAATATTAAGCTAAAGAGCAACAATTTTATGTCTCTACAGAAAGTTCTCTGAGTTTATGTTTACTGTGATTTTAATTATACCACACCATACAAACTCATTTCAGGTTCATCAAGTACCAGTACCAGATTAAGCCTGAACATGGTGATTTTTCTTTAGTATTGTAAGACAAAGCAATGTCTAAAAGGAGCTGCCACCTCTCAGAGCAAGCACAAGATGAAGGACAGACCCTCCCTCGATATTGTAGTCACGAGCGGTCTTGTCATCAGCGAGCTGCTTCCCTGCATAAATAAGCCTGCAACCAGAGCCAAAGCATATGAGTCCCATTAAAATCCAGCATTATAGGATTTCACGTCAAGTCTTGAAACAGATAAATCACAAAATGAAAGTGTTTATCAACAAAAAGAGAATGGAAAGTAGATGGTGTATTTTTAATAAAAAGACTGCAAGACACAATGAAGAACAGGTTTAAACATCATAAAGAAATGAATAGTCACATAACCATACAAAGTGAAGATGTCTTTCCATACACAAGATTATTTAGAGAAGGCAATAGGAATCTGGTAGGATCCTAGCCAATATTCAACAAAACGACGAAAAACACAATCAAATGAAAAGAACAGAAGCTATTTTTATTGATTTTAATAATTTATAGTTGAAGAACCGGTTATTCGAGGAGCCAAAACCTCCCAATTCCAGCCATTCAAGGCATTACGAACCTCCCTTCAGCCCAAAAGCTGCCTAACATATTTTTTCTCCCCCCTTTTACAATCCTAATTCCCATTTATATATACTTACCCTACTCTCTAGAATTAGGACATGTGTCCCAAAGAAACCCTAGATCTTAACAGAATCTGAGTGATTTAAAAAATAAAAAACTATCCAACAATGGGATCATTCTAACAAATGAGTAGATGATAAACTACTAATATATTCGTACAAACGATAATCAACGAAGGCCTCTTAAAATTTCAAATCCTCAAGTTTACATTTGATTACCTCATCAACAATATTAGATATAAGAGCAAAGAAAGTATGAGAAAAGAAAAAGATGGAATGCATTGAGAATGAAAACTCAGAGCCTGTTAAAAATACCAATATAGGGGTAGTAAATCAGTTTAGGTAAAACATTCTTAATACTGAAGTTAAGAAGAATAAAGAGATAAATTGGATACCTTTGCTGCACTGGAGGAATTCCTTCTTTTTCCTCAACCCTTTCCTTGATCCGTTCAATAGTATCAGTTGGCTCAATATCGATTTCAATTTCTTTTCCAGTGAGAGTCTTCACCTTGATCATAGTGCCTCCCCTAAGCCTCAGGACCAAGTGAAGAGTTGACTCCTTTTGGATGTTGTAATCAGCAAGAGTTCGGCCATCTTCCAATTGTTTACCAGCAAAGATCAATCTCTGCTGATCAGGAGGGATGCCTTCCTTGTCCTGGAAAAACATAAAATCATCCTTGGTTAAACAACAACATAGCACCTCACAAACAAATCAGCAAGAATAAAAAAGGAAAACAAAAGAACCGATCAATAGCATTTTTATCATTCGTGAGCAGATTACATTGGATTTAAATGCAGTCATAAGCAGTAGTTTTAAAGAATGTGTTTTCTAAGGTTCGATTTTACCCAATCAGTTCAGCTAACGAGTACTACCCTGTGATTCTCCTTCGCAATCACCTCACATTCCTAAAGTCAACCACATCAGAATCCTTGATGTTGGTGTTGGTGTGACTGCATAAAGCTCCATGTATGCTCAAGCCCAACGAAAGAAAATTAATATAGAAGTAACACCAACTATATACTCACCAAGGTCTTCAGAAGTGCTTTCAAACAACCAAAAGCGCTTCTATATCTAATTTGCAGCATTCAGCTAAAAAAAGACAAAGCAACTTCAACGCACTATGAAGTGCTTTCCAAAGAAGCATTTTAAAGTGCTTCTAGTTCTGCTTTATAAAAACACTTCTGATACTCTATTATACCAATCAATTCTCGTTACTCAAATTACAAAGCTGCTTTCAGAGACTACGCAAATCAATCAGTAGACGAATTTCAAATAGATTCAAATGGATACCTAGGATAAAAAAAATTAATTTGTTCTCCTACAAACAGACAATTGTCAATAAAAA
This sequence comes from Anacardium occidentale, assembly GCA_026122585.1. Classification (NCBI taxonomy): domain Eukaryota; kingdom Viridiplantae; phylum Streptophyta; class Magnoliopsida; order Sapindales; family Anacardiaceae; genus Anacardium; species Anacardium occidentale. The sequence continues at coordinate 244,142 of JAJEJH010000045.1, forward strand.
AAAAAAACAGTAAAACGAATGAAAATAGGAAAAAACCATGAAACCTCCACAACACAAACCAAAGAAAAAAATAAAATTCTACCACAAAACCCAACCATCCAAAATTCCAAAGAACCGAAACCCCTCTTAAAAAGCCAACAACTTTAAAATAAAAAATCACTCTTTACACAGAAACAAAAAAAACCCCAATAAAAACAATAAAAACCTGAATCTTGGCCTTGACATTATCAATGGTATCGCTACTCTCAACCTCGAGAGTGATGGTCTTCCCTGTTAAAGTCTTGACAAAGATCTGCATGTTGTATTATCTAAGAGAAGAAGCCTGAAGAAGAAAATTTGATTGAAAAGCGTTGATATTAAGCAGATTTAACTAATCAATCAGTGGTACTGCAGGTTTATTGCATTATAGGAATCAAAAGCTATACAGAAGAAAGTAGTAAGCAGACGCTGTCGGAGGAATCTATAGCCTCCAATATGGGTCCCCTGACATTCCCTTAAGGTAGTTTGATTCGTGCTGCAAACTGTACCATATCTCTGTATATCATATATGGCACACCCATGTTTTATCTGAATCACTTTCCCATCCCAGAACTTTAAACTATAATTTTTCGCCTTTGCCAGATTCTGAACACCAGAAAACCAAAATATCCCAAATAAATATAAAAGTTTAAAATAGTCACCAACGAATCGGTCAGATTTGATTTCAATCAAATTATAGACAAAATTATACAATTTAGTTAAAATCGCATCAAACTAATATAATTTCAGTCGATTCATACTTTTTTTCATGTGATTTTGAAATTTCATTATTTCAATGAGATTTTGACGTAATCACATTGGCTTGTATAATTATAACTAGAATCATACAATTGTAATGCAATTCCAAATAAATAATCACATGAGATAATATAATTCAATTGAAATCGTATCAAAATCATCTCCGACAAACTTTTAATTTTGCCTCACCAGATGGGCCTTTATGTTGGGTGTAAATAAATATATTATGGTGTGAATTAAGTCGATTCAAATACAAATTATTTTATTGTGTAGTTATAATAATCAGATGATACAAGGATTAAACTATTAAAAAAGATTATTAATTATTTTTTGGCTTCAAATTACCCTAAAAAATGGCTACTTTGGGCCTTATTTTTCCATGAAGCCCAGTAGCTTTTTGTTGGGCTTGACTCAGTGCAAGGACTTGAGAAGCCTTTTTTTTTTCCCTCTATCTTTTAATCCCTAAAATGATTTAAAATTCAACAAATTTGATCTATTTTGAGAAGCTAAGTACAAAGACTAACTTATTAAATTATAATATAAAATAAGTTGAAAATTGATGTGGGACTTTTATCCCTTTAAGAGATTAAATAGCATTAAATGTTGTATGCAAAACTTTATTGTGAACATAAATACTCACACCTCCCCCTTTGCCTTGCCAAGGAAATAAATAACAACAATATAAGGTTGGTATAATACCTGCCCTAATAACTTGATCAATTTTTAAGATATTATTCGTTTTAGATATATAATATATTAAGGTAATGACTTATTCTCGTTCAAGATTTCTCTAAAAGACAAAATTTTTATCCATTAATTTTTAAAACACCAAATATTCCTCTTTTAATCAAAATTAATAATTAAATTTAATTATAAATAGTTAAATTTAATTAGTCAAAACAATATTTTTGTTTTTTTGAATACAAAAATTTAATAAATAAATTTAATTTTATAAAAATAATTAAAATATAAAATAATATTAACATAATATTAAAATAATAATAAAATTTTTAAAAATGAGTAAGAATTTAAAAAGTGGTTAGTGGTAATGGTCACCAAAAACCTAACTGGCTAGGTTTCTCTTTTTAAATTTTTTTTTAATTTTTTAAATTACTAATATCATTTTTTAATGGAGGCTATTTTGGTCATTTCATAAAATTATTAATAAATTCAAGAAGAAATTAGTCAACAAATTAATATTTAGGTTTCTAAAAGTTTTGAGATAAAATATTGTCATTTAGGAAAACCTTGGGCCTTTGCCCTTTTGCAATACATAACAAATTTTGATAGTTTAAAAGCTTATTATCAATTTTTTATACTAATAAAATTATGTATATTTATAATGTGACATAATAATACATTATTAAGTGATTGAGTGATTTTGAATAAAAATAAAGTGATACCTAATTATAAGATAATACTTCATTATAAATACCTAAATTAATACTTATAAATATATGTAATATTATTTTTTTCTTACAGTATTATATTACTTAATAAATTAATAAATATATATATAATTAAATGAAATGAAATTATCAAAGAAATGACATTGAATTTTCATCATAAATGCCCACCAAAGACAATAAGGTAGGCATTAAATTTGCATATATATATATTAGAAAATAATTAATTGGGTATTGATTATTAATTATTTCTTAATTTTAAAATATACAAAAATTATTAGACTAACATATTTTTAACAATCAAAAATGAATTTAATTTATTCTTTTAGTATTAAATGCATTTGATTTGGTTTGTATGATGCGCATCAACATACTTAGCACTTTTAGACTATTTCATTGTCAAAACATTAAAAAACTATACATGATGGCAAAGTTTCACGCGGTCTTTACCATTGGTGCTTGTTATGACGAATTTTAACAAAACGATTTTTATCATGTTTACTTGAATTTAATATAAAAATTTAAGCTTTTTAGGATAGATTCACAATATTTCTCACATTTACAATTGTAATTAAAAAATTAGATGAAAGTCTGAATTTCAACTATTGTTTGCCAATTTGTGTTGCAAAAGTGGTCGTGGAATGGTTACTTTTAAATTTGATGTTGAATTAAAGCAAGAAAACAACGAAAGTTTAGAGAATTGAGCATAACATGTGATATACAAGAGCAATGTATGACTCATATGCAAAATGTGATTCATGCAAGAATGAAATTTTTTGGGGGTTTTATAATAGTCACTAGGTTGGGGGTTAACCAATAAGAGAGTTAAATAAAATTGACTAAAATATCAAATAGAACACTTATTTTACACTCAAATGTTCTTCCACTCCCTATATAAAGCCCCCTATACGAAGACCTCTTACTCATACCAACATTAGAATTTCTTGATAATTCTAAACCAAAGCTTCTCATTGGGGTTCCCTTTCACCATCAACCTCAACATTATTGAATGCACTAAAACTCTACTAAATTTGTTGTCTTGTAATAGTAGTTAGTGTCTAAAATATGTATCCTTGAACATTTGTTGTTGCCTCTTTAATAAATGTCTTCTAATCTCCCCTATCGCATCACAAACCTCTTAGGGAGATAATTGTGCCTTCAAGTGGTGCCCTTCCTCGAACCTCAGTGGCCCCACCAAAGTTCTGTCATACTTCACTTTTCACATTTTTTTCTCAACTGAAATAGAAAGTTATAAAAAAAAAATTTAAATTACATAATAAACCCTAAAAAAACACAATTTTGAAAACTTGCAAAAACACCTCTGTCCCCAACTTTGTCACTCATATGAATTTTGTGTTTTGATGACAAATTTCGCATGGTGATGTCTAACCCATGCACTTTATCAAAATACACTTAAACACAATTTTTTCTAACCACAATGCATCACCATAACACTATACACCTATTCTAACATCATTTCATCATTATTTTCATCTAACATAAAAAAAAAAAAAACAGCACATTAATTACATCTATTTATTATACAATTAGCACGTAATATGATACATTTCGATGATTAACAATTGAAAAACTGGCAAAATTTGTTAATAATACTATCTTTGTCATGTTTACTTATATTAACTGCAAAGATTTAAGCATTTAGGGTGGATTCACGACATTTCTTGCATTCACAAGGGTGAAATGTAGAATCCGCCGCTACGAGTACCCCTGCTGCAGCTAGATACTGTTCTTTTATTTAATAAACTGGAAATGGGGTACCCGCGACGGGAATCCTACGAAAAAGAACCTGCTGCTAAATTATATTGCATGCGGAAGCTGAAACTGAAAATACAAATGAGCCCAAACTGGCTTTTCATTTATACCACTATTCTTTACATCTGAGTACATATACATTTACATATAAGACCTCACAGGTCCAAAAACTGAAAGAAAATACATATACATGTTGAAAGGGTGTGTGTGGGTTCTCTCTCGCAAGCCTCAGTCCACCAACTCCTCGCCAGCAACAACAAAACCTGAAAAGGAAGGAAGAAGGAAAAGGATGAGTGATAAAGATCACCTAGTAAGCATTCCTTACTTCCCTCGACCATGCAATGTAGCATCCCATATTTTAGAAAGCCCTTAGGGGTAGAGTTTTGGGGTTAGAACTAGAATTCAGTGATAGATTGGGGGCTTAGAAGAGTTCAGGGGTGAGATAGTAGTTTTCCAGAGCTGTGTGGCCTTCGTATGATGCCTTTAGGGAGGTTTTAATCATGCGAAGCGCGGGAAATGAATTTCCTTCATTTTCCCTGGTGCACTCCCGTGCACTTTTCCCTGCACGCCCGTGCAGGTGGGTAGAAAAGAGAGAGAGAAGAGAGTTATTGCATTTTTCTCACCGTTTCAGCCGAGTTTTCTCTTCTTCTTTCAGCAGCTCCCAGCCCTAGACGCGAGATTCAGCTTCCCGTGGCTCCCTTTCCAGCTAGAGACTAGAGAGATCAGCTTGAGAGATAGTCTTCCAGCAGCCATGTCAAGAGGTAAGTGTTTCTTACTTCTTCAGCGTATTCCCCAGCTTGTTTGATGATTGTCTGATGATATTGGAGATGTATGTGTGCATTTCCAATATTTTGACTGATTATATGTGATGAATATGATGCTTGATATGCTTATTTTCCACCCAATAACATGTTGCTTGTTTGTGGGTGGGTGTTGTGAGAGAAAGCTTGCATTTGCCATGGTGGAATTCATAGTTTGGGATGACAGATGAAATTGATGATGTATATGTGTTTATTGAAGTGCCTTGGATGTGTATGTTTGATTAATTGCAGATTGGTTGAGAAATTGAGTGGTTTCCAACGAATTCAGACGTGCCATGCCTGAGCAAGACAAAGCGCACGACCGTGTGCCCGTAAGAGCACGCCCGTGTGCCTTTGTTTCTGTAAGGACACGGCCGTGTGCACTTCGTGCACACGGACAGGAAACGCAGGGACACGACCGTGTGTCCTGAGGGACACGGCCGTGTGTCCCATCTTTGCTTGAAATGGCCCAGAAATTCCAGAAGCACACACGCCCAGACGCACGGCCAGCACACGGTCCCGTGTGCTGGGGCACACGCCCGTGTGCCCTTGCCCAGCACGACCATGTGTGCTGTGTGCACGACCGTGTGCCTTACTTGCACGGCCGTGTGCCTTCCAGATTTTCCAGAAAAAGGCAGAAATGAATTGTTAAAGGTTTGGTAATCCATCCAAGGCCTAATAATCATCAGATAATCCAGATTTCAGCTAAGAACAGATGCATAAGCATGCATAGCACAACATATAGCCTGAATGAGGATTCAGGAATCCAAATTCAGTAGATTTCAGCAGTCAGAACCTAACATATGGGTTTCAGTTTTGGGATGAACTCGATGGGGCATCTGTGGGATCCAGCTTTCTGACACCAGTCAGTCAGCTCGGCAGCATTTCAGCAGATCAGTATTCAGCCCTCTAGCCAGTAGCTAGAATGTTCAGCCCACTTGGCCAGGATGTCGAATCCCTGTGTTCATCAGCCTGATCAGCACAGCAGGTACCTTCGGGTACATATAGTTTTCCAGATGCATGCATCATCAGTAAATACCCAGATTTCAGTATCATGACATGTCATTCATTTCAATAACGAATTAATAATGAGAATCAGCAGTACAACAATCAGAATCAGCATCAGCAAGCGTGTAGATGTATGTTTAGGGCCGATCAGGTATGTGTGCCCTTGTTTGTGCTTGCTTGGGTCGAGGGGAGTAGGAAATGCTTACTGAGTGATTTTCATCACTCATCCCTTTCCTTCTTCCTTCCTTTTCAGGTTTTACTGCTGGCGAGGAGCGGGTGGACTGAGGCTGGCGATAGGGGACCCCACACACACTTGTTGATGTATTTCTTTTCAGTTTTGGACCTGTGAGGTCTTGTATGTATGTTTTACATTTTCAGATGTAAAGAATGGTGTACAGAACAGTTAAATACATATATATGAAAAGCCAGTTGGGCTCATTGTGTATTTCATTTCAATTTAAGCTTCCGCTTACCATGTATAGCAGCAGTAGTATCTCTTTTTCGTAGGATTCCCGTCTCGGGTACCCAATTTCCAGTTTATTAAATAAAAAAAAACAGTATTAGTCAGCAGCAGGGGTACTCGGGGCGACGGATCCTACATGCAAGCAGCAAACATACACATATACCTGACATCGGCCTTATTCATACATCTAGTCGCTTGCTGGTGCTGAATCTGATTACTGGTTATCTGTTTGCTTACTGTTTACTGAATATCATAATAATGCATGTCCTGTCATGCTGAACTGAAATTAACTGGTAATGATGCATGTATCTGAATGAGCTATATGTACCCGAAAGTACCTACTGTGTTGATCAGGCTGATGAACACAGGGATTCGGTATCCTGGTCAAGTGGGTTGAACATTCTAACTACAGGCTAGAAAGTTGAAACTGAAATACTGGTGAACAGTCTGAATGGTGTCAGAAAGCTGGGTCCCACAGATGTCCCCTCGAGTTCACCTAAAACTGTAACCCATACATTGGGTTCTGAGTGCTGAAAACTACTGAATTTGGATCCCTAGATCTGCTTTCAGGCTATATGCTATGCTGTGTATGCATATGTTTCATTTCTTATCTGAAATCTAGATTATCTGATGATTGTTAGCCCTTGGATGGATTACCAAACCTTTAATAATTCATTTCTGCCTTTTTCTGGGAATTAACTACTAAGCACGGGCGTGCAAAGGAAAACGCACGGGTGTGCATGCGTACACACGGTCGTGCTGGGCACAGGCACACAGGCGTGTGCCTAGACACACGGGACCGTGCCCCGGTCATGTGTCTGGCAGTGCAGGCCTCTAGAAAATCTGGCCATTTCATGCATAACGCAGACACACGGTCGTGCTCCTCAGGACACACGGTCGTGTCCTTTACATTCCAGCCCGTGTGTACGAAGTGCACACAGCCGTGTCCACGAAGTGTACACGGCCGTGTCCACAAAGTGCACACGAAGTGTACACGGCCGTGTCCACAAAGTGTACACGAAGTGTACACGGCCGTGTCCACGAAGTGCACACGACCGTGTCCTTGTAGAAACAAGGGCACACGGGCATGCTCTTACGGGCACACGGGCGTGCTCTTACGGGCATACGGTCGTGCGTCTTGTCCTGCTCAAACATGGCTCGTCTGAAACGCGTAAGAACCCATCCAAAACTCAATCAAAATCAAATTAACTGAAATCAAGCATTCAAGGCACTTCAATAAGCTAACAAATCACTTCAATTTCAAGATTCATCCATCCCCACGCATTCCACCATGGAAACCAGCCAATTCTCTCACTAACACACTCACAATCAAGCAAGCATGCATTTTTGGGTGGAAAATCATCAAACAAAGCATCATATCATCATCATGGCATCATACAAACATACATAACATGTCCCAAAGTACTGAAAACGCCAGTAAACGTTTCCAAGCATCAACAAACAAGCTGGGAACACAAAGAGAGAATAAGAAACGCTTACCTCTCGCCATGAAGCTGAGAACTCAAACTCAAACTAATCTCTCTACTCTCGAACTAGATTGGGAGTCGCTGGAAGCTGGATCTCGTGCCTAGGGCTGGGAGCTGCTGAACAAGAGAGGAAAACTTGGCTGAAAACTGGTGAGAAATGCATTAATCTTTCATCTCTCTCCTTTTCTACCCACCTGCACGGGCGTGCAGGGAAAGATGTACGGGAGTGCACCAAGGGAAAATGAAAAAAATTCATTATTAGCACTTCGCATGATTGAAACCTCCCTAAAGGAATCATACGAATGCCACACAGCTCTGAAAAACTTTCTAACTCACCCCTGAACTCTTCTAGACTCCCAAACTATTTCTGAATTCTATTTCTAACCCCAAAACTCTATCTCTAATGGCTTTTCTAACCTGGGATGCTACATGGGATAAAAAATCAAATGAGAAGTCTAAACTTCAGCTATTTTTGGTCTTATTTTTTTGTTAAGGAAATGGTTGCACGATTGTTGCTTTTATAGTTGGTGTTGAATTGTTAATTCATCATAGTAGTTTAATTAAAATTTACTTATTCGATTGAACATAATTAAAAATATATATAATTGATCATCAATAAACCATTAACCCTAAACCATATGATGTGAAAACTGTAAACTGTAGTACAAAAATCATAAACGCTAAACATTTAACTGTAAAGTCAAAAATCATAATATATTAACCATATAGATTAAATCGTAAACCATAAACTGTAAAAAAATAAGTTAGAAACTACACATATGAAACCCTATACTCATAAGTCATAATCCATAAATTCAAAACCCGAAGACTGTAAATCATAAACCCTAAACCCTAAATATAGAACACTAAGTTATGAACCCTAAGTTGTAAATCATAAATCCAATTCTTGTAAACTAGACATTGTGAATGCAAAACCCATAAACCTTAGTAATTCCAAACCATATATCTTTTTGGTGCTTTCTTTCACCATTTACCTCAACATCATCGAATGCACCAAAACTCTGCTAAAGTTGTTATCTTGTAACAATAGCAAGTGTCCAAAACATGTATCCCTGAACATTCTATACTGTCTCTCTAACAAATTTCTCTTAATTTCCCTCATTGTATCATGCATCCATTGTGGAGATAATTACGCCTTAAAGTGGTGCTCTTCTTCAAACCTTAATAGCCCTGCTAGAGTATTGTCATACTCCATACTTTGTCTTTTAATACCAACTGAAATAATTTGTTACACAAATTTGTAAAATTCCATAATAAAAATTTGAAAAAAAAAAAAACCAATTTTTAAGAATTTGCAAAAACATCTTGTCTCCAATTCTGCCAACCCTGTGAACTTCATATTTTGGCGATTAATTTTACATGGTGACATCTAACCATGTGTTATGTCAAAATGCAATCGAACACAATTTTTTTTTTTTTTTTTTTTTTTGGCCATAATTCATCTCCACAATCTCATATAGCTATTTTAACATCATTCTAACGTTAAATTTTATTCAAAACAGTTGAAAAACAATCAAAATTTTGTAATTTTCAATTGGCAAAACGCTTAATCTAAATTTCTTAAATCTATAATGGAAATCATAAATCTCTACATTAAAATATTTTAAATATGATAAGGATTGATTTACTTACCTTTTCACTAATTTGCATTATAAAAAACTAGTCAATTTTTGCATGGCTTTGCCAAAATTTTTTTAAAATTTTGGTGTGTTCACATTGTGTTTGAATGTTGAATTTATTATTCATGTATACAAGAGTATTTTCATAATTTTGATGATTTAAAATTAATCAAATCCAAGAACCTTAAATATGAAATTCCTAAATTTGCGTAGCATTTTCATGTTTTGATGATGCTTTCTCTTCTAAAACAAAACAAAAACGTGTTAAATACACATAAAAACCAAATCAAATGTATTTAATGTTAAAAAAGTAGTTATATTCTTTTTTATTTTTAAATATATATTAAAATAATAATTCTCCCAAAATTAAATTAATTTCGTCATGGCATCGTCATCTTTTGAGATTTCAGCTTATTAAATGTAGCATTCAAAGCTTCATGAAGCACTTAAATGCTTCACCTTCCTTTGAGTAAAAGTGTAATGACATAGAGACAATTTTTTTTTTTTTTTAATTCTTATAGTAATTTAAAGCAGCTAAATTATTTCATTAATATGTTTTGTATTTTTGATATTTAAACATTTTAAAAAATTAGAACAATGCATAAATTCTTAATGAAATTTTCGAATTATGTTGATTTATAACGTTAAAATCTCGTATAATATATGCATTTATACAAAACAATTACATCAATAAAAAATATATCAAATTCTGAAATAAAATTAAGTACAGAATAAATTATTGTTAAAATAATTGGTCCTGCTACTCAAAAACTTACATTTATTATTATTATTATTATTATTATTTTAGTGTAAAGTTGGAGTAGTTAAGATAGTTATTACAAACATGAATTCCCATTTATTCTTTACAATCTTCAATCGATAAGACTTAAAAGGAAAAGGTTAAGCCTGAAAACTACATAATTAAATACATTTAAACCCAATGAATGCCCAGATGATAGCAGTTGATCACATTATTCTACTGAAATAAAAACTAATGAAGCAATCCTTGCTAGTAAAGGATAAAAATGGATAGTAATCTGATACATTTAAAGCCTGAGTACTATTTTTTTTTCTTGTTGCCAGTTAGAATATCATCTATTCGTACTCAGGGTTAACCGACATGTCGAATATTTTATGGCTAGGATTCAATATTGACAATTTAATCCATGTAAAATTATCAAATGACAAAAAAAGCAAAAAGTTTTTTATATCAAAACAAAATAAACAACTGTTTGAACTAGTAGAAAAATCAAAGAAACACATTATGCCCACTAAAATATAGTGATGAATATAAGGATACAAGTCATTCATTGGATCTTGAATTTGATTAGATCGAATGTAAAATCTCAAGTATGCTCCTAAGAAATAGCCCAGGTGGAAAATTGGTTAGCCTCATGCCACCCACAAAAGTGTTAGATATGAATTCAATTAGTGAATAAATCATACTAAAAGCATATTTATAATTTTAACTGGTGAAATATAATTAGGATATTATATATATTTAGTATGGATAATAATTTAGAGCTTGATTAACCCTTTTTTAAGTAGACTGAAATGATAAGATAAATCAAATAGATCAAAGAGGTGTAGAGTTGAAAATTTGTAAGGTTGTTGGCTTGAACCAAACTCTTCGTCAAATAAAAAAAAAAATCTCAAGCATTCGTAAGTATCTCAAGATTGGAGAAAACCCTATAATTGATAATTTTGAAAAAAATAATTAAAAAAAAAAAGAAAAAACAACATTTCACAGAGTGAGATGACATGTTCTTTCGAAGCGCATAAGATTCAGTGGAAATGCCGGGAATCTTGTACTTACATTAGGTTGATTTTTGGCTTGATACATTAAATATGAAAGTGCTTCATTGAAATTAAATAGAAAAGAAAAAAAACCTAAACCTTGCAGCCTTATACATAATTTGATGGGTTCGGATACACATGTCGCATAAGAATTAATTAAACTCTCTCAAAATAAAAATGGTTAATTTAACCTCGGATTTTACTTGTTCAAATATCCAATCAATTAATGCCACCATTCCCTTTTCTCAAATTCTTCTCTCAACTATATACTTTCCATAGATAAATAACCAATAATAAATGACACCAATAATTAAATAATAATAAATTAAAATTAAACAAATTTTTTTATTTTATGGATTAAATTAAAATTAAATAATAATTAAATCTTTTCAATTTATAGCGGACAATATATATTTATATCACCCTATATATTATATAATCGAGTCTTTGTCTTTCTCCCAATCTCAACGAACAAGGAGCAGAAGAAGAAGAAGCTTTTTGTTATGGCTGCTGATGTTAGTTCTCTGGTTCGAGTACTCAACCGGTACAAGGATGATCGGAGGGCTGGAAATGACTCAAAGTCGACGATGTCGTCATTGATCACCCAGGACTTTCTTGGTGGTGGTGGCGCTGCAAGTGATCACTCCATAAATAATGAGTTTCAAGAATTGGACCTCGACTTGCAGGTCCCCAGTGGCTGGGAAAAGCGTTTAGACTTGAAGGTAAATTTATTTTCCTATCTGGGTTTGTTTGTTTCTCGAGAAATTTCGTAGGAAATGAAAAGAAATTCGGGTTCCATTTTAAGCACCTCAAAAGTTATCCGTTTGATAATCAACTTTTCATTAAAGGGTATTTTTTTAATTTGTTTCAGAATTTTCTGTTTGGTTGAAAAGAAACTACAGGAAAATTGGCTATGAACTTCTGATAATCTTCGAATTCTGTGTTATTGCAGTCAGGAAAGGTGTATTTACAAAGATGCAATTCACCATCAACATCATCATCATCAGATTACAGGCATCAGCAATCCAATCAAACAGTACCAAAGCTTCAAGATTTAAACTTCCCGCCGTCGCCGTCGTCAAAACCCCTGTTAAATCTCTTCGACGATTCCTCATTGGAATTGAAATTGGTTCCATCTTCCTCGCAATCTTCATCATCAACCAATAATATTTACCAGAGCGTGTGCACGCTCGACAAAGTAAAATCAGCCCTAGAAAGAGCGAAGAGGGAGCCTCAAAAGAAGCGATTATCATCCATGTGGAATTCGCCGTTGCCCTTATCGCCTTCATATTCGTCATCTTCTTCATCTATAAGAGATTCAAAAGACAAAGAAGATATAATCATGGAAGAAAATAAGTTTTCAGCTTGCTCCATTTCTTCCCCGGTGGCAGTTGGCTGCCCAGGATGCCTATGTTACGTCTTGATAATGAAGAACAACCCTAAATGCCCCAGATGCAATTCAATTGTGCCATTGCCTGCCATGAAGAAGCCTAGAATTGATCTCAATATATCTATGTGAGGCCCCCTTGGGTAGTTTGAACAGCAAACGCATGACACTAATCAAAAGAGAGGCTGAAGAAAGGCTTGAATTTATTCAGTTAATGTTTTTTTATTTTTGTAAATGATAGATTAATTAAGTTCAATCAAGGAAAATAGAAATTTTATTAGCCAAAGATAATTTTAAGTATGTGTAAATTGAACAATAAAAATGAGAAGAAATGTTTTTATTTTAATTTCTTCTTTGCCCTCTTCAACATACATTTTGTGTTCTAAATAATGTTAATAACAAATAAGGTTAGTTGGTATTTGGTAGTTGGTAGTAGCTTGAAAGAACTTATCAAAATAATGTCAAATGTTGCCTACCAAAGGTGGCTGGATGATATCGTGAGGGACTTTTAAACATGTAATACACCATAAGTCTTAGGTTTAAGTTTTTATGTTACCATATCAAGATAAAACTTTAATTCAAGTGATTAGTAGTTATAAAACAAATTATGAATCCTTCCAAATCAAGCTAATTCATATTGGTACATATTATCACTAAAGAATTATTTATAGAATAAATAAAACAATGTCATCAACTACAAAAAAACCAACAAATAATATCATTTGATAGGTGAGACAGATCATGCCAGAAGAGTTTGTGTTGAAGATTAACTGCTATTGTTAGAATCGCAATTTCATGTTCCAAAATATCCCATAAAAAAATGGAGAAGAAAATTGGGAAATGCTGGGAAAGGTATGCAAATGAAGGAAAGTCATAAATCTGAGAAGGTGACATGTATCCATTAACATTAAATTGCCCAACAATTCAGCCATCTTTCATAGATAACAGCTTGAAAGTACTTAATGTTCTTTTAAAATTCAATCTCCCCAAATTGCTCTTAAAAGAGATAGTGATGTACAAAAATATAGTTGTGTACTATAAATGTTTGAAAACTGCTTTCACCTATACACTTTGTCAAATGAAGAGCTTTATGGCCTCTGCATGAAGCTAATTAATATGCCCTTATTCATTAATTAATATGACCTAACTATTAGTAAATGAGAAATTAATTTCATCATGGTCTCAATTTAAAGCTTCTCAACCACCTTTCCTTCTCACATTGGTTTTAAAATTTTCAAATTAACCCCAATATAGCAATTTGATTAATGATTTAGCTTGCTAAGCATTAATAATAAGACACTTAATTCTTCTTCTTTCTTTAATTAGCTTCATTAATAAGGTAGGTGAGGTATAATTATCAAAGACTTCTGAGGGTTGGGACCAAGCATTTAATACATCTTAATTTTCTGTTCTTCTCTTTTGACATAAAGAAGCATGCATTCATGGACTTTTGATGGTGGAAATTAGATATGTAAAATTTTTAATAGTCTTTGTGTACATTAATGTTCAACATTTGCCTTCATTTGGACATTAAATTGAATTACCATTATTATTGACTCCACAAGAATATTCAAAAGACATTAATGCTTCAACCTCATTTTGGAATTCAATCTTTCTCTCTCTATCTCTCATTCTCTTCCCTCCTAAGTCTAAACGATAATTTTGAATATTATAAAATTACGTATTAAAAAAATAAATACAAATTAAAATATAAATAATAAATTATTATATGATCAAATATTATTTTATTAATTTTAATTAAATTTGAACTAATTAAAAATATTATCAAAAGACTGTTGATAGAATGATAGTATTATTAGTAGAATGATAATACTACCAATAATAAGAAAAATAATATTATTGAAAGCCGAATCAAACCAATGGCCAGTTCGAACTAAAGTGGCTTGGCTCCCGTTCAACCTAAAATTAATCTACCTAGAAGTGTTATTTCTCATTGCTGTTATCTCCAAGTATAAAAAGCGCTTCCATCTCCAAAAAAGCATTTATTCATCTTAATTTTGAAGTGCTTCCAAAAGGGCACCTTTATTTTAAACTGTACGTACTTCAATGTTTTCTGTGACTTCAGTTCATAAACAACAAAAATTCTTGAGTTTCATAAGCTTCTTGAGTATCTACATTGTGGAACTACCTAAGCTCTTACTAAGTCTTGCTAGCTTTCTGATCATGCAGAAAATAAAAAACTTATTAAGAGGGCAGCAGTTTTTTTCTGCTCAAACTTCCCAGCTAGATTTTGGAACATTAATGGTGGAATTATATCTATATCAACCAGTTATGGAGTTTCTCATCATTAAGGCTTACCTCTTAATTCATTTCTTATTATCGTATCTGTTCATTAAATAGCTTTAGTTTCTTTTCATTTAAAGAAACAGTCAGAAAACAATGGAGAAAATGAGAAAGGTCATCGGAAATGATAAAAGATTATTAAATAAATCATAAAAAAGATAATTTCTTCGATAACTTTTAGAGTTTGAATTTGAATGGACTCATACCTAAATTAGGTAATTTTAACTTAATTTTGATACGTTTTAATTCAAATATTAAATCAAAATAAAATTAATTTGATTTAAATTCAACTCTATATATTTGTATTTATGCAGAGTTTCAATGGGCATGTGTGAGAAGGTTATAATAGCACATCAAATCTACAATAAATTTAAACTTTTAACTAAAATATAATTAACTTTAAAGGCCTTTGAAATGTCAAATTGTTTGATAACAGAATTTAAGCCAAAAATTAAATTTATTTTCGCAAATAAAATGGCATTGAAGCAGATATTTATCTGCCGCTAATTCATATAGCTTATTGCCACGTTTAAATTGGTATTGAATTTTTGTACCTAACAATCATTAATGCCAATTTAAATTTTATTATTTTTGTCTTTAAAGTTGCTTACCTACCTTGATATTATCTTGACTCCAAATATCACCATCATGTATTTAAATTTTCTTTGTTTTTTTCCCGAGAAAATTCTTGTCAATTGTTGAAATCATATGCAATCGGTTAAATAATTTATATTACTTAGTTATTATAAAAATTAATTAAAATAACTTAATTTTATTAGAGTTAATAGAAGATTAATCATATTTTATCAATTATATGAATAGAATTAAAACCGGCCAAACGATTTATTTTTACCCAAGTTGCTTTAAATAATAAATTTTTATTCAAAAACTTTTAAATATCAAATACTCACATTTGATCAAAATCAACTGATAAATTTAACGGTTAATCATTAAATTTAAATTTAATCGATCAAAAAAAATTTTTTGAATAAAAATTAAAAAATTTAATATATTTGTATCACAGCAAGATATCCAAATAATAAATTGTTAAGCCAATTTCTTTATCGGTTTTGTGGTCGAATTTAACCAAGTAGGGTTTCTCCAAAAAGAAAAATCTTAATTAAGTTGAAGACAATTTAATCAACCTCATGTTTAAAATTTTGAATCAGAATAAATGTATTTAATTCAAAAGCATGCCAAAGAAATCTTCTTTTTTAATAACTGGAATGGAGTATTGCAAATTTAATATATCCGA
Organism: Anacardium occidentale; assembly: GCA_026122585.1. NCBI lineage: Eukaryota > Viridiplantae > Streptophyta > Magnoliopsida > Sapindales > Anacardiaceae > Anacardium > Anacardium occidentale. The sequence goes on from JAJEJH010000045.1 coordinate 260,239, forward strand.
GGGGTGAATCCCATAGAAATAATAATAAAAAGAGACGCGAGGTGGTTGAGTTAGGAGAAAATAAGGACCAGTGACCCAACGAATAACGGGGAGAAGTCTGACTGGTGACCATCGTCGTCATCAAAATTAGTTCAACTGCAAAAAACCTCTACCATTAATGGCACAATAAATCAATACATCTTTTGCTTCGATCGCAATCAACTGATGTATTCAGGAGTTGAATGTGTAAACATTGCATTAAATTATTTATCCATCCATATGCATTCATGGCCCTTCCGTGCGTGCATGCATTTATAATATTCAACATCCTCCACACTTCGTCTTGGGTTGGACACCAATTAAGCTGACTTTACTAGGTTTGAATTTATTTAGGGCAAATTAAGATTGAGTTTAAACTAAATCAAATACAACATATATATATATATATATGACTTATTTATTTAGGGTATAATGTTTATGTTCAGTTTATATTTATAAAAAGTGATATAATTTATATTCGGTTTAACTCATTCATATTCGTCATTGAGCAAAAGAATGAGAATATATTCGTTTTCATAGAAAGGGTAAAATTTTTTTCTCTTTTCAATATATTATTGCAAAACGATACCATTTCTAAAACACGAGCCAAATATAAATATACAAACCGTTTATATAAAATATTTGTATTTATATTTGTATTCATTCGTTAACAAATCCAAAGCTCATATTATAAATAGACAAATAATGAAATAAATTGATTAAGGTGCAAACCAAGAAAATCTATAGCCCTCTAGAATTATGAAATAAATTGGTGATGTGATTATGAAGGTTTTAAGGGCAAATTAATTTTGTGGGTTTTCAATCAACTAACTATCTTGTTAATTAGAGGGTCAAGCAATTAAGCGCCCATGTATTAATTATGTAAAACAATGTGGGAATAATTAGAAATTAGGGTTAGGTTTGGCGGCTTAATGCTAAATGTAGCATAAAATTAATACAAATTCGGCCTAATAAATTATTTTCATTTACATCTAATAAATGGTTTAAAATTATATAATTCATGAATTAATACAAGGTCAACATTAAATCATTGTATTAGTTGGGTTTTGACATGTTGTTCATGATCCGGCACATTACAAAATTAATTTTCATGTGGTGAGACATAGAGACGACAGCTGAAAACGTAAAAAATTGAAAAAACATAGATTTTGACGATAATAGACATAAGATTCGAGAATCTTTAGAGAGATAATTTATCTTGACACGTGAGAAAGTAGATAATGTAAAAACCAATCCAAAAACCATCGGAGCAAAATGTAGATTTGAGTCAGAGTGGGATTTCTCAAATTTTTTTTTTGAATGATTTAGGTGCAAATTTCATAGACGACTAATCATGTCGTCTACCTCTAGTCAATAAAGGATGGATGATGCAAAAATGGCTTTTTTTTTTTTTTTTTTAATTTGGAAACCTCTCTTTTTGAAGATAAATCCACACAAGATCACCTAAAATACATTGAATTAGTTTCCTTCATTTATTTGTTCGTACCCTTCAAACAATCATTCCATTATATTTAGAGCAAAAAAATCAATTGATTTTATTGGATTTCCTCAAAAATCAACCATTAAAAAAAAAAAAAAAAAAAAAAGCTAACATAGATTTCAATAAGTTATGGGAGTGTTTAATAATTTTTGGGGCATTTTTTACATCATACACCTTTTCACGTATTCAGGTAAATAACTTCAATGAAAATCCCCAAATCATGTGTACAAATCCTACTAAAATCCATGTTTTCCAAAAACTATATTTTGCATTTTCGAATATAGTTTTTACGCCCTAATGCATGGGAAACAAGTCTCTAGCATCCAAGCTCTTTATTTAATCAACGAAACATAAAATCACTTGCTACTCCAAAACCTAGATCGGATTGGCAGATTCATCTAAGAATTGATACAAAATTTAGTTTGAGTCATAATTAGAACAAATTAAAGTGAGTAGATAGTATCAATCTATAATTCAATCATTGAGTCAATACAATTCAATTTTCATAATAATATTACACAACAAAAGAATACTCGATACATTATTATTTGTATACAAATTAATACTTATTGTTAGTATATATATAATTTTACTTTTACTATATAAACATCAAATAACAAGGGCAAAATGGACTTTTCAGAGCTTAATAGGAGGAATGCTAGACCTTGGATCGAAATGGCCCATTTTGATAGATATGCTATTTTGAGACTTGGTGGGGCTACTTAGTAAATCATGTCAATTTAAGTTAATTTTATTTGGGCCTGTTTCATTTGGGCCCAACAGAACCTCCGAAATTCATTTTATCTTTAAACCCTAAACCCTAGAATTCAAGTTCTCGCGTTGTATTGGAACGCGGAGTCTGATGGGGAAGAAGAAGCCGAAGGTCGTGCTTCCACCAGACCTCCCGCCCGAAATATCGGAGGACGAAATCGAGATTTCCGATGAAGACTTAGAATTCGTTAACGAAAATCGTGACTACGCTGGCTTCGTTTCGCGCTTAGACACTCAGTCCATCACCAAGTACTTATTTTGTCAATTCGTTTCTTCTTTACAGCTCATTCTTAACAGTACACGTTGTCGTTTTTGAATTCTTATTGAATGCGTACCGTTTATTATTGAAATGTTTGATATTGAATTAATTTTTGTGAATAGTTGGAAATTTTTATGTCGATTAATGATATTACCGGATTAATCCGGATAAATTAGTATGAGTATTTGTTTTTAATTGACGTTAAATGTTACTAATATGATATTGTTCTATGCTTTTGTTTATAAGTTGTTGGAATTTATGTTACGGTGGGATTGTGTTTTTGCAGTTATAATGTTATGTTTGTGTGTGATTAGGCACGTGACACGTGTTGCGGATGTGAAGGAAGATGCTTTAGAGGCTATATATGAGAAGCGTTTACGAAAGAAGTCAGTGGAGAAAGAAACTGAGGAAAGCAGAGTTAAAATTGATCCTGTTGATGCCCTTCCTGTCAAGACTTTGGATGGAAAACTCTACTATCGAACATGTATTGAACGTTTCGTTGCTTCCTTTGTCATGTTTGGCTGTTTTCACAGTTTGATAACGTGTATTGATTGTGGCAATAATGAATTGTTTGTGTTATTGGTATTGTGGTGCAGTACCTAAGACAGCGAATGGTGAAGACGAAAATGAAGCTGGGGAGGATGAAAAAGATGATGGTGCAGATAAAGGAATAGTTAAGACAACAAAAGCTGAAAGGAGAGCTAAGCTTAAAAAAATTAAGAAAGAGGCAAAGAAGCAAGGGAAGGAGTTGTCTGAATCCAAAGAAGCAGAGCAAGCTCCCCAAGCTGCTGTTCTGGTACTTTGGAATGATACTAATTTTCTTTATAGATTGATTTAACTGAGAATTTTGGACTATATTATAAATTACTATATTTCAAGCTTACACTTATTTGTAACTTTTTTATGCTAATTTTTTTTTATGTTGAGGGTGTATAATCATTAAGCTATATTTCTTTTCTCTTTCCCTACATGTGGACTTCTATTTTTTGTCTGAAGATTCTTATTTTATTAATATTGTTGTTTTTGGGAATATTGAACTCAAACTCTGTTCTTGTATCCTTAATTAGACCATGCTATCTTCCACCCATGTTCTGTCTTCTAATAATAGAAACTTTTCATCCGTTTAGGCTGAAGTTAAAAAAGATCTCACAGCTGAAGAAGCTTTTGAAAGTAAGAAGCATAAACTTGCAGAACTTGGAATCGCCCTGCTTGCAGATCCAGAGTCCAATATTAAATCCTTGAAAGAGATGTTACAAATTGCTAGAGATGATAATCCTTCTATTGCCAAACTTGGATTTCTCTCATTGTTGGCTGTTTTTAAAGACATTATTCCTGGGTAAGATTCCTAGTTGATTTTGCAACGCTCCTTTTATGCTTCTATGATGAATCTTTTTGTCTCTTTCTTGTATTTAATATCTTTTGCTCATCTTTATATGTATAACAGCTACCGGATTAGGCTTCCTACTGAAAAGGAGCTAGAGATGAAAGTTTCAAAGGATGTTAAGAAGATGAGGTTCTATGAATCAACACTTCTATCTGTGTACAAGGTCTGACTAGTTGTGGCATATAGTGAAAATTTTAATGTTTGTTTTGGAGTCTCAATGGCATCTCTTATTTTGTTGCTTGATGTGGCATTTGTTTCTTGCACTGATCCTCTTACGTATTATTCATAATATGCTATATGAGATTGTTCTCCTGCATGAACTGTAGTGTATTCTATTTAGCTGGTTAAGAGTGTATAGAATTTAAAAACATACCTTTTTTGCATCCTTGGCATGCACATACTCATATATAGGTAAATTTGTAAGTTAAAATAAAAGGTGAGTAACAATGGTATATGAGAAGAGTAGGAAGCTTATGCAAAATGCATTTATTGTAGAGGCCTGTGATTTGGTTTAGCTTGTTTCACTCACCCTCTTAATCTGAAACGATGGTTGACTTGTTGAACTCTCTGATGCTCTCTGGATCAGCTTGTTGCAGCCTGAATTTGCTCTGTTATTTTGAGTAGGAAAGATATCTTATTGCAAATTGATAGACTTGTCTCAACTGTTGTACCCATCTCATATGGACGCTAAAAAGTAGTTGATCAAATAATCACTTGTTATATATTGAGATTGGATTGTTTGCCTTTATCTTATTCTTATACATGCTGCTATGAGCATTTTGGTAGAATATACTGTGAGATCAATATGATTGAGTGTGAATAAGTTTTTATATATTGAATTCCCATTCCAGGGATATCTGCAGAGGTTAATTGCATCAGAGAAGCAATCTGTGTTTCACCATGTGGTTGTTCGCTGTATTTGCAATTTGCTTGATTCAGTTCCACACTTTAACTGCCGTGAAAGCTTGTTGGAGGTTGTTGTCAGAAACCTAGCCTCCCACGATGACGTTGTGAGGTTCTGCTACATTATGCTCTTTCTCTTACTTTTTCAAAATATTTTCAAACAATCCAGTTTTGGATTTGAAGGAAAACCTTGAAGTAGAACCAAACAATGTATGTTTTCCTTTAAATTTTTAATCTTTAAAAATCCTGAGAAATTTTCATATCTAATTCTCCTTTTCCTGTTTTCAGGAAACTTTGTTATGGTACAATCAAGTCGCTTTTTACTAATGAAGGAAAGCATGGTGGTGAAGCTACTGTGGAGGCTGTTCGATTGATTGCAGACCATGTGAAAGCTAATAATTGTCAATTGCATCCTGATTTCATTGAGGTGTGAGATTTTTGTGTTTTTCTCAATTTATTTGTATGTAATTGATTCAAATTTTCCACTCATCTTGGTTTAGTAACCAGGTTATGTTATTTTAGAGTACACTTGCTAAAGTTTATCATTATTTATGTCATCATGTTGTTCTTGGGCAGTTTCCTGGTACATCATTTATTTGATGTGGATAATTTCCTGATTTGTGTTAGTCTAATTAATTTTGAATATTAGAAGTTTAAAGTTTAGCACTAATTTTGTTGGGAAAGAAGAAAAATTCCCCTTTTCGCTTTCTCTTTCACTCTCATTCGTTAATCTGCTTGTTTCCTTTTCAATTCTTCCTCAGGTGCTTATGTCTTTATCATTTGATGAAGATCTTCGGAAGGCTGAAGTACAAGAAAGGGATAATAAAGCTAAACTCAAGAAAAATAAAAGAAGAAAGAATGTTGAAGAGCCAAGTAAATTACAGGAAAATGATAGAAAAAAAAGTAAGAAAGAATTGATGTTAAAGACAAGGGACGAGGTAATTATTCATGTTAGAACATTGATTGCTTGTTGTGCCTATTTTGTTCATTACAGTTGTGGTATTAATGTTCTTAATCCTCTGTACAGGTTTCTGCTGATTACAAGTCTGCTTCTCTTGCCTCAGATGTTATGGAAAAGATAAAGATGCAATCAGAGATACTATCTGCTGTGTTTGAGACATATTTCCGTATTTTGAAACATACCATGATTTCCACTGCAGCCAGGTGTGTTTCTAAGATACAAAATGAATAGCACTTTTGGGTTAGGGATGTTTGGACTCTAATATTAGCTTTAAGATGCACCATCTTGCAATCTGGTTGAATGAGGTATTGGCAGATGCTTGTTAATAGTCATTCACGTGGCTTGTGGCTCATATGATTATTTTTATTCTTTAGTCATTTATTAGCCTCTTTTATTCAGTTTATTCTGTCGTGAATGGTTGATAGCATCTCCCTTGGACATTTTTTCTGTAGATTATTTGGTATTTTTGCATATCTATTATATTGTCTACAATTAAAATTTCTTCTTCTTAAGGAGTCTGAAAAGTTGTTTTCTTAGACATTGTTTTGGAGATTTACATCTGATGTTTTCTTGTTATTGACATATGATGCGCAGTCAATTGTTTGGTGTGAGTTGTTCTTTATAAGCATCTAGTTAGCCTTTTCCAGTAGTTCTGTTGTGGATGGTTTAACAATTTAGCATATTCTCTTTGTGTTAATGAAATTTAATCTGGGTGAGATTTAGACATGAACTCAAGCATATTATCTGTTATGGAAGTAGTATTTTGTTAATTTTAGCTAGTATGTTTTAAGGTGGCAGCGAAATATAAGAAAAGATTCTAAAACTGGGGCTTGCAAGGCTGGATGATTGTAATGTTTCTTTATGTTTGGAGTGTTTAAAAGAAGCCTAGAAGAATTCTTAGGATGAAAGTAAGTGTTAAAGAATTTGAGCTTGTCTCTTAATTGTATGATTGGCTGAACAATTTCAGGCGTTCATGTTTTACTTGAATACTTCAACCTTTTTGTAAAATTCACAAATGTGTATTTCCAGTTGCTTAATTATCTTTTGTTATTGCCCAGTTCTGAAACAAATGCTAATTCACCTGCCAGTGCATCTGGAACCCACCCACTGCTTTCTCCGTGTCTGAATGGATTAGGAAAGTTCTCTCATCTAATTGATTTGGACTATATTGGTGATCTTATGAACTGTCTGAAAGAGCTTGCCGGGGGAGGTAGCAGCCAAGACAATTCATTCCAAAAATGCTCAGAAAATTTGACTGTATCTGAACGCCTGCGATGCTGCATTGTTGCTTTTAAAGTAATGAGAAATAATCTTGATGCCTTAAATGTTGATTTACAAGACTTCTTTGTGCAGCTTTATAATCTAGTTCTTGAGTACAGACCTGGAAGGTTAGTTCTAACAATTTTGTATTTTAATTGAAGTTGTAGAAATCTTATACTTCTAAGTTGTTCAGTTAAGTTTTAATAACAAAAATAACTAGTTAATTACCAAAAACAAACAAAAAAAACAAAAAAAACCAGAAAAATATTCATAGATATGATGTCCTTCTACGGTAAGGATAGGTTTTTTAATCTTCTATCATATTATCCAGTACTCCAGACCCTGCAACCATTAAGTGATTGTATATCTATTTTTTATGTTATGCTTTTCAGTAAAGTGATTCATTCCCTGCTCAAGTGCATATCCCACCTCTAATTGCTTCCTAGTTATTCAAGTTTACTTCTAGTAGTCGTTAGTGACTGTTGTGTTTTTTCCGTTATAGTTTTGGAGTCAAGGTCATAAATATTATGGTCCTATTGTCAATAAATTTCTCATTATTTTGTTTATCAGAGATCAGGGCGAAGTGTTAGCAGAAGCTTTGAAGATTATGTTATGTGATGATAGACAACATGACATGCAAAAAGCTGCTGCATTCATAAAACGATTGGCAACGTTATCTTTAGGCATTGGCTCAGCAGAATCCATGGCTGGTATGCTCTTTATTTGCAATATTTACTTGTTTATCAGACACTTCATTATGTGGCTAACTTTTTGAAACTGTTGCAGTTTTGGTTACTTTGAAGAATCTTCTTCAGAAGAATGTTAAATGTCGGAACCTATTGGAAAATGATGCCGGAGGTGGCTCAGTTTCAGGTTCTATCGCTGTAAGCTCTCATTCTAGCATGTTGAATTTTGCATTTTTCACTAGTGTACTCCAAATTTAACATCTCACCGTGTTTTATGTGCAGAAATATCAGCCCTATGCCACAGACCCAAACTTAAGTGGTGCACTTGCTTCGGTCCTCTGGGAGCTCAACCTGCTATCAAAACACTACCATCCGGCTATATCAACAATGGCTTCAGGCATTGCAAACATGAACACTGCCCCGAACCAAATATATCACACACTCTCTCCTCAACAAGCTTTTATGGAATTTTCACTTGAACAGGAGTCATTTAAACCAAAAGGTGACATCCGAAAATCAAATAACAAGAGAAAAAGAGCAAATGAATCTTCTGTATTCAACTCGACTTCAGATATATCAAATTCAATCAACGAAGATGAGGTGTGCAAGAAACTCAGTAAGCACTTTACAGTTCTCCGTGACATCAAAGAAAACGAGCAAATAAGGGGTAAGTTAGATCGAGTTACATTTTCCCTTAATTTATATGAAGAATATAAGAAGAAAAAGAAGGCAGGAAGAACAAAAATCAAGAAAAAGAAATTTTGATGATAGTTTACTGCTTATATACTTGCCCCCTGAAAAGTTTGGTTTTTACTGACAATAGTTTGTTTTATATATTCATTGACTTGTGTAATTTTCAGTGATATGGTTGCATTTTAAAACAAGAATCTTACTTTTATATGCCGAAGTATGTTGAACAGGAATCAAACCAATTGTTCTAGATTTGAATCAAATTCAAGTTTGCTCTTATTCAAGAGCTCAACTCGAATTGATATGATATAGGAAGAGGGGGTTCCTGTTATGGGAAGAGGTATACATCTAGGTCATGGACAGTATTGTTAGAAAAGGATTTGAGTTAAACTCAAGTTGAATGATCGAATTGAAACTTTAGTTCGAATTTGACTTGAATAAATTCGAAAATTAATTCAAATCCAGCTGGGTTGGTTGAAATCCAGTCCTAATCTTGGAAGCCTCCTCAAAGTCTCTTGTAGCATGTGTCTCAAGCAGTTTACAGAAACCTTGTTTCCTGCTAACTCTCTGGCTTGCATGTGACTCAAATCCCTCCTTCACAATAACACTTGGTGAAAGTAGTGACAAATATTAACGCACAGCTTCGACACAATGGAGTTGTTACCTTGTTAAGCTTTAAGATTACTAATTTCGTCTTATCTTATACGTATGAAGGGAGCAATTCTAGCTTTTAAACTAGTTAATTTAATTAGAACATCAATTTAATTTGAAATAAATATGAATTAAATTAATTAATTTGATTCATGGAAGCCAAGCCAAGCCAATCATGGAAGCCCCGTAACATTCATATAAAATAATAATTAAAATCTGACAAAATCTCTGAAACTTAAATATATGGTGAGTTGGCTTCATCGTTGGCTTATGGTTTTACATTCTGTAAACAGCTAGCTTTATTATTCTCTCCTCTCCATCCTTTTCATTATTTTGTTTATACCCTTTTTAACGTGTTTTTCTGTAATCTCTCCAACCCGTTTTCTTGTCAAACAACATAAAATAAAAAATTTTAAAAAGAATATGCCATGTGAGATCCTTTTTTTAAGTCCATTTATTTGTTTCTTCCCAACTTCCTTTTTGAAATCTATATATATATATATATATATGATACGAGATGGGACACAATATCCAAAGATAAAGCTAAATTAGATTCAATTTTATGTTCGTTTACGAGGCTCTTAGTTTTAATTTAGATTTTTTTTATTGATCTTTTTTTGTTATTTGAAATCTTTTTATTTTTTCTTCAATGACCCAATCCGTTATAAATATTAATTAAGATAAAAATCATCTTAAATATGTATTAAATTATATGAGCTGGGCAAGCAGTCACGGTAAGTACATAATGAATATTTAATTATTATTATTTAAATTAATATTAACCATTGCTCTTCAGATATTATATAACAATTCAATATAGTTGAACATTCTAATTAAAGTTACAGCTAGATAGACCGGCTAAAACGCTCTGTCCTTCGTCGTATCAAGGCTTATTCTCTCCTTACGACTTGTCCAAACCCTAATTTTCTAATATTTTTTCCTCCTTTAATTATATATTTTATATCACGCCAATTTGAACGCTGCAGTCAACTCGACAACATCATCCATCACTACCATTTTCAATTTAGACCCAAGGAATTTGATTTGAATTAAATCAAATATAAGATCTAACTCAAATTCAAATAAAAGTTATAATGTATAATTCGAATTTAAATTACTTTATATTAAAATTAAATTTGAATTAAACATATCTAGGTTTATATTTAGACTCAATCCGTTCAAAGATAAAATGATCTAATAATTAACAAACCCAAATACGAATACAAAAATAAATATTTTGAGATCCAAAAGAATTGTTTGTTTGCCAAAATGAAACGATATTGTTTTGGATATAATTTATTAAAATGAATGTAAATACGAACATATTTGTATTTTTTTGCACAATAACAAATAAAATCGAACTGCATCTGAATATAATCATTGTCTATAAATACGAATATAAATGTTCACCTAGTCTTGTTCAACAAACACAAATAGAACATAAATATTGTCTGATAATAAATATATCAAATATAAATATATATAAATTTGTGTTTAGTTTAATTCGAATTTAATTTTAAACTATATTGCTATCGAACAATTGTTAACATAATAAATAATGTTATTGAAAAAATGAATTTGAGACGATAAAATATATAAATAAATCAATTTCGATATGAATTATTGCAAACCGAATGATGAATTCGAATAGAGCCACCTAAAATAGGATTGACCGCAACAATTTAGTCAAGTTGTTTGAAATATTTAGTCACAAATTTCGGTCGATTTTTATGCTGACTTGTTGAATTTGAAGTCCACGTTAAACTGTTACTGAATTATTATTATTATTATTATTTTTCCCACTTGAAAGAGTACAAAATTTTAGTCAAATTTACTTTTGACTATGACCGCATAATTTGATTTTAAAGGTCTAATATATCCAGAAATAAATAATAATATGTGAAACAAATTTATCACATCATTAATGTTATTGACCAAGTCAATTTGGGAGGTGGATAGCAAGTTTAAATAAAAACCGAACTAATTTGATACCCGGATTAAGATCGAATTTAAATTTAATTTGAATAAATTTAAAACGAATTTGTCTTTCGTAAATTTGAGCCATGAAATTAAACTTAAGTTCAAATTTATAATGAACTTAGTTTATAAAAATCACAAATTGATATAAATCATATAAATTAACTAAAATAATATTGTTTTTATCGATTTGTATTAAAATAACATCGTTTTAAGTATTTGAGATATTTGACAAGTTGAGTTTAACTGAATTCGAATTTGACTTAGTTTAAATCTAACACAAAGGAGAGGAGAATCTTGTGTAAAGTCTACATAGATTAGGATATGAATTCAAGTTTTTTTAACCTCATATCAAAATAAAATTCTTGATTTACTTGTGTCACTCAGAATTTACAATCTGATGTGATTTGTAGGCTTAAGATTGGATTAACCGTCAATGGACTTATACGAAAAATAAAAGAACATAATTAAACTAAAAGTTGTATAGACAAAACACTAATAGGTCATCAATTCAAATTGTTAATTCTTTATCAATAATAATAATAATGGATAAGCCGAACATTCGAGTTTATTCAATTCAAATCCAATCCGATTAATGACAAACTCATTTATTATATTAATTTGATTTTATACGTTAATACTCCATTATTTATACATAAAGTATGATTATATTATTTAATCCTTGTAACTTAAACTTCTAATTTTGTAAACACTTCAAGTAACTCAGATGTTAATCTTTATTCTTAAGCACCCTTAATTTATCATCTTAATTTCACTTATGCTAAATGAGAATAAATTTGGCATGTCCCCCACAAAAATTGGAATCATATCTATATAAAGTGACATGGGTGGTGCTCAATAAAAGATAAATTCAAATTTTTCTAGTGTGATTCCATGTAACATCTCCACTTTTTTTTTTTTCTGATATACATTGCTAGAGTTCTTCTCTATCCTGCAACTATCTAAAACTTGGATTTAGACCTAAAAGTCGAATCGGTTTGATTGAAGTTGGATAGTATATAAATAAGGTCTGACTAATAATTCTTATCTCAAGCTTAACTTAAGTCAAACTGGAGCCTAACAGTAATCAATTCGACTCGATTGTAATCCTGTGGCTATTAAACTATAATTTGGTTTAGTTATACATTGTGGTAATTTTAATTTAATTAATTTTAATTGAATAAATTCGAATTGAGCCCCTTGATTGGATCAAAACTTGATCTAAATTTGAAAACATTGTTTATAATAAACATTTCACTGAAAATTGGGTCTGCCAAATTGAGAATGGAGGGGACAAAATGGAACATACAAGCACCATGAACTTACCTAATGAAATTTGGTGGGAGATGCTTGAGGGGATTATTTGATGGAAATAAAAACCCTTAATTAAGCATGTAATCTTGTTTAAAGGTTCCCTAATCACAAGTCACAACTCCATTGAAGCTTAAAGCTTTTGTGTTATCCATTGCCGGATTTTCCGCTACTTTTTGTTCCTTTTCCACCTTCCCCTTTGAAAATACACTATTCTAGATAAGGGAAAAAATTGTCCCCCTCTCTAATTAATCACTTTTTAATCCATCATCAACCCATCTCTAATTTGAGATACAGATAAATGTTAAATCAGCCCACAGACAAAGAAAAGAAACTCGATAAGATATCAGATATCTTTACTGATTAATGGATTGGTCTTTATGTTTTTATGACGTAGTTTCAAGTTTACATAATATCAGATTATTGAGATGTGATACTCAAAGTTTCAATATCCCGAATTACTGGCTAATTGAATACTCAGGTGGATCGAAAAATCAAGAGACTAAATAGACTAAGAAGATGTGATTAAAGACATGGCTTGAACAGAAATACTGGATATAAAATATATATATATATATATATATTATCCAAAATTTATAAATATTTTCCGCATTATTGAGAAATTAACAATGATATTAAAATAAATGGTGGGAAGGCGAACGCTTGCTCTTAGATTTTTTTTTTTCAGTTTCTACGTATTGGCATTATATGGTATATCCATTATGATGTGTCTGAGCTCTACATAAATTCTTATTTCCAGTTTTACCCTCCAACAATAGTCCAAATAACGCTTTACCTAACATTCCCATTTTACCCCTCCGCCACTTTTCTACGTTACCTGACAGACAGCACCAAACTGATTTCCCTTAATTACCATTCCGTTCAAAATCTATTACTTGATTTAAGAATTTTATTTCGACCAGCTTACATAATTTTCTCAGCAGCCAAACAGCATCTGGAGCTAAGAAGAGCACACAAATCGGATTAAAAAGCGGGCAAAATCGTCAAGTTTTGTTCTCATGTTTTTCATTTTCCTTTACATAGATAGACCACCTTCAACAAGAAGCCCTATAAACTTCCTCGGAAAGACCGCAAAAAAGGATATATTTACAAGAAAATTCCCCCAAAACGATCTCGTTCGTCACTATGATTTATATATTATATATATATATTTGTATCAAGATCTCCCTAAAACAAGAAAATTAAACAAAAAAGAAACTCTAGGAAAACTCATCGGATGAGCCAATCAGATCCTGGAGGTCACGTGACTCCAAACCAAGACGAAGAGCTTCCAAGACTCGTTCAAAGACGAGCACGTGACACGGAATATGAAGGACTCCTTTTTGTTCGTAACCGTACTCCTGTGCTGACTTGTTGAGTAGACCGATGAAGACCGGGTGGTTGAGGAGCTCAGCGCTGACGACAAAACGCTCCATCTCGTCACCGACGTAGACCGGCACGTGGCCTTCGGGTACAGGCTTGGAGTTCGGGGAGCGGCGCGCCGAGGATTTGGTGACAGCAACAGCAGAGAACGCTCGGCGAGGGCGGCGGGAGTCGGAACGGAGGAGACTGTATTGAGAAGAGTCAGCGACGCGAGATAGACGGCGGATAAGCTGCTTCATCTGGAAAAAGATGTGGAGAGAGTTAGGAAAGTGAATTGTGAGGCGTTTGGCTGGGGAGAAAGCGAAGGAAAATATGTGAGAGGAGTTTGGGAGATAAGAGATTGGAGAGGAATATATAAAGAAGGAAGGAGAGAGAGAAAGACACATAAAGGTGATGATGAGAGAGAGGTACAGGTAGGAGTACTTGGCAGGTACATTTAGTGAGAGAAAATAAATAAATATTTAATTAATTAACTAATTGGCACTCCGTCTTTATATTTTATTTTTCGAACTTAATATTTATTTGTGCATCGTGAATGAGTCAACTAGGACTGAGTTGGGCTAGCCTTAGGACTCATGACTCATACATTAAGGTCTAGTTTGGGCAGTTTTTATAATAAAAAATAAAAAATAATTAAAAATATCTAAATCATGTCGACGCACGTCATTTGCGTGTGGTGGGTAAAAATTTTCTCCTTTTACTTATTATTTTGGGAGAATAATAAATTTTAAAATCATAAATTTAAAATTTTTATTAATATAAACCTTTTTTAGCAATTATTTTGAAAATAATTAACATTTTAATTTGGTATAATTTTAAAATTTAAATTATTAAACCTATATTATTAAAATAAATAAATTAGCATGTAATGCATATTTGACTTTTTAACTTCATTTGTGATTAGTCTTTGGAAAAATTGAATACCTATAAGATATACATTATTAATCATTTATCTTCAAAAACGTATACAATGACGTAATGTGTATCTAAACACGTTTATGATTTTTATATATGCATATACAAAGATATAATATGCATATAAATGTGTTTATAGTTTGTATTTTCATCATATCGCAAAACACATTTTATAAATTGAAAGAGAAAATAAATTAAAATATTTTTATTAATATAAACCTTTTTTAGCAATTATTTTGAAAATAATTAACGCTTTAATTTCTTATAAATTTCAATATTTAAAAAATTTTTACAAATTAATTTATTAAAAATAAATAAATAAATTTCAAAATCAAACCCGCGATTAACGGAAGAGTTACTTTTTCCGTATCGCATTGCCGTACAGTCCGTGACTCTGAGTGTGCCCTTTAACGCTTTTGTCTGTTACTAAACTTCTCTCACCCACGTGTCACTTTACGGATTTCCCACACTGGTCTCACGCTCGCTGTCAGTTCACGCGCTTAGTGGACAGGTATTATTCCTCGGAATCTGCGGTCACGCTCCCGAAGAGACGGTGGGAAGCGGTATATTCTTTAGCAAAAGGAGGATAAAAGGAAAGTACGTTGCGTTGTGTAGAGGTCCTCGTTTTTGAGGTAAGGAATCTTTGTGCTGCAACATGTCGTTTTAGTGAAGCCCACTACCCACATCATTTCTCACTTTTTGCTACTTTTGTTTTTGGCAACTATTTGCATTTTTTGGATCCGTGTCAAGTTTCTTCTTTCGCATCACATCTAGCTTGCCTTAAAGTCTTGAGTCTAATTTGGTAATTTTAAATCAAATCAAATTTAAACAAAAATTGATTTAAATTAAATTCAAATTTAAATTTAAATCAATTTAAATGATGAATAATAATATTTAAAATTTCAAACTAATTAATTTTAAATTAATTCATTTAAATAGAATATAAATTCAAATATGAATCACTATAGATCTAATCAATCCCTATTAATTTAATATTTAATTATTATATTATTTAATAGAATAATATAATAATTATGATTGAAATTTAATTATATATCATCACATTAATTTTTATAAATAATTTAATAAATTTGTAAAGTGAAAATTTTCATGTATCCTTGTTCGATTTATGTAAGAGATTTTAAATACAAACTTTATTAAATAATTTTATTAGTAAAAAAATTTGAATTTAATTATTTTTTATTTTCGTCATATTTACATCATATTTATGTAATAGTAATATTCCATAAACTCCTAGAAGGCATGCATGTATATAGTCCACATGAAAATGATTAAACATTATTATAATTTTATCATATGGTCCACACATGATTGATTTGATTATCCAAAATCAGAATTTATTGTAAATTAACAAACACCATATTGTGATGATCTACCAATTCAATGTGAATGTTCAAAACTTTAGAATATAACAAATTGTGTTATATTATGATTCAAAATTGGTCAAGATTGGTCAAATCTCATTCTTTCATTCGATGATATTTCAATCTGTTATTCAAATTTTTTATATCTTTTTTCGTGTTATAATTTATTTACTACTTAAACTTTGGTCTTCTGTTATGAACTTTTGAACCTTTAACACTTAGGCTAATTTTTAAGATATAATAATTTTTTTTATCAATATTCTGACATTTATGTTACTCTTTCAGATGCTCAAGGGGGTGAATGTTATTAAGTAAAGTATGAGGGGGGAAATTAAATTCATATTTGAAACAATAATGTTGTGGAAGCCCTTTTCAATATGAATTTATCTCTTCACATTTTTCCACCTCTTGATGCACGCATGGTTTCTTCTTTTCAAATTAATTAGCTCTGCATTTTGATAAAATTTTAGATGAGACCATGTATCGATAGGAAAAAACGTTTTACATCAATGAAGACAACTCATACAAATCGATAGGATAATGATAGCGTTTTAAATAGATCGATCTTTTTTATTATCTTGAAAGTGGACCTTCTTCGATAACAAATTTTTAGACAAAAATATTATTTTCATGTTTATCAAATAAAATTATCTACATAATAGGCTTATGTAATATTCAATAAATAAAAGTGTTGGATGAGATAAACGTATCACGTTATTCATATTTTTATTGTATAAAGTCATTTTAAATATGTTTTTACTCGCAATTTTATCTATTTCAAACACTTTTATATTACAATTATTTAATAATTTATTAGTAAAAATAATTATTAAATACAAAGTTATTAATAATGTTACACTTATACATTTTCAATGATTTTTCCCAAAATATAATGAATAATACTTTATATATAAACATTTTTTTACTAACAATTATAAACAGATTGATGTATTATCAGATGATTGGATGATTTTAAATTAAAAATAAAATAAATTATTAAATTATTAAATCTATGATGATTTATTATTTTATTTATATTTATTCGGAAGAAAATGTTTTTGGGCATAGACTCGCTTTAACATAATTAAGAGTCGAATAATTTGCTTACAAGTGGCCACTTAAGAATTTCAAACCTAATCTCAGAAGAGCTTCAGTTTTCAAAAAAGTATTGATTGCCTGTTAGGATTCTAATCTAATTTCAAGTGCCAATTTTGTACTCTAATAGGATTAATTTACAAAAAGGTCATATTTATAATAATTAATTAGAGGAGGAGGCTCTTGCTCTTGCTTGTCCTAAAAAAAATTAATGAAAATTTAGGGTTAGGTAATTCATGAAAGCTACTTGAGTTTCTTCCTTGCAAGCCTTAAATTAATTCAATTAATATATAATTTCTAGTTCAATTATTGTCTTACATTAATGCACAAAGAAGTTTCATTTTTTTTTTAATTATTTTTGTAATTCAAAAACTTCATGACGACCTTTTGAAAGCCTAATTTAAAACTTGAGTCTCACGAGAAAATTTAGAGAATTTTTTTATTAGTGTTTATAATATTTATATTAGACCAATGAATAATTTAATGAAATAAAATACTTAGATTAAAATATCTAATTTGTCATCGCATAAAATACTCGTGACAAAGCAGAACAAAATGTTTTTATTTTTAAAGTTTTAGTTAAGTATACGACCCTGTGTTTTGTATAAGGAGATACATTAGTTGTAATCGTGCAGGCGTCTATGAAACAATATGTAAGAACGCACGATTGTATAACTTTTGAGTACATGATCGTGTGTGATGAAGTGAAAACGCATTGCCAAGTTGCGTATGCAAGTTTAGTTGTGTATAAGCCAAAAGTAAAAACTTGGACACACATGGTACGAAGATCAAACCTTATTCATATGCATCTTGTTAAGGGTATTATGTTGCAAGTCCATGTGACCTTCTAAAAATCTGAAGTCTTGAAGATATGAATGCACACAACTGTGTGTGTCAACACATGACCATACTAGATTAACACAATATTAAAAAGTCGATCATTGGATTGCAATTAATGTCAGGAGTAGAATCGTAATTTTATCTAACTTTCATTTCAATGGCTCTCAGATCAGTTGTAATGACTAGTTTTCTTTAAATCTTATATAAACAAGTTGATTTGAATATTAAAGAGTTAGAGACAATCATGTCTTAGTTCTAATTCTCCACTCTATCTCTCTCTTAAACTTATATGTAAACTTTGAGAGAGTGTTTGTGTTTATCATTTGTATCAGCCTTGCAAAGGCAATTTCAATTTTTATATTTGATCTCTAGAATCCAAGGGCACAATACTATGAAACTAGTAGTTGAACGAAATTTTATGAAATTATTCAAAGAACATAATCTCTTATATCTAAATTAGTATGAATGTTGAAATCTCTTATATCAAAACTAAAAACACTTTAAATGATATTGTTTGAAAGAATGAATATAAAAGGTTTGTAAAGAAGTTTTGAACCACTATAAAAATTAATTAAACACTTTTTTCTTTGATTTGTTATTCATTCGTATGTAAACTTGTTTTCGAATGAAATTATTAAAATTTTAAAAATCCTATTCACCCCCCAAGGATTATTTTTAGCCATTTGGGTTTATCCGTTTATATGGTTTTTGTTTTTATATAATAATTTTGAATTACATTAAGGTTGGTGGCAAGGGGTTTCATATTAAATATAAGGCCAAACAAACCTAAGGTTTCCCTAAATGACAAATTCTTATCCAAAAACTTATAAAAAGTTAAATATTCACTTGTTAACCAAATTCCTTCAATTTTTATTACTAAAATTACTAAAATAGCCTGCAATATAAATATAAATAATATTAATATTAAATAAATTTTAATATAAAATAATATTAATAGATTATAAAATTATAAAAAAAGTAACAAAATTTTAAAGAATAAAATAAAAATTGAAAAGCAACATTATTGTCGACAGTGTCGCTGACGACTGTGGCCACTGTTGACCTAATCAGATAAAAAAAAATAACTATTTGATTCCCTTGACGATTCGATAGCAGAGATGATCAGTTATGACCACTTCCATCAGATTTTTAGTGACCATATCTGGCTATTTCTGTTATCGAGGTCGCCAGATGTGACTATCAATAAAACTAGGTAATTATTTTTAATCATCTGGTTAAGTTAACAGTAGTCATTGTCTCTAGCAATGCTACAGATAATAGTAACTGTTTTTTCAATTTTTATTTTATTTTTTACTTTTTATTAAATTTCAAAATTATTTATTAATTTATTAATATTATTTTAATATTATTTTATATTTTAATTATTTTTATAAATTAATTTTATTATTTTAAAATTTTCACTCAAAAAGATAAAAATTCTCTTCTAACTAGTTAAATCAAATAATTAATTATTAACTTTGATCAACAAGTAGATATTTAATTTTTTAAAAGTTTTTAAGTTAGAACTGTTATTTAAGAAAACCTTGGGCAGGAATTTCTTGTTTGGCCAAAATATAATTAAGAAGTAGATTAAAGGTTATTTTCAATTTTTATTTTTCTTAGACATTTACGCCTATGAGTTGTAATCATTCAAAGCCTGATTTGGACTTGGTAGAACTTTAATTCTTAGGTTAGGCTTGGAAAAAATGGACAATATTAAATTTAATTGTTAGGAAATGAATCAAAAGGAAAAAAATATATATATATATAAAATAAAAATGAGTTAGATAAAATAAGAGAAATTTACAAATTTCAGCTCACAAAATATTCGAGATATAACTAAAAGAACATACTAGATAACCACAAGAATGGATTGATTGTGACTCCACTCAAGGTCCATCCAAACTTTAAGTGGGGGTAGAAAATAACTAATTCACCTTTGTCGTATAGGAATGAATCATAATCATCAATTTTTAGAATATGAATATAACTAAACATTTTTATAAGATCTAAAATATCGTAATTATTAAAAAGTTATTTATTAAATTTAGATTTCAGGAGTGTCATCCTTTAAACCCTTTCAATGATTGATCAATAGAACACTTGAAAGAGAGTTTTGTTCATTGGGGCGTGATTTTTAATGACTCCTAATCTACTTAACGAAGATCTCCTTTAAACATAATTGGACTCTCCGTTCTAACACAAATTAGAAATTTTGGCCAAGAAAAATGGGGTGTTTTGACTAATTTCTTAATACAATGAACATATAACTATGAATTTTAATTTTAATTCATATTTTCCTTTGAATGTTGGAGTTCCTCTGGCTCCAAGTCCATCCGTGGACTAAAATTTCAATTATGTCTAGAAATTATTTCTCAAATAAATAAATAATAAATAATATAAGAATTATATTGATATTTTATATATAATAAAAAATTTTCATGCTTGCACGCGTTTAGACTCCTTACAACTCAACTTCACTATAAAGTCTCCATTATCACTTATTATATACTTTATTCTTTGCAGCCCGAATTCCAAAATTTTCTAGAATGCGTGATTTTTCATTTTTGATATGTAACGATATCGATGAAATTAAAAAATATGATATTTTAATATTATATTATATAAAAATATAATATTTAAAATTATCTTATTTTAATAATAAATAATTTTAAATAAAAAATGGTCAAAGTATTATTATTTGATCGATAAAACAATAATTCAAATACAAAAAAATATTATATTTTTTTCCTAATTTTATCATTTTAATTAAGTTATCAGATTGTTAATGACGTTGGATTGGTGATTATGATCAGATTATTTTGATGATTATTTATACTCACCGTTGGATTCAAATATTAATTTAATTACATCATCGTAGACGTGGTGGCGGTTACAGTGGAAACCTGACAGTGGTGGAGGAAGAAGAGGAGGAGGAGTCGTCGATAAGGGAGGGTAAACGTTAGGAGGGGAATGAGGGTAAAATTGTCTTTTCAATTGGAGACGTACGGTGAATGTTACAAGGGTGGGGACCATCACCGACCTACCGCTTTGTTTTTGCGGTTTAATTTGCCGTACAAGACACAACATAAGCATGACTTGGAATTCCATCCTTCCACGCATGTCACGCGCCCCTACAGCCAGGGTGTATCTATGTCTTCTTATTGAATAGTAGGGTTATTTTTGGAAGATTAAAAATAGCCTCATTTATTAATTTTAAACTAAATATAAAAAAACAATTGAATATTTCACCATTAAAGAAGCTTGACTGAAATGAAAGTGACGGAATAATAAAAAATTAGAAGATTTTTAAAGATGGTCCAACCGTACAAGTACAAGGCCCCCACTACGGAACGATTTTTTCAACGGGAAATTTAAATTTCTAATTCAAATTAAAATATTTAAATCAATTTAATTATATTTTTTTATTATTTATCACTTATAATAATTTTACACCAATTTTATCATCTATTACCAAAATAACCTTTTCATCATTCCCTTTATATATATAAACTCACATTTTACATGAAAATATAACAAATACTACAATCCAACTTCTAATTTTAATTTTGCTAATTCGATCATTCAAATATTTTTTCGAACATAGATTTATAATAATATAATCTTATAAATTGAGATAATGTTTTTAATATTGTTATATAGTCAAATTGTATTTAGAAAACTAATTATATAACGATGGTTATACGATTTCAAATAAAAAACCCATCGCATTGAAAACAATATTTTCTTTATTATTATTCAATTATTTAGTTCGAGTTGCACCTTCAATTTAATATACTTGTTGTTGGCATGATTTTCAGCATCAATACCTAATAAATTTGGTGATGGTGCCCTCAACTTTAGGGCATGGACACCCTGAATTTTGGTGAGCATGGCTGGCTGAGTATGGCATTGAATTTGCTCTAGACAGTCTATGCTGCCCAAATTATGTTGCATCAACAAAGCAGGTAAGAAAATTGATTATTCTTCTAGAAAGTGTGGTCAATAAATTAATATTTTTTTCAAAAGAATCTTTTTTATTTCTCGTATGAAGAAAATTTGTTGACAGAATGGAAGGTTGGAAGAGAAATTAGAATTTGGAGGGGAAAGTGAAGTGGAAAAATAGTTTCTTGGATATTGAGTCAAAGTTCTACAACCATGTGATTCAACATTTGACCTTATCTTCCAAACTTTAATTAGCGGTTATGTAATGTATAATATATGGGACAAACTCTGGCCCATGGAGCTTTCATGGGCCAAATTCTTAGGCTGTGTCCTTCCTATGGGCTGATTCATGCAGATAAACAGCTTTTAAGCTGTTTATCTAATAAATAGGCTCAACAATATAGACCCTAGACTATGCCTTTAGTTGACTTGGTTACATGGATAGGAAAAACTCATTCTCTTTGTCTATTAAACATCAGGCCCAAAAATACTACAATCTTCCACTTGAAACACATACAGTTTTTTTGAACGGTGACTTTCAATGAATAAAAATATTGTGTTACAATTTGGAGAGGAAACTTAGTCAAATATAAGAACTAAACTGTGAATAGTGAGTTGATATATTTATTTATTTTATATGTTTTTAATATAATGTATATTATAATTTATATATTTTTTAATTTAAAATAATAAAAAATTTAAAAGAGAGTTATTATAGTGGTCAGCTAGGCCAGCCCGCAGACCCAGCCTTAAGGCCTAGGACGAAGGCCACTATATACACAGGCCTAACTCAACATCAACACTTCCGTACTAGGCGGCTCCAAATGCCTATGTTTTTATATTCGGACCAACCCTTGATCCAATTAAAAAGTCGATCCAAGTCTTGACTGGTTTATCATTTGGGTCGATAGTTAATTAGTTGAACATGGTATTATCCCTCGAGTTTTTGTCTAATGATAATTGCTACTCATAAAAATTTTATTCATTTTTTGTAAAAAAATTAAAATATTTTTTATAAAATTTAATAATATTAATATTAAAATAAAATTTAATATAAATAATATTAAAAATAAATTTAAATAAATAATATTAAAATTAATAAAAATTTAAAATTAAAATTAAAAAAAAAACAACACCATAAGCTACGATTTGTGGTTATTTTTAATTATTTATTTTATTTTTAAATTTTATAAACTTTAAACTATTATTATTTAATAGTATTATATTTTAAATTTATATTTTAATATTTTAATATTTTTATAAAATTTATTTTTAATTTTAATTTAAAAAAACAAAATACCCCTCTACTAGAGCTGGATATGAAGCGAACCGAACACGAACGCGAGTATGTTCGTGTTCGCTTCATTCGTTTTCTCGCGCTGCTCATGTTCGACGAACAGGATCGGTCGGTGTTCGCGATTCATGTTCAGGCAAATGAAAAAGTCTGGATTCGTTTGCTGGCTCGCAACTGTAGATGCCGAACGAACGTGTTCGCCATCTGGAATGAACGGATGGAGGGTGCGTTGCCGACAAAAACACATAACGAAGAAGAAGAAGAAGAAGAAGCAACTGAGATGGGATGGAAGGTGCGTTGTCGACAAAAAATACATAACGAAGAAGAAGAAGAAGAAGAAGAAGAAGAAGAAGAAGAAGAAACAACTGGGATGGGACGGAGGGTGCATTGCCGACTAAATCACATAACGAACAGTTCGATAAACCGAACTGTTTGTTAACTGGTTCGGGTTTGTATTCGTTCAAACCAAATATTCGTCCCACATATTCGTATTCGCGTTCACTTCGTGTGAGGACTGTGTTGTTTCGCTGTCGAACGAAGCGAGCTCAAAAACGAGCCTGAATGTGTTCGCTTCGAATCCAACCCTACCCTCTACCTTTAATTATTGGATAAATATTTGATTTTTAAAATTTTTTATAAATGATAATTTATCATTAAACAAATCGTTGGGTGTCAATATATCCTTAGATCATAATTAATTATATAAACGTTAAAATAATACCAATGTTTAATTATGTGATTTAAACAATTTCGTGGATCAAATCATTTTAATTACCTTTTGATTTACTTAATATTATAATAAATAGCTCATGTTGGGCCATTGGTGGGGTGGCGCCACGGCGGCGAGATCAAAATTTGACGAGGGTTGCTCGTGGCCGTGGTGCATAGTTTTCCAGAAACTTGGTGTACGTGATAGAAATTTCAAAACAGTTTTCATACTACTGAAAGAATCATTCTAAAGAAATATCTAAGATTTGGCTTTTAGTATTTTATGAATTTCCAGCCATAATTATTAAATACTTCCGAGAAATTTTACAACATCCAACTCTTTTAATTTCCAAATTAATAGAAAAACCTATTCCATACATGTGAACATAATTTATTAAATTATAAGATTTAAATCCTTTAAAAAATATATATTATAGTCAACTGCTTCCATTGTCAAAATTCTTCCTTACCTAAGAATAATTATTCCCTTAATAAAAACTAGGTATTGACCCAATTAAAAGGTAGTTTTAAAGTCACGATCAATATGATTAATAATATAAAACATATATATATATATATATATATTATATTATATTTAATTAATTATTTTTTACTATTTTTTATAAATATAAAATTTTGTTAGTTGAATTCCAATATATATATATCTTTTTTATGATTTCTAATCTTTCATCATTTAAATCACTGTTTAAAATCTTATATGGTTATAATATCATTATATGATGAATAAAAACTTAAAAAAAGTCATCTGGAATGACTTTGAACAAGTAAATATAAACTGGGCAAAGCACAAATTTGAAACGTATACGAATATTACATTGTAGCATCTAATAATGGAAACGTAAGCACGACTTATTCAATATTAAATATTATCATTTCACATGATCAACATATTAATATATAAAAGTCATCACCAATGAAGCATAAGTTATTTCCCTACCAACATTAATATATATTATATTTGTCACAAGAGATCATTTTATAATATTATGCCATTAATTTTAGTTGAAATGAGACAATCAGTTGATTCGATATTATGATTTATGTTGTCGGATCGTATTTATGTTATGTTATTCTAGGTTTCAGATTAAAGAATTTTTGATTTGATTTAATTCAAATTATGAACATATTAACACGATATGATTTAATTAAAAAAATATATTATGTCAAAATAAAACTTGTTTAATCAATTCAATATGTTTAACAAAAAACAATATATTTTACACATTTTTCACTTATGTATATTCAAATTGATTTGATTTGATTTATTTTGACATAAAATGATACAATCGAAACACAACACAATACTTATATAGTATCATGTTTGGGTTATATATGGAAGTTAATCAGACACAATCTGATTTGTAAGTAGGGTGATTTGATCATGATTCGAATTAGAATTTGTGTAAATACTCAATCCATTTTTTTTTTTTTTTTTTTTTTGGGGGGGTGGTGTGTGGGTTTACAGGTTGTGTGAAAATTGTATGAACATCAAAATCAAAATTGACAGGAGGTAGCTAGCCAGCCAGCACGCTTTGGCTGAGCGAAGCAGGCGATCTTCAGCCTCCACATACGAAATCAATATGAATAAAATATAAACAGGAGGATCACCATTACCAGATACAGTCTAATCAAATTTGATAGCTCGGCAGGCATGCATGGCTGGGATGACATATAAATGACGATATGCCTTAGACTTAAATAATTATTTATATGGTTGTCATTCATCTCAGATGCAACCCCATTATATATTTATATAAACTAGTCACTTTCTCTCTCTCTCTCTCTCTCTCTCTCTCTTGTGAATGCGGTCATCCTTCTGTCTGGTATCAAGGCTTCCTACATTTCTTTCTGTGCAGTTTGAGTTTAGGTGTAATATTAGTGCTTTTTTTAGTTTATATGGAATTTGATTCGAATTCCATCATGTTGATGAAACCTTCAGCGTCAAAAGCATCAACTTCAGTTTATGTTATTGGTTTTTGTCTATTTTGCTTCTTCTTCTTCGGCCTTGTTCATGTAGGTGAAGCTCAGAATAACCAAACTCAACCGGCAACAGATCCTAATGAAGGTAAGCTTTTCATTATAAAAACTATTATTCTGCTGACATTCCAGACAAGCTGACAAAGTGGTGACAACGTTCACATCTTTTGCAGTGAGCGCATTGAATTCAATTTTTGAAAAATGGGGAATATCTGCAAACCAACAGCAATGGAATATAAGTGGAGAGCCATGCACCGGCGCCGCCGTCGACAATTCCATCACCATCGATGACACGACTTACGATCCTTTTATCAAATGTCTTTGTTCTTTCAACAACAACTCCGTCTGCCGCATTACCGCATTGTAAGTAAGCATGAGACTTTCTCGTTTCATACGAGTGATTCTTGTTTTAATTTCATGGCTGCTTACTTGTACAAGCGCTGTCTTAAATGTCAGGAAAGTTTACTCACTGGACGTTTCTGGTGCGATCCCAGATGAGCTTTGGACTTTGACATCCCTCACCAATCTGTATGTATCATTTCATAAACTCTTGATGGGAATTTGCAAACCTCCGTTACCAAATTTCAAGAACTTATAAGATACATATGTATAAATATTTGTGTAAAACAGGAACTTGGGACAGAATTTCTTGACAGGTTCATTGTCTCCATCAGTTGCCAATCTAACTGCCATGCAATACCTGTAGGCTGATCTGATTTTTATTTTTATTTTTAATTCAATTGGCATGAAAGATGGCAAATCCATTTAAATTCTTAATTTCTTTTGCTGATGCTTAGTTTTTACTGTATATGATCAGGAGCCTGGGTATTAATGCATTATCAGGGGAGCTTCCCAGAGAGCTTGGATTCCTTACTGAACTAATTGTATTGTAAGTTTATATTTTACAACTTGTTTATCGTTTTTCTGGACTGATCATTCTTATGGGATGTTATTTGGGTATATAATTTAAGCGTATCAAAGTTTGAACGGTTCAAATTTCTAACATAGTATCTCAGTTGATCCAAGACCTGTTACGGTTTGAGCAAAAAAAAGTCAGATCCTTGGGTTAAACAGATGGGTTAGCCAAAACCCTATTTCAGGCTGAGTCAAGAAGAGTTATGCCTTATTTCGAGTTGATCATATGGGCCAGCCAGATTCTGTTTCTGACCTCAATGATTTCTAACATCGTTCATTTATGCTTTTAATTTTGGTAGTGGAATAGGAACAAACAATTTCTCGGGTCCCCTGCCGTCTGAGCTTGGTAATTTGACGAAATTAGAGCAACTGTAAGTTCTTATAAGACTTCCAGGTTCATTTTCAGTGCAAAATTTGAAGAAAAGTTGATATATAGTGATGGAATTTTTGAAAATTCTTTACCTTAACAGATATATTGACAGTTCTGGAGTCAGTGGTGAGATTCCTTCAACCTTTGCCAATCTACAAAGCCTGACTACAGTGTAAGAACTCTTCAACTATATTAACATGTTGATCGAAAATGAAAAGCATTAGATCCTAACGAGTTCCTGTTGGGAAAACCTCGCCCCTCAAGCTAGCTTTGAAGGGGCAAGACCTAATAACACTTTTAAAGGTCTCCACAAATGGTACCAGATTCAATCTGGTAACCTAAAGTCCCCCCGCTCAGTTGGGGGGAGGTTGCTTCTTGCTCTCTGCTTGGCCCGGTTCAGGAGGCTCAGATGAAGGGGAGGTTCGTATGAGGGAAAGACATCTAATAACACTTTTCAAGGCCGTAACAGTTCTTTTATTGTTCTCAGGTGGGCCTCAGACACTGAACTTACAGGAAAGATCCCTGACTTCATAGGAACAAATTGGTCAAAGCTTAGTGTCTTGTGAGAAAACTCATACTATTTTTCTTGTTTCATTTATTTTCTTCTCCATTACACTTCAATCTGCGTTCAATTTTTGGATGTTCAATTCAGTTTAAAATTTTCTGGTTCTGCACATTATTTTAGGAGGCTACAAGGAAACTCTTTTACAGGACCAATACCATCATCCTTTTCCAATCTGACTTCTCTGACAGAGTTGTGAGTGTTCTTCCCCAATCATATTAGAATTTTGCACTAATCAGTACTGAAGAAGGATAATATCCGACTATCAATTTTCACTTATAAAATTTTCTATTAAATGAATGGAACTTTTACATCTTTTTATATAAAAACCAAGTTTACAGTATTTTTTATTGAAAATATCTCATAAAAATTACATATATATATAGGAGAATAAGTGATTTGTCCAATGGGAGCTCGTCGTCCTTGGCATTCATAAGGGATATGAAATCTTTAAGTACCTTGTAAGGCAACAGTTCCGAATTTTCTATTATCATCTTCCGAATTTCTTCATCTTGTTTCATTGATCTTGAATATGTTGGTTCCATATATCACAGAGAGCTTAGGAATAACAACATCTCTGATACAATTCCAGCCAATATTGGCGACTTTCTGAGCCTGCAGCTTCTGTATGTTTGATCCTTTTCTTTCCCTCAAATTGTTAACTGGCTTCTTCTTGATCTTAAAATTGAATAATTGCTATGTTTTTTATTCAGGGATCTGAGTTTCAACAATTTAAGTGGACAAATTCCAAGCTCGCTTTTTAATTTGAGTTCGCTGACTTACCTGTAATCTACCATTTCTGCTTTGCTGCATCACACAATCATTTGTCTTTTAAAATGTAATCATACTGAAATATTTCTGTGTTTGTTCTCAGGTTTCTTGGAAACAATAATTTGAATGATGCTCTGCCTGCAGAAAAAAGCGCAGCTCTTCTTAATATGTAAGTGCTTTAGACATGTTTGCACTCATCTAGGCCAACCAGAGAGCAAGGAGTAACCTCCCCTTATCTCGGCCTTTAGCTTATTAGGTTAGAACTTCAAATAGAAGTGGAATTGTTCCAAACCTTGGGCTCCAATACCATCTGTTAGAGTTTTGAAAAGTCCTTTCTCACCCCAAAAACTAGCTTAAAAGGTGATGCTTTCTCTTGCACTTGTGTGACATAATTTCCAACCAGTGTAAGATACTCAACAATTCGACTTGTTAATAAATCAAGAATTTTATAGTAACAGGACAAGTCTTACGTGATTAGCGCAATGCTTGAATTTTATACTTAAAAGCAGTTTTATTATGTAGCTAACTTTCTCCTCGCTTTATGCTTTCAGAGACGTATCATATAATAATTTAGTAGGCAGCTTTCCTTCTTGGATCAACCAAGAAAATTTACAACTGTAAGTCTTTAAATTCAGTTCACCGAAACCTTTTTTTTTGTTGCACTATGATGAAACTTACATTGTTATTTTGTGGGCTGGTGCTATGTTGCAGTAACTTGGTTGCCAACAACTTCACACTGGAAAGCTCTAACACCAGGTGATTATCAGGTTTCTTTCTTCAATTTAAATGCTTGAAACTCTATAACAATCCTGAAATGAATGGCTACCTGCTCCTTCTTTCTGACTCAGTCTCCTCATAAAACTGTGTCTCTTCTTCCCTCAGTGTTTTGCCGCATGGCCTGAACTGTCTCCAACGTAATTTTCTTTGCAATCGAGGTTCTCCAATTTGTAAGAGCTATTTCCCCATTCTTTTTGTTTTGAAAGTGAAAAGCATTCATAGTAACTGTAGGATCTCCTTTAATGGCTTCATAACCAAACCCAATAATGCTCGCCCTCGTCTGGCTCCTAGAACCAAGCTAACCGAGAAGTAAATGGACGAAATCTCCCTTCAGTTGGGTCAAAATTGTTTAAACCTTGGTTTCTAACACTTCATAAATGCTATTGGGAATCTCCCATCCTAAAAGCTAGTTAAGAGGTTAGGTTTCCACTCACACTTACATACCCACTCCTAATTTGTAGTAACAATGTGGGATAATCAACATTAACCAAGGACAATAGAGAAGGGAAGGAATCAATAGTAACCAAGGACAATAGAGAAGGGAAGGAAATGATCTATTTTGATATGCAGATTCTAGCTTCGCAGTGAAGAGTGGAGGTCCCCAAATTACATCTTCCAATAATATTGTGTATGAGAGGGATAACGAGACTCTTGGTCCTGCTACCTATTATGTACCTGACTCAGACAGGTGGGGAGTTAGTAATGTTGGATATTTTGCTGGGAACAATAATCCGCAGTATATAATCTTTTCTCAGTCTCAATTCACAAATACTCTGGATTCAGAGCTTTTCCAGACAGCTCGGATCTCTGCTTCATCTCTGAGATACTATGGTTTAGGCCTTCAAAATGGAAACTACACTGTCACCCTCCAGTTTGCAGAAATAGCTAATTTAGATTCTACAGGATGGAAGAGTCTTGGGAGGCGTCTTTTCGACATTTATGTTCAGGTATGCATTACATTTTACCATTGTATGATTGGCTAAAATTGTGTTCTTATTTGAGTTCCTGAATCTGTTTGTTTCCAGGGAAATCGTGTTGAAAAGGACTTCAACATAAAGAGCTTAGCGAGTGGGATCCCCAGGAGAGCTGTTCAAAGACAATACAAGGCTCAGGTATCAGAAAACTACTTGGAAATACACTTCTTTTGGGCTGGGAAAGGGACTTGCTGTGTTCCTAGTCAAGGTACTTATGGACCTTTGATTTCGGCCATCAGTGCCACCCCAGGTATGTGTTCCATCACGGGTTATTTATCTAATTTTTTGCTATCATCATGTGATGCTCATTCATTCTCGGCATTAGTGTTTTGTCGACATAAGATTTACCTAGGGAAGATACAAAATTAACTCTAAGCTTTGATACAGATTTTACGCCTACTGTAAGAGCTCCAACCACTGAGAAGAACAGAACAGGTCTGATTGTTGGGATTGTTGTTGGCGTTGGGGTAGCATTTCTGTTAGTTCTTGCAGCTTTCTTCATTGTCAAAAGACGAAAAAAGCCAGAGACTGATGATGAAGGTGAAGCAAAATTTTATTATTGCTTTTACAATGCATCAATTAGAGATAATATTTAGGGTGATAAACTACGTCTGTTGAATTTTCAGAGCTTCGTGGGATGGATGTGAAACCATACACTTTCAGTTATGCTGAACTAAGGAATGCTACTGATGGCTTCAGTCCTGCAAATAAACTTGGAGAGGGAGGCTTTGGACCAGTTTATAAGGTATTGTTTGTCATAGCCAGCCATAATCAAACACATAGTAGTGGATACGAGTTGAGCCAAACTCAAATAAGCATGATAATCCTTTGTCTTGGATTCAACTTGAAAAACTATCTATTCTCACAAATTCAACTTGAACTTTCAACTCAGGGAAAACTAAGTGATGGAAGAGCAGTTGCTGTGAAGCAATTATCTGTAGCATCCCACCAGGGGAAGGGCCAGTTTGCTGCAGAAATCGCTACTATATCTGCTGTGCAGCACCGGAACCTTGTCAAACTTTATGGATGCTGTTACGAGGGAGCAGAACGCATCCTCGTTTATGAGTATCTAGAAAACAACAGTCTTGATCGAGCCTTATTTGGTATGAAAATATCATTCATGCAACTACTAATTTTTCCCTTCACGTTCCCAGTAAATTTTATTATGGCTTTCTTTAAGCAGGAAATGGAAGCCTGAATGTTGACTGGCCAACACGTTATGATATTTGTTTGGGAGTAGCAAGAGGTCTAGCTTATCTTCATGAGGAGTCAAGGCTTCGGATCATACACAGAGATGTGAAGGCCAGTAATATTCTGCTTGATGCTAATCTCGTCCCCAAAATATCAGACTTTGGCTTGGCCAAGCTTTATGATGATACGAAGACGCACATAACCACCCGTGTTGCAGGAACAATGTAATCGTACTTTCTTCGGGATTCAGAATTTTATTAAATCATATTATGTTTTTACATTCATTGGATTATTGAAAGGAAGTTTTGGCTCTCTTGCACTGATACAGAGGATATCTTGCACCTGAATATGCCCTGCGTGGACACCTGACAGAGAAGACTGATGTATTTGCCTTCGGAGTTGTGACTCTGGAGATTGTCAGTGGAAGGCCAAACTCAGATTCAAGCTTGGGCGAAGAGATGGTGTATCTTCTTGAATGGGTATGTACAAAATTTCATTGCACCAATTCATTTCAATCTGAAATGAACTTGATTTAGTGCGTTGACGCATGGGTTTGCTTCTCAGGCTTGGTTCCTGCACGAGAACAACCGCGAACTCGAATTAGTGGACTCCAAATTATCACACTACAGCGAGGAAGAAGTGAGACGCCTGATCGGAGTAGCTCTTCTGTGTACTCAGACACTACCCTCGCTCAGGCCATCCATGTCGCGTGTGGTTGCCATGTTGTGTGGAGACATTGAAGTGAGCCCAGTAACTTCGAAGCCAGGGTACTTGACTGACTGGAAATTCGATGATGCCACCACATTTGTCGGTGATAATGCAACCAAAGCAAGCGAATCTTCTAGCCGTTACACTTGCTCGACAAGCTTAAGGGCTAGGGCTTCACCTCGGAATGAAACTACGAGCATTCTCGAGGACATTATCGGAGAGGGTAGGTAGATAGAAAAAACCAAAAAGAAGGAAGGAAAAAAATTCTTTTGCTTGACGTGACTTTGAGCTATGGAAGCTTGTTTAATAGTCTTTGATTTTTGAGGGTGCATATGGTAGTTTTTAGAAGCTTGTTGGTACTGATTTGTAAATTCGTTGAAATTTTGTCTCTGTTCTTTATGAATACTCTTTCCTACAACATTCACAGATGTTTCTTCTTTATTCAGGACTCCATTTCTTCGGCCCACCATGTCTCCGTTAACTATGCAGGGATAAGAACAATGTGATACTTCATAGCCAACCCAAATTCCAAAATCATAGCCAAAGAAATAATATTTGGCTTTCAAAAAGAATGACAGAGATCAATTATAGGGTTTGATAAGTATATTAGTAAAAAATTTCAAGAATATCTGATATTTCACTTTTTGTACCTAACAATATTGGTTAAACTAAAAAGTATCATTTAAAATTATTTTATTTAAAATTATCTCATTTTAATTATTTTAATAACTAGTAATTTTAAACAAAAAGTGATCAAAGTATTATTATTTGATCGATAATTGAATAACAATTTTAAATACCAAAAATACATTACACTTATTTCATAATTTTATAATTTTAAAAAAGTTATTAAATTGTTAATTATGTTAAGTTTATTATTATAATAACATTATTTTGATAATTATTTATATTTTTTATTGGATTAAATTATTAACTTAATTACATTAAAGTGGTGGTCGTGGCAGCTCCGGCGGAAGACTGGTGCTGCTAAAACTGAAAGACCGGTGTGTGGGGTGGGGGACGGGGGAGGAGGATCGGCGAGGGAGGGAAAAGGTTAGGAAGGGAATGGGGGTAAAATTGTCTTTCCAATTAGAGCCGTACCGTCAAACGTTACAAGCGTGGGGACCACCACCGACCTACCGCTTTGTTTTTGCGGTTTACTTTAACGTACAAGACAAAACTTAAGCATGACTTGGAATTCCATCCTTGCACCCACGTCACGCGCCCTCGCAGCCAGCCGGGGGTGTATCTATGTCTTCATATTAAATAGTAGGGTTATTTTTGGAAGATTAAAAGTAGCCTCATTTATTAATTTTAAATTAAATACAAAATCGATTAAATATTTCACCGTTAAAGAAGCTTGACTGGAATGAAAGCGATGGTGTAATAAAAAATTAGAAGATTTTTAAAATTGGTCCAACCGTACAAGTACGGGGCCCCCACTACAGAAAATTTGTTCAAAGTAAAATATTTAAATCAATTTAATTATATATTTTTAAATTGTTTATCAATTCTAATAATTTAAATACTAATTCCATCTTTTATCATCAAATTTACCCTTTTATCATTTTTTATATAAATCCACCTCTTATATAAGAATAAAACAAACACACTTTTACAAATTTTTAATTTCAATTTTACTAATTCGATTTCATAAAAGAGAATTTGATTATTCATATATTTAAACGAACTTAAATTAAAACTTAATTTATATTAAAGTTAAGAGTATAATATGATATTATTACAAATATAGAGGGTAATATGAGATTTTATCAATAAAAAAGTGTATGGATATTTACTAAAAAAATATATTGATTTTTGTAATAGAGGAGTTAATTGGTACAATATAACGTGAATTTTCGTGAGCATGGCCGGCTGGCTATGGCATTGAATTTGTTCTGGGCAGTCTATGCTGTCCAATTTATGGTCCATCAACAAAGCAGGTAGGAAAATTGATTATTCTTCTAGAAAGTGTGGTCAATAAATTAATATTTTTTTCAAAAGAATTTTTTTTTTTTTTTTTTTTTCTAGTATGAAGAAAATTTGTAGAAAGAATGAAAGGTTGGAAGGGAAATTAGAGGTTGGAGTGAAAGTGAAGTAGACAAGTAGTTTCTGCTGGATATTGACAGAAAATATTTGTTTATGGACTCTTTTATAATTTCATAGCAAATTGGCTCAAAGTTCCACACCCATGTGATTCAACATTTGACCTCATCTTAGGCTGTGTCCTTCTCATGGGTTGATACATGCAGATGAACAAGTTCTAAGCTGTTGCCCTTTTTTACTTTTACATAATAGAGCTAGTTTAATAAGATAAATATGTTAGATAAATTTAATATAAATTTTTTTTGAAGGCCTTAAACCCTCTTTCTTAAGACTTTAAATTATACTTTTAGCCGATTCTGTTATTTAGATAAAAAAAAATCTCATTCTTTTTCTTTATTAATATCGGTTCTAAAACTATCACAATATTTTATTTAAAACACATATAATTTTTTAAAATGATAATTATTAATGAAGAAAAATATTATGTTATATTTTGAAGAAGAAATTTAGCTAAATATAAAAAAATTATTAGATTCTTTCATCAAATTTTTAATAATTTTAAAATTTACATTTACCCGTCAAACTCAAATAATAATTTTGTAGTATATGAATGTCAATTAAGTCCATTAAATTGTGTTTGATATATTCAAAGTTTTTTGGGTCTCGACTTCAAGCTCACCTATTTGATTTCAATTTATTAATATTTTTGGGGTTTTAGGCTTTTTCTTGGTCTATCATGAACAACAGTTGTCCTTTGTAGTCTTATGTTCTTTGGTACTATCCTTAACATAATGTAAAGCACTTTGAAGGTCACTATAGTGGTCAGCTAGGCTAGCCTAAAAACCTAATCTTAAGGTCCACGGCCCAATCTGTTAAGCATGCAGACCTAGTTTGGTACAAAAGTTTTTGTATCGAACCATTAGGGATCAAGCTTTTTCAATTGTGCTTCACCTATTTGATGCCTCTAGTAGTAACGCTAACATGATTTACCATATCAGCAAAGATCCAAAAATGTATGCTCCATACGCCTTGTAATTTCTGTAAAACTATGGACACTTAGTTTTATGCATCCAATTAAATATTTAAATTTTGTATCATTATATAATTAAACGTGGTAATTGAGAGAATAAAATGAGACTGAATTAATTAAAAATAATTTTATTTTAATTTTCATATTTCAAATTTTTTATATTGAAACCAAAATATATACTAACTAATTTTAGATTACACAAAAAAAAAAAAAAAAAAAAAAAATAGAGATATGGAAAACAAAAAAAGAAAAATCATAATTGAGTTCATAGGCAAAATTATATTTGAAATGAAATTAGAGTTGTTTTAATGGTTTTCATAATAATATCTTGACCAATTTTTTATATTCGGACCAACCTTTGATTTGATCAGAGAGAATTTTAATCTTGTTTGGTTTGTTGATTGGATCGATAACAAATTATATAAACATTAAAACTAACATTTAATCAATCAGAATTATAGTATGTGGTTCATATTCCTTATTAAATATTCTAACATTGTTCATATATGCTTTTAACTTTGGTAGGGGAATAGGAACGAACAATTTCTCCTGTCCCCAGCCGTCTGAGCTTGGTAATTTGACGAAATTAGAGCAACTGTAAGTTTTTATAAGACTTTCAGTTTCATTTTCAGTGCAAAATTTGAGGAAAAGTTGATATATGGTGATGGATTTTTTGAAAATTATTTGCCTTTGCAGATATATTGACAGTTCAGGGGTGAGTGGTGAGATTCCTTCAACCTTTGCTAATCTACAACGCCTGACTACAGTGTGAGAACTCTTCGACTATATTAATTTGTTTATGGAAAACGAAAAGCTCTTATTAGGAAAACCTCACGTCTTAAAGCTAGCTTTGGAGTGGGAAAAGCCTAGTACCACTAATCCGCAGTACATAATCTTTTCTCAGTCTCAATTCACAAATACTCTGGATTCAGAGCTTTTCCTGACAGCTCGGATCTCTGCTTCATCTCTAAGATACTATGGTGTAGGCTTGATAATGGAAACTACACTGTCACCCTCCAGTTTGCGGAAATAGCTAATCTAGATTCTACAGGATGGAAGAGTCTTGGGAGGCGTCTTTCGACATTTATGTTCAGGTATGCATTACATTTTACGATTGATTAAGGATGATTGGCTAAAATTGTGTTCTTATTTGAGTTCCTGAATCTGTTTGTTTCCAGGGAAATCGTGTTGAAAAGGACTTCAACATAAAGAGCTTAGATTTGGGCTGGGAAAGGGACTTTCTGTGTTCCTAGTCAAGGTACATCAGGACCTTTGATTTCGGCCATCAGTGCCACCCCAGGTATGTGTTCCATCACGGTTATTTATCTAATTTTTTGCTATCATTTCCAAGTAACATGGGATGCATTTTCATTCTCAGCATCTCTTTAGTGCTTTGTCGACTTAAGATTTACCTAGGGCAGATACAAAATTAACTCTAAGCTTTGATACAGATTTTACACCTATTATAAGAGCTGTAACCACTGAGAAGAACAGAGTAGGTCTAATTGTGGGGATTGTTGCTGGTGTTGGGGTTGCATTTCTGTTAGTTTTTGCACCTTTCTTCATTGTCAAAAGAAGAAAAAAGCCAGAGACTGATGAGGAAGGTGAAGCAAAATTTGACTAATGCTTTTATAATGCATCAAGCAGACATAATGTTTGGGTTGATAAACTATATGTCTTATTGAATTTTCAGACCTTCTTGAGATGGATGTGAAACCATACACTTTCAGTTATGCTGAACTAAGGAATGCTACTGATGTCTACAGTCCTACAAATAAACTTGGAGAGGGAGGATTTGGACCAGTCTATAAGGTATAGTTTGTCATGGCCAGCCATAATCAATCACATAGGGGTGTATTCGAGTTGAGCCAAACTCAAATAAGCACCTGCTTAAGCTCATCTCAAATCCACAATGTCCAACTCATCCCTACATTCGAATTCTAGTTGAGCTCAGCCCTATAAACACAGATTGCATGGTAATCCCTTGTATTGGGTTCAACTTGAAAAACAATCTATTCTCACCAATTCAACCTGAACTTTCTACTCAGGGAAAACTACGTGACGGAAGAGTAGTTGCTGTGAAGCAATTATCTGTAGCATCCCTCCGGGGGAAGAGCCAGTTTGCTGCAGAAATAGCGACTGTATCTGCTGTGCAGCACCGGAACCTTTTCAAATTTCATGGATGCTGTTACGAGGGAGCAGAGCGCATCCTCGTTTATGAGTATCTAGAAAACAACAGTCTTGATCGAGCCTTATTTGGTATGAAAATATCATTCATGCAACAATTAATTTTTCACTTCAGGTTCCCAGTAAATTTTATTATGGCTTTCTTTAAGCAGGAAATGGAAGCCTGAATGTTGACTGGCCAGCATGTTATGATATTTGTTTGGGAGTAGGAAGAGGTCTAGCTTATCTTCCCGAGGAGTCGAGGCTTCGGATCATACACAGAGATGTGAAGGCCAGTAATATTCTGCTTGAGGCTAATCTCGTGCCCAAGATATCAGATTTTGGCTTGGCCAAGCTTTTTGATGATAAGAAGGCGCACATAAGCACCCGTGTTGCAGGAACAATGTAATCATACTTTCTTCAGGATTCAGAATTTTATTAAAACTGACGTTTTTACATTCATTGGATTATTGAAAGGAAGCTTTGGCTCTCTTGTACTGATACAGAGGATATCTTGCACCGGAATATGCCATGCGTGGACATCTGACAGAGAAGATTGATGTATTTGCCTTCGGAGTTGTGACTCTGGAGATTGTCAGTGGAAGACCTAACTCAGATTCAAGCTTGGACGAAGAGATGATGCATCTTCTTGAATGGGTATGTGCAAAATTTCATTGCTCCAATTCATTTCAATCCTGAAATGAACTTGATTTAGTGCGTTGATGCATGGTTTGGCTTCTCAGGCTTGGTTCCTGCACGAGAACAACCGCGAACTCGAATTAGTTGATTCCAAATTATCACAATACAGTGAGGAAGAAGAGAGACGTCTGATCGGAGTAGCTCTTCTGTGTACTCGGACACTGCCGTCGCTCAGGCCATCCATGTCGCGGGTGGTTGCCATGCTGTGTGGAGACATTGAAGTGAGCCCAGTAACTTCAAAGCCAGGGGTACTTAACTAACTGGAAATTCGATGATGCCACCGCATTTGTCAGTCACAATGCAATCAATGCAAGCGATTTGTGCAGTTTTTCTTACATTTTAATATGATAGTAAAGGGTGAGAGTAGATAGTGATTGACTCTAATACACAGTGTTTCCTTACATTTTAAAAACCTGACCCGATAGTTTAAACTATAACTAGACACGATTTGTACAGTTTAATATTGAATCAATTCAATTTAATAACTAAAATAATCGGTCTAACATGATAATTAAATTTTAATCTGACACGACTTATTTAATTCAATTTCAGATTAATTTGAAATCATGACCAAACAAATCTATCTTATGCAATAGTTGAACTTCAATTCAGTATGATTTACTCAATATAATGTAAACCAATCTTACCTGATAAGCAAAACGAGTTTGACCAAATCGACTCAACTCACGAGTTAAAGAACATTGAATAAAACACTGGGCCTTATGCTTCTTATCCAAATGAATACAGGACTTCCACTCAAAATAAACGCACGGCACTGGTGGTCATTGACTTGGGTTTTGGCTTGTTATCAACATTTTCAATGGGCAGAGAGCATAAATTACAAATACTCTTTCCTACAACATTGGCAGACGTTTCTTCTCTATTTGAAACTCCATTCCAAAAGCCCACCCTTGGCCTACCATGACTCCATTAACCATAAATTTATATGCAGGGACAAGAATAATGGAATGGAAGTTCCAAATGCAGTAAATTAGAATGAGACTATTTTGTAATTAGAAACGGATATTTTAAACATCGTACTGCTATTTTTATGGGTTTTATAGTAATATGGGGCAGTCAGTATTGTTGGTCTCTTTATGCTTGTTTGAGTAGACGAAGAGGGATTAAGTAGGGTTTATGAAGTGGCTCTAATGAAGAGAAGGTTCTGAGTGTTATCCAGCGACCGGGAAATAGCAGGAAAATAGAAGCAAGAGAGATATTTAGAACTCTGGCCCATTTTTGCTGATGCTGAATTGATGATGGCAGATTGGTGTATGTTTGTGTTTGATGATTGAAATGTGGACAGACATGGGTAATGAAAGGATGGATTTGTTGAAGCTGCGAATGAGGCTGGCGCGAGCAGGTGGCAGCGCCGGTGGTGGTGGAGCTGAAGCAGAGATCGAGATCAATACGGGGCATTTGAGGTAATTTTATTTTCTGATGTAATTTAACTTGACCGTGAAAATTGGATGAGGGTGTGAAAACTGACTTTTCCAACTTGAGGGGTGGAACTTATTGTTTAAGTTTGGGCGGGAGAGGAGATTTGGCCTCAAGACAAAAATTAAAACTTTCTTTTGTCATTAAATTTTCAACTTCTTTAAGATGAGGACTCGACCACGGCTTTCAATTTTGTTCTATAAAGTCATAAACTTTGAATTTAAGTGCCTATCGGATTTCCTAATTGGGAAAACATTACCTAAACCTGGACTTTTCGCAAATAAATATGATCCATATATATATATATGAGAACAACTTTTATTATCTTTTTTATGTGATTGAAAGATTTAACGGTTCACGTTTTTTTGACTTTAAAATCATAATTTTTATAGATAATTGATTAAATTATGTTTATACGTATAGTTTTATTCTCCAACATAATTTAGAAATAGATAGACAACTTAACTTATGTTGTTGCAAAGTCTGCCAAGAAAATAACGGTGAATTCCAATTTTGCAAAATCCTTCAAGATAGAAATAACATTTGAAGATAATCTATTTACAAAATCACAAAAACGGAGGAAAAGTTGACCAAATTTATATATTTGTATGATAAATAGGATTGAATTTAAATCGAATATATTTAAATTAGTTTTTAAATTCAGATTGAATGAGTTTGAAACGAAGTATTTATATTCAAACATGAATACGAACCCAAACTATGATTTAAAAAATTGATGAATACGAACTATACTAATCGAATATGAATACAAATGCGAATCCGAACTTAAACTAAAAATTTTTTAATTATATTTTATTAATTATAATTTTTAATAAAATATAAATACAAATTATACGAATATATACAAACACGAATATGAATCGAACACAAATCGGATATGAATCTAAACTCTACTATACAAAAAATTAAACGAATACAAATTCAAATACGAACCAAATCATAACTAACGAATCTGAATATGAACATATTTATGTTCATATTTGATTTAGATCGAATCTAACCCTAATGATAAGTTATAAAAATTGCGGTTGAACAAGGTAAATCATGCCAAGTTGCATTGTTGGATCAAATTGCTCAAACCATAATACTGATATCAATATGATGTTATATTGACATATCATAACTAAAGTTTATTTTAAAATTTTAATTATGCTATAATAATATTATTAGTCTATTTGACACGTCAAATCAGTTTGCATGTAACCTAACTCTTTAATCAGTTCAAGATTTAATATAAAACAGCTTTTAAAACTATGGATCGATCTCCGTGAAAAGTCAAATAGACTTTTCTTTTATTTATTAAAACAAAACAAAATTATACTAATATATCTTAATATATTCATACTGAAGTGGGAGATTTTAATAATGGATCTAGATTAATCTCTTTGAAATTTATTGACTTGGTGGTTAAACCCCGCCTCAAAAAGGGTTATTTCAAATAGGGTACCTCATCGGCATTAAAGACAAAAGTAGAATTAGATTTGATATAAGTTCCCTTGCTATCAGGATGCGGAATAATGATGCACCACAAAAAAATAATAATTATTATTATTCTTGTTAAGTTGATTAGTCTAGAAAATGTTGATGAAAAAAGTCAGCCTTTTCAGTTTCAATAATTTTTTGGTTGTCTGTAAGTTATATTTTCTTGGACTTTCTGGTACTCCATTTAGCTCAAAGACAACCTCAAGCTCAAGGTACTGCAGCCTCTCATGAGCGTCTGCTTCATCTAAGTTCTATCTTCTTCCTTTCAATATTATTATTTTAACGCTGCTTCTCTCCTAATGTTATAATATAGTAGTTGGTTAAAAAGAACAAGTCTTCAGAGGGGCTTAAGTTTGATTAAGCGATGCTAATTATGTTATACAT
The DNA here is from genome assembly GCA_026122585.1 of Anacardium occidentale. Lineage (NCBI taxonomy): Eukaryota > Viridiplantae > Streptophyta > Magnoliopsida > Sapindales > Anacardiaceae > Anacardium > Anacardium occidentale. Next base: position 301,707 of record JAJEJH010000045.1, read on the forward strand.
CAATATTGATTAGAAGAAATAATCAATTGTAATGTTGATGAAAGAGCCAGCTTCAGTTTCAGTGATAGTTTGCTTGTATGTGAGTTGGATTTTCTTGGAAGTTCTTGTATGTGATGAAGTTCAAGCTCAAGCTCAAACTCAAGCTATGACAGCTCCTAATGAAGGTCTGCTTCTAAGTTCTATGATGATTTTCCGGCTCATTTATTACTTGTTTTCATTCTTTTTTCTGATAACAGTGAGAGCATTGAATGTGGTGTATGAAAAATGGGGGATATCTGCCATCCAAAATCAATGGAATATAAGTGGAGAGCCGTGCACTGCAGCTGCCGTTTCTGCTTCCATTGACATTGACGACGATAATTACAACCCTTTCATTAAATGTGATTGTTCTTACAACAACAACACTCTTTGCCACATAATCGAGATGTAAGTTAACAGGAAAAAGAAAAAATTTTGAGCTTTTCTTTTATCCCATGGCTGCTTAATTTTACTGTTTCTGAGACTACAGGAAAGTTGGCGAACTGCAAGTTAACAGTGTTATCCCTGATGAACTATGGAGTTTGAATTTCCTAACCCATCTGTACGGTTTTGTATATTTTGTACATGCTTATTTCATTTGTGTATAATTGCAGATCAATAGAAGAAGATGAGTAGTTATTAAAATATTTTGCTAAATTTTATTCAATGATATTAAATTTATGAAGTTAGCATCTTGGAAGTCGAAGTTTGCGTAATTCGGTTCAAATCATAAAATTAAATCAAAGTATTTAAAAATTATAGATGGGTTTAATTTCGTTTATAAAATAGTTTAGTTTAAATTGACATATTTTTGAAATAGATTATAGATTGTGAGTTTTTCAAACCAAACTAAACCAAAATGTAAACTATATTTTTATTAAAATATTATATTTAATATAAATTTACAATAATTATGTGTATTATTTTTTTAATATTTATTTTATCATTTGTTTATATATCTATTATATCTGTATATTATATTTATTTTACGTGTTTATTTCATGTCTTAAATATATATAGTTGAATTATTTTTGGTTAAGTATAAAATATTTAAAAGTGATTAATTTTTAAACCGTAATCTAAACTGGATTAGACTTTATTTTTTCAGTTTGATTTAGTTTTAAACCTAAAATAATTTGTTTTTGTTTGAAGAATTTAAATTTTTTTTTAAATTTGATTTGAAAAAATGCATAAACTGCACCAAACTAAGACCTCCCACACCTTCATAAGGAGCTAAGCTGAGCCATATAGGGTCCTAATGTCCGGTCAGTGGGTATGGGTGCAGGGGGCCGTTTGGGCTCAACATAGGATGAGTCTGTTCTAAATTTTATTTTAAGAACATGAATCATACAGGTTTCTCTTAGGAATAAGAATCATTTGTTTTAGTGTTAAAATTTTATTATATAAAGTCATTATTCTCAAGTATCAGTGATATAATAATTTATTAAAACATACATTTAATATAATTAGAGAGGTAAAGAAATATGGGAATAATATTGACCTTTTCGAAATCAACTCTGTTTTGGATCAACTGAGACAAATTGCATGTATTTTTTCTTTTTATGATTGAGCATCATAGATTCCACGCACTCTCTAGTTTATTCATATCAAAGTCATAGAAAGATTTGGAATTTGTAATCTTAAATAGTGATATTACCTGATTTTCTGTTTCTATCAGGGACTTGGCATCAAATCTCTTATCAGGTCCATTGTCTCCATCTGTCAGCAATCTAACTGCAATAAAACACCTGTAAGCTTACAAAAAAAAAATTTATTTTGAAACTCACACCATTTTCCTTTTGTCTAACGCTATTAAGTTCTCATTTTGATCAGGAACCTTCGCCGCAATACATTATCTGGGCAGATTCCAAAAGAGCTTGGCATGCTTTCTGAATTAGTATTCCTGTAAAGCTCAAACGCTGTCCCCATCTTAACCATATAAATTCATATAATTTACCTCAATGAACTCTTTTTTGTAATTGCATTACAATTTTATAACCAAAGAACTAAATTCTTGGGGATGTAGAGCATTTGGAACAAACAACTTCTCTGGCTCTGTGCCACCTGAGCTTGGAAATTTGTCAAATTTAGAGCAACTGTATATGGGAACTTTGAGACTATCTGGTCCTCTGCCATCTGAGCTTGGTAATTTGACGAAATTAAGGGAGCTGTAAGTTATTTAAAATGTTTCAATTTCGTTTTCGATGCAAAATTTTGTTTATATCATGAAGGCCTTTGCTGGGGACAAGTGACTAGATTGTGATGGAATTTATGAATATTCTTTGCCATGGCAGATTTATTGACAGTTCTGGAGTGAGTGGTGAGATTCCTTCAACTTTTGCAAATCTGAAGAGCCTGGAAACACTGTAAGAACTTTTTTATTCTGTTAATCTTCTAATTCGAATTTTTCTAATATTGAGATGCATTTGACTGATTAAAACTGGCTGGGTTTGGATCATAAACAAATTCTTCTTTTGGGCACAGGTTGGCTTCTGACATTGAACTTACAGGAAGGATCCCTGATTTTATCGGAAATTGGTCACATCTTAAAACCTTGTGAGAAAATTATTCTAATTCTTTCTGTTTATTTTGTCTTAGTCATCCTTAAGTTATTTTAGCTTCTAGCTTCTTCCTAATTATTTCGATTTCAAACTTTAAAATATTTGTGGTTAGCATTTAGGGTATCAGAGCCCAAGTTTGGGACAACTTCATCCAAAATCCCCAGTTGACCTGCTAGGTTGAGGGGGAGGTTGCTTCTTACTCCCCATTGGCCTGGTTCAGGGGGATTAGATGTAGGGGAGGTGGGGAGGTTTCATCAGCCTGACTGCCCGGTTGGTCTGCCTGGTTGACGAGGAGGTTGCTTTTTAATCCCCAGTTTGCCTAGTTTTAGAAAAAAAAGTCGGTGTGGATATATAAGTGTGACGGAAAATCTCACCATGGTGGGAGTGGTCCAATAACACTAGGAAAATATAATTGGCTACTTCAAATGTTCCTATTTTGATAGCTATGCCTGTACAAATTCACTAATTTTCTTTTTTCTATATGTTAATATAGGAGGCTTCAAGGAAACTCTTTTCAAGGGCCAATTCCATCATCCTTTTCCAATTTGACTAATCTGACGGATTTGTGAGTGTTCATCTGCGACAATTCATTGACCCCATATGAATTCTGCTGTAATCAATGCTAACAGTAAGTCTCATGAACAATGAAAATGCAGGAGAATAAGTGACTTATCAAATGGGAGCTCTTCCTTAGCCTTCATAAGGAATATAAAATCTTTAACTAATTTGTAAGGCAACACTGTCAAAGTTCTAATATCCTGTGTTCAAAAACTTGATACATACTTGTGCATTTCTTCTTTTTTAATCTAGTCTGTTGGTTCCCCCTAATGCAGAGTACTAAGGAACAACAAAATTTCAGATTCAATTCCAACTCACATGGGCAACTACCAGAGTTTGGTGTATCTGTAATTTATTTTTTTCCCCTCCGTTACTTTTTGGAATAACAATGTCTAAAACTATTAAACTATCACTTTTTTTGTTATTGAAAGAACTGAATTTTCAAAATTTTCTATTAAATAGATCAAATTTTCAGATTTTTTAATTGAATTGACTACTGTCATTATTTCTTATTAAATGTATTAAACTAATCGCTTACATGGAAAACAAATGAAAGTTTGGTCATTTCTTTATGAAAATCTGAAAATTCGGTTCCATCAATAGAAAAATACGAGAGTACGATTTTTTCAATGGAAGCAAACAAAATTTGGTCACTTCATTAGAAAAACCCTTTCGGTTATTAGCAACTTTATTGATATAATAATTGTGTAATTCTACTATTTTATTTCTTCCAGAGATTTGAGTTTCAACAATATAAGTGGACAGATTCCCACCTCGCTTTTCAATTTGGGTTCTCTAACATCCCTGTAATCTACCATTTCTGCTTTGTTGTGTCATTTACTTACCAGATTGTTTTCATTACATTGAAATATGTTCAATATGTATTGCTGCTCTTGTACTCAGGTTTCTTGGAAATAATACGTTATCTGGCACACTGCCTGGCAATAAGAGTGTGAATCTTCTCAACATGTAAGCACTTCTGACATATTTGCATTAATCTCATTACTAATTAATGTTGGAATTGGCGATTACTTTGTCTATAAGGCTTTACATTGACGCATATAGGGTCCTGCTGCTTGGTCAGTGGGCGTGAGCCCCACCCCCTGTTGAGCAGATGGGGGTGCACGGGGCAGCGTCCTCGGCTGCATAGTTTTACATCCTGAATGGGACTGACTAGTAGCGGTAGTGTGTACTAAAATTTTTCTTCCCCTGATCTTGCAGAGATGTTTCATACAATAATTTATCAGGGAGCATTCCTTCTTGGATTACGGAACAAAATTTACAACTGTGAGCTTTGAAGTTCTGAAATTTGTCAAGATTCTTTTCTCTTCTTTTTTAGTTTAAAATCTGTAGAGTTTACCCAGCAAAATATTCTGCTAGCTCCTCTTATTATTTCATTCAGAACTTACATTTCTAACAAAGAAATGAACTTTATATGTAAGGATGAAACTAACAAGGAGATTTTTATGGGTGCAATGTGCAGAAATTTGGTTGCCAATAACTTCACTCTTGACAGTAACAGCAGGTGATTATCTCATTTCTATGTTCCATTCAAATGCTTGATGTAATATAAACTTCTGTAATGAACATAATCAGTTCAATTAAATAACAGAATCATCACATATGTTATGAAATACTTAATTAAATAATTTCAAAGGTACATGAATATTTGATCTTCTAAAATTCATCTGAATATGAGAATTAATTTTTATCTTTTTGTACATCCTTGAATGACAATTTTCAATAAATAAACTGTTGTATGAGATTTTAAAGAGAGGAGCCAACCAATTTATATCATAGACCATAACCCAAGTGTATAAGACTATCCTGAATGATCAAATTAAATTCATTTATGAACTTTGATCATATTATTCAATTACCTAGGTTTATTAACCAAATTATAATTAATATTAACTTACATCAAAAAAAATTTCAAACTTTTTATGACAATTTTGTGAAAGAATAGTTATCTATATAAGTTGTTAATTACAAACTAAAACTTTTAAAAATAAGTTTATGGTCTCTAAAAGTTACCTCTAAAAGACTAAGTTAATTCAAAAGAACGGATAAAATAATAAAATAGATGTTTTAATGTCTAGTTTGAGTAAAATTACATGTATAAATATTTTTTTATTATTAAATACAAAAAAACCTAATATGTCATTATGTGATATAGTAATTTAAGTATTTAGATTATCTTTACCTCAAAATCTTCTAATCAACGTAATGACATATCAATATGTTTATATATGAAAAATTATTAGCCTTTTTTGTTTGTTTTGTGATAATTAATTAAGTTTTTTATACAAGTATACTTGCCTTTTTTCCTTTAGTGTTTTGCCACGTGGTCTAAACTGTCTTCAACACAGTTTTCCTTGCAATCGGGAATCTCCAATTTGTAAGTATAATTCCATCTTGTGATTTTGAGACTTAAATGCAGTAACAATAACTAAGGACTTGTTTAGGAGAAGTATCATGGATCAAATTTTCTTTTTTATTAAGTGAAATAATTAAGGTTTTAGATTTTCTTTTTGAAATAGCTAAACTTTTAAAATTTTAGTTCATTCAATAGAAAAAACCAAAAGTTTTAATCTTTTAATACAAAAAAAAAAAAAAAATTGTTATCTTTTATTAAAAAAAAAAATGATAGTTTAATGTCTTCGAAGTGTTGGTATCTGAAAGTACCATAGGCGTCATGAATGAAACTTTGGACATATTATTACTTTTGTTATTGGGAAACCATTTGTGAAGTTAGCCTGATAAGTGACAATATCCATATGCAGATTCCAGCTTTGCGGTTAACTGCGGCGGTCCACAATTCACGTCTTCTAACAAAGTTGTGTACGACATGGAAGTTGAGACTCTTGGCCCAGCAAAATACTATGTCAGCGACACAAACAGATGGGGAGTTAGTAATGTGGGATATTTTCTAGGGGCAAACGACCCACTGCAGTTTACAATTTCCTCAGAGTCTCAATTCACAAATACTGAAGACGCAAAACTTTTCCAGACTGCACGGGTTTCCGCTTCATCTCTAAGATATTATGGTTTAGGCCTTGAAAATGGAAACTACACGGTGACTCTCCAGTTTGCAGAAATAGTTAATCTGGATACTACAGGGTGGCAAAGTTTTGGGAGGCGTGTTTTCGATATATATGTCCAGGTATGTATTACATTTTCAGAATAGTTTAGGTGAATTAGTTGGGAATTAAATTGGCTGTGGGTATACAAGTGATGACCTTGGTAAGAGACCGGAGCTGAAGGGAGATTCGTGTTGGGTTTGTTGTAAATGGTATTGGTCCCATATCGTTATCTGGATGGGGCAATAAGTTGGGTGTGAGTCCCCTTGAGGCAGCTTTTAGGGTTGGAGAGACCCAATACCACTAATGGTTATGCTAAGGTAAAAGCATGATGAATGACCTTAATGTATCCTATTATACATTCAATCTTTGAACTTGCTTATTCTAGGGAAATCGCGTTGAAAAGGACTTTGACATAACAAGAGCAGCTGGCGGAGTCCCTAGAAGAGCAGTTCAGAGAGAATATACAGCTCAGGTATCTGAAAACTACATGGAAATCCACTTGTTTTGGGCTGGGAAAGGGACTTGCTGTCTACCCTACCTGGGTACATATGGACCCTTAATTTCCGCCATCAGTGCTGCCCCAGGTTAAAGAAATATAGACTTTACTTTTTTTTTTGGCCATTTTCCTCTCACTGTATTTCCTTACGTTACTGAACTTTGATACAGATTTCAAACCTACTGTAAGACCTCCAAGTCAGAAAAATAATACAGGACTAATTGTGGGAATCGTTGTTGGTGTTGGGGTTGTGTTTTTGCTACTTCTTGCAGTTTTCTTCATTGTCCGACGAAGAAGGCCACAGACTGATGATGATGGTAAATGAAAAATATTGACTCTTATGGCATAGCCCTGTTTTGGCTGAATAATTTACTCTTTTGTGTGTTTGCTTTACACACGTAATAGTTCGTTGATTTTGGTCTTTTTAATGTTAATTTCCAGAACTTCTAGGGATCGATGTTAAACCATACACTTTCAGTTACAGTGAACTAAGGACTGCCACAGAAGGCTTCAGTCCTGCAAATAAGCTTGGAGAAGGAGGGTTTGGACCAGTTTATAAGGTGAAGTCATTGTTCTAATGAATGTCAAACAGGTGCTGAGTTTGTTGGTCAAGTTGTTTTTAACTGATTTTTCTCAACAATTTAACTTTCTACACAACAGGGAACACTCAATGATGGGAGGGTAATCGCTGCTAAGAAATTATCTGTAGCATCCCACCAAGGGAAGAGCCAATTTGTTGCAGAAATTGCAACCATATCTGCTGTGCAGCACCGTAACCTAGTAAAACTTCATGGATGCTGTTACGAGGGAGCAGAACGAATCCTTGTTTATGAATATCTGGAAAATAACAGTCTTGATCAAGCATTATTTGGTATGTGGATAGCATGTCTGAACTACCTTTAGGCTTGCTAGCTCGGCTCAAAATGAGTTGCTCTTAGGCAAACTCGAGTCTAGGTGTAACATCCTGATCTAATCAATCATAGTTTTGCTTTGAATTTTACAATAAAAAAACATCTTGATAGTTAAGTTTAGGATATTTAATCAATTATCTATTAGCATCTTCAGGAGACGTAAAATATCTATATATATCTAACATTTTTATTATGTTTTGTTAGTGTGAAATTTACTTAGTAGTATTATATTGGGATTGTTCAGTTCGTGAGACTCCAAGTTTGGAGAGTTTAATATAAAACAATTCAAATGATGTCATTTTGATCAAAATGTTTAAAATGACGTTGTTTTAGTCAATTGTGACAAATAATATGAACATCAAAACAACATCGTAGTATAACAGCTAAATAAGAGCTGAATTCGAGTTTGACTTCTCTCAAACCAAACTGAACTTGTGTTTGGTTTGAAAAGAGTTAATCGAACTCAAGCCTAGGCTCGGGTTCATATCCAGCCCGAGTAGTATTAAGTTTTTGTAAAGAGTCCTCACATTATTTGGTTTGAAAACCACAGTTCAGTCTTTTTTCTATGTCGTTCGTAAGCAGGAAAAGGAAGTTTGGTTCTTGACTGGCCAACGCGATATGATATATGTTTAGGAGTAGCAAGAGGTCTAGCTTATCTTCATGAAGAGTCTAGACTTCGAATCATACACAGAGATGTGAAGGCCAGTAACATTCTGCTTGATGGTAATCTTGTCCCCAAAATATCAGATTTTGGTCTGGCCAAACTTTATGATGATAAGAGAACCCACATGAGCACTCGTGTTGCAGGAACAATGTAAGATTTTCCTGAAGATACAACTTGTAAATCTCTTGAAACTTGCTAAGATCTTAAGTTTTTACTTTCAGTTATGACTGAAATGAATTTTCTTACTGTACTGACATAGTGGATATGTTGCACCGGAGTATGCCATGCGTGGATATCTTACAGAGAAGACTGATGTATTTGCCTTTGGAGTTATGGCTCTAGAGGTTGTCAGTGGGAGGCCAAACTCGGATTCAAGCGTGGAAGAAGAAAAGATGTATCTTCTTGATTGGGTATGAATGACGTTTCAGCACAAGTTTTTTCTTCCTTCTAAATCTGATTCAAGGCCAAATTTGATTTGCATGTCAAAACAATTTTCTCGTTTCTTTCCTATTTCTTTGCATGATTCAACTATAATCTTATTTTTTTTGCTGGTTGGAATTGATCACCATTTTGTCTATAAAACACTCCTTGACTAGTGGGTGGGAAACCTTTTGCTCGGTTAGTAGGCGAAGCCATGCTCCCCGGCGAGCGGGCAGAGTATAGAGGCAACGCTTTGAGCCCATAAAAAATTTAGGCTTAACTCATAAAAAACTGTTTCGGTATTTCTCTTCAGAATGTGAACTCTGAGCATGGTTCCTCTTAAGAATAAAATTTCGGGTAAGGTTTGCCTTAGGAATAAAAATCTTTGTATATAAACATATTCATTACCAAACACATCATGTCTTCTTTTGGGTAAACCAAGATGAACTACGTGCATTTTTTCTTTTACTGTTGTGTGTAATTGTTTGTTTTATTAATTTCTCACACTCTAATTCGTTCATTGCTTCTCAGGCTTGGCACCTGTACAAGAACCATCGCCAACTCGAACTTGTGGACTCAAAATTGTCGAACTTCAGCGAGGAACAAGTAAAATGCCTGATAGGGGTAGCACTTATGTGCACTCAAACATTGCCTTCTTCAAGGCCATCGATGTCGCGTGTGATTGCTATGCTTTGCGGAGATGCTGAAGTGACTACAGTGAATTCGAAGCCTGGATACTTGACTGAATGGACATTTGATGATGTGAACACTTCCTTTAGTAATCATACAGCTGAGGACTGTGATGATACTGACCGGTACATCCCCTCAACAAGCTTCAAGTTCAATGGATAAAACCCCATAAACAGGTACCATTTATACAGGGGCATTGATTCTGAATTACATAGAAAATCTGCCAGAACTGTTCTGAAATACTTGACTGCCTGGAAATATTATGATGTAACTACATTTTTTAGTGAAAAACAGTATAGCAGCCCGAGTCTGAGAAAGGCTGATTGACCCCGGTTCAAATCATTAATATGTGATTCCAGTTCATTGAAAGGCCAATGGATTTTTATTTATGCTGTCCCAAAGTCCTATATTATAGTATTGTAAAACCCAAAGTCCTGCCTATGAACCAAAATAAATGTTACGTCTAATCGTTAACAATAACAATTAAGAGATATTTTTATCATTTTAGAATTAAATTTTATATAAATATAAAATATTACAAAATTTTAAAAAAATTTAAAAATATATTAAACGATTTAAAATTTTAAAAAAAGAAAGCAATCGTCGCTGTCGATGCTGACGGCTGTGGCCATAGATAATGAACCACTTGATTGATTCTAACCATCTGGTTCCTAACTTTCTCGTTTGACGGAGACAACCAGATCTAGTCGTTTTCTGTTTTGACTGAAACAGTTAAATCTGGTTACTTTATTTAGAAAAAGCAGTCAAAAACAGTTGAAAATGACCAATCTTGACCTCATTAATTGTTTTTTACTATTGTTTCTAGTGGAGTTGACAAGATCTGACATCTCCTAAAATCAAATGATCGAAAATGATTATCTTATTATATTGTCATCGATATTGATGACGATTATTATTTTAATTTTTTAATATATCTTAAATATGTTTTGAAAATTTTTATATTTAAATATTATTTTATAATTTTATTATACATTTTTAGGTTTTAACAGGATATTTGAATGCTTCTGTAATAAAAATTAAAAAATTTAGTTAAAATTTGGACAAAAGGTATGATTTTAAGTTTTACGTACCTAGAAGACAGGACTTTGGAAAAACGTAAAACTAGGAGTGGGAATAAATCCTTTGGCCTCATTTAAATTAGTAGATGTGTTATTACAGGGTCCTTGGCGGAGCTGGGTGAAATGAGCAGAGAGCATTAATATAACAGATTATTCATACCAGCATTTACAATCGAGCTAAACACAAAAATTCATCATATAATTTCATAATTATCCATATAAAGAACCAAATTAGGACAGAACAGAATATTCTGCCTTGTGGGCATACACAAAACCAAATCTCCACCAATTTAATGGACAAAAAACCCGAAACCCTTTTGCTGAAGTCCTAAATCTAACTACACAAAATGACTCTAGTCAAGCCAAGAACCATACAAGAAACACTAAAGAAAAACAATGTAACGAAGTCTCTTGCTGACCATTTTTTAACGGCTTTAGCTTCAACTCTCAAACTCTTGGCCCTCCTCAGCGCATCAACTTCTTTCAGAAGATCAAACTCAGTACCTTTCTTCTTCAACTCCTCAACGCACTTAGCCAACAACTTCACGTCCTCCTTCTCTCTCTCCAACAGCTTCTCCAAGTGGGTTTCAACATCGGACTTGTATCTGACTGCCCAGATCATCCCCAGAGAGCAAAGGAGTAAACACAAGGAGGGAATCCATGACCTTTTGCAGGAACCCTTTTCAGCGTTGAAGAGGAGAATGAGAGAGATTGAGTGAAACAGGAAGAAAAAAATGTAGACTTGTGTTAATTCCTTACGGACTGAGTCGATCTGAGACTCTTTCAGAGAGATTCTGTTGAGAATTAGTTCTTCTTCTTTGAGCCATTGCTTGAGGAGGAGTTTGTGGGTTGGGGTTTCGGCGATTTGGTGAAGAGGGTGAGATTGACGTGGCTCCATGAGTGATGATTTTGTTCTCTGATCTTCAGCCATAAATCCGAATCGATGGATCGTCAAAGGGTCTGTTTTTTTAAATAGTTTTTTTTTAATCTAACGGTCAAATTTCAAATATCTTAAATAATTGTAGTTGGACGAAAATGCCCTTGCTCGGTAAATTGATTAACAGGAGCGTGGCAACTTTTTGCAACCGCTTTATTCAGGAGTTCAAAATGACGATTTTATCCTCAAGTATGGTTGTCACCGAATTAATATTTCATTTTAACATTTATTGAGACATATTTTTCATATTTCTTGAAAACAATGAAAATATTTAGAAATATTCATGTCATATTTGTATTGAAATTTCTTTTCAAAAAATTACAGATTACCTCTAAAAATTTTATATTTATAAAATTACCATATTATCCTTGATCACATTTGTTGATAATTTGTTTGGACCAACAGTAATAAATTGTATCAAATAGATGTTATTGTCCACATCAAAGATGCTTGAATTGAGGCCAAACCACTACTTCCCACCCATAGTTTGAGGTAGGGACAAGGTCCCACCCGCTTAAGTTTAAAAGCCCAGTCTTCCACCCCTAACCTAATTTTTTATAATTTTTTATTGAATGACTAAACTACCCTTTTAAAAATTAAAAAAATTTTAAATTTAAAAAAAGAAGCAGCCACCGCCACAGGCACCGACGGCGGTGGCCACCCATAATAGAACCAGGTGGCCATTTCTAGCCACCTGGTTCCAGGAGAGGCCAGATCTGGCCTCCCCTTTTGGTGGAGGCGGCTAAATCGGCTGTCTCCAGTTTTGGAGGAGGCGGCCAGATCTGGCCGTCTCCGATAAAATTAGTAGTCAGAAACGGCCATAAAGGGCCGGCCTTGGCCCCACTGGCCGTTTTCGACCTTTATTTTGGGAGGAACCGTCTCCACCAAAACTGGAGGCGATCGATTTGGCCGCCTCCACCGAAAGGGGAGGCCAGGAACTAGGTGGCTGGAAATGGCCACCTAGTTCTATTATGGGCGGCCACCGCCCTGGTGTCGGCGGCGGTGACTGCTTCAATTTTTTAAATTTAAAATTTTTTAAATATTTTATATTTATATAAAATTTATTTTATTAATTTATAAAATTTTAATATTAAAAAAATAAAAATGCCCCTGATTATTATTATACACTTATTATTTTTAATAAAAAAATTGAGCTTAGGGTGAAAAACTGAACTTTTAAACTCAAGCAGTCCCGCCTCAAACTATGGGTGGGATATAGTCCTTTGGCCTTGAATTGATAATGTGGACAGTTGGGAGTGCTTTCCATGATAAGATGGAACTCACTGTCACATTATTATAGGCTTGGTCCAAGTCCACATCATGTCACCACTTTGACCATCCAAAGCCTCACTGTCACATTATTGATTCATTAATTCAATTCCCACCTTATAGACTTTATTGTAATAGTTGTTTAGGATAAGATGGAACTCCAATTAAATTAAACCAACTTCAAACTGAGACAAGTTTGGATTTAATTCAACCAATAAAGAGTCGAGTGTGAGTTTTGAGTGAGTCTAAATTTAGTTTTAATGAGCTTAATGAACATGAGTTGAAGTTTGAACCTTAACGAATTAAATTGAATTTTTTAACAAGTTTTTTTTTAAAAATAAATTATTAATAAGTTTTTTAAGTAGGTCATCAACACAATATCATTTTAATAAGTATTAATTAAAATAATATTATTTTAACTGATTAAAATTGAAATTTTTTGAATTTGTAAGTTTGGCAAATCGAACACGTCTTAAACTCGAGCTTATTTCAAGCTCGTTCGAGCAGTTTTTGAACTTTAATTCTAATAAATTCTTCGTCTATTAAAAATGTTCTTTTTGCATATAAGACAAAAATATACAATATAACACACCCGTTAATTCATGTATTAAATGTATCAATTAAAAATTTGTCAACCCTATTATTAATAAGTATAAATATAAGTCTAAACATTGATTTTATTTTTAATTCAAAATCACTAATCATATGAGACACATTACTTGTATCAAGTGTTTGGATTAAGGTTAGATTCAAATTGAATCAAACACAAATATATATATATATATATATATATGTTCATGTTTAGGTTCGTTTGTTATTATTCAGTTCGTACTCAAATTTGCTTTAGTCAAAATTTTTTATAGTGAAGTTTGGATTCATGTTCGGTTAGTATAATTTGGTTCAAATTCTATTCGTATTAGCATTTGTATTCGTATTCGATTCGTATAATTCATATTTATATATTATTAAAAATTATAATTAATAAATATAATTAAAAAAATTTTAACTTAAGTTTGAGTTTGTGTTTGTATTCAGTTTGTACAGTTCATATAAACGAATTTTCAAAACCATAGTTCTAATTCGTATTTGTCCTTGGATTCGAACAATTTGTTTCAGACTTATTCCAGTCAAACTCAAAAATAAACTTGAATATATTCGATTTGAATCCAGCTCTAATTTAGACTTATTGTTATTGCATGAATAATTATTAATAAATATGAAATAATATTATTTTTGGGTTTAGATACTAGTGTATTGACAATAGTGCCCTTGATCTCATATTAGAATATGGAGGGCTTCAAATTTATTTTATATATATATATATATATATATATATAGTGAAATAATAAATAAATAAATACTTAATATTAATTCTTCCGGCTACTTATATCTGAAGAATCTTGAACAAGTCAATTATACTACATTATAAACATTTTCAACACCTTCCTTGATAATTATGTTTGGTTATGGAATGAGACATATAATTAAGGTTTCTTTTATGAAAAAAAATCAGCTAAAATTAGTGTTCTAAAAGAAATTTTGGGTGGATATATGTTTCAATTTAATCAATTATCTCTTTTTTTTTTCGGTTTATTAAAGTGATTAGTCAAGTTAATTTCGGATCACTAATGACATTAAATTAAAAAATCTCGAATAAACAACTAGTTCGTATATCTTTGCTCGTTTTTAGACTTTTTATATTTTATGGCTATTTTTTATAATTTTGTTTTAATTTTTATCTTTTATTTTATCCCATTATGTTAGTTTTTATATTAATGATGATATGTTATTAACTAATTTTAAATTAAAAATAAAATAATATTTAATCACATAATAACATATTATTAATATATAAATTAATATTTATTGTTAATATATATATTTTTAATTTAAAATTATGAATGTATTTAAAAATAGTTATTGTAGACAAATTTATCAAAATTTTCATGTAATAATTATTCATTTAGGGTTTTAAGTCTTAAATTCAAAATTAATGGGGTCAAATGTATATCTCACGGTGAATTTATGCATAACCTACATGTATGATAAGTAGGTATTATCAACTATAAGCAAATTGAAATGTCATTATGTGATTAAATGTTTGAATCGTCAGATTAGTTATTAATAAAATATTATTGTGAATTTATATATAAATTTGTTTTACATACACAAAAACGGAGATAAAATATATTAATATAGATTTTTAGAGTGCTTGCGTTAGCTAGCATGGTTATTAGTATTTTACGATATAATACATTACAAATAAAAAATAACGTGTATTTTAAAATATACCAAATAAATACAACATGATGAGTATATCATATAATACGATATGTATCATATGAAATGATACATTGTTAAAAAATAACCTTTTTTAGAAAAATGACAACATAATAAAAATGTGTTTTGAAAATTTTAAAATATATTTATAATGTTTTTCAAGATGATGATGTATTAATTAAATTTTTTATCAGATAAAAAAATTGAATAATATAACTGAATCACTAAACAAGATAATTATGGATAATTAATCTGGAAAAGAAATTTCAGAAGAAAATTAAGATGGTGATTTATTATTATTATTATTATTACTGAGATACAAAAATACCTTGACTGTATATGAATATGTAACTCCAGGCGTATACATAAACTGATGAAACAAGCTCGCAGAAACTTATCAGAAGCCATAATAAGAAGAATTATAAGCAAGCTGAGCGGAAGGGTTATCTTGAAACTGCAGGCAGACCCAGTTGGTTGCCTTTTCTTCACAAAGAGAAGCTGCCAATTCCTGGAAATTATTCTGATTCTTCATGGCGGTTTCCGAGAGGAGGAAGATACGAAAGGAAGCGAAAACCAGAAGAGAAAGAACATAAACAACTTTTGATGCATTAAAGAAGACGTAATATGCGACCAGAGATAGATAATACATAGTCAGGCTTTTTCTTTTTCTTTTTTTGGGCTTCTTTGAAAGAGAGAATTCTGAGAAGATGGAGAGCTTTCTGGTATCTTTCCCTGTTGAACAATTTACATGCGCAGCATTCTACATTCTTTGGGTGACCTTCTGTTACTAGGACTTCCAGATGAGACCGCATTAACTTTAGACACATGCTTGCTTACACATTTCAGCAAGTTTTTTGTCATATAATGGCCAGATGTTTCCTTTATATATATAATCAACCAACAATAAGGTGAGCCATATCGAATTCATAATATTATCACAACAAATAATAATATTATTAATAAGATAAATATTTTTATTTATCTTCTAATATAATATAACAAAGGGAGTTTCTTATAGTATTAACATGTTCGAAAATTAAAAAAGTTAACCTAATTGATAAAAGATCAAAATGACGATTTTATCCTTGGGTATAGTTGTCATTGAATTAATATTTTATTTAACGTTTATTGAAACATATTTTTCATATTTCTTGAAATAAAATGAAAATCATTAGAAATATTCATGTCATATTTGCATTGAAATTTTTTTTCAAAAAAAAACACATTACCCCTAAAAATTTTATATTTATAATATTACTATATTATCCTTGATCATAATCGTTGATAATCTATTTAAACCAATAATTGAAATCGCATCAAATAGATATTATTGTCCACATAAAAAAAGCTTGAATTGATAATGGTACTAGGCCACATTGGAGAAGCTTGGACCACCTCTAGCCCACAGTATTATAAGCTTGGTCCAAGCCCACATTATGTCACCACTTTCACCATCTAAACCCTCTCTATTCGAATTATTGATTCATTAATTCGATTTAAACAGAATCAAACTTATTTCAAACTAATACAAGTTTGAGTTTAGTTCAACTAATAAAGTGTCGAGTTTGAGCCTAAATTTAGATTTAGCGAGCTTAAAAGATATGAGTTGGAGTTCGAAGCTTAATGAATTAAATCAAATTTTTTCAAAATAGATTAATAATGAGCCTCTGAAAAAGTTTTTTAATATGGGCCACTAACACAATGTAGTTTTATTGAGTATTAATAAAACTAATGTCATTTTAGTTAATTCAAATCAAAATTTTTTAAACTTATAAATTTTACAAATCGAACATGCCTTAAACTCAAGTTTGAGCTTATTTGAGTAGTTTTTGAACTTTAATCCTAATAAATTCTTCATGTATTAAAAATGCTATTTTGTATGTAAGACAAAAAATACAATACGATACACCTGTTAATTCATTTATTAAACGTATGAATTCAAAATTTATCACTCTATTAGTAACAAGTATAAATATAAATGTAAATATTGATTATATTTTTAATTTAAAATCATATAATCATACGATGATATATTACTTGTATCAAGTGTTTGAACTCATTATTATTGGGAGTTGATACTAGTGTATTGACATTATTGCCCTTGATCTCATATTAGAATATGGAGGGCTTCAAATTTATTTATTTATATATGTTCAATGGTAAGGTTGTTACAGCAATTTCTTATATAATGAAAGAGCCTTCAATTAAAAATTCTTTCATGCGTTGTGTTCATGCATCTTCTCATGAGAAATTCCTTGCGAAATAATAAATAAATAAATAAATACTTAATATTAATTCTTCCAGCTACTCTATTTATATCTGAAGAATTTTGAACAAGTAAATTATATTATATTATAAACATTTTCAACAACTCCCTCAATAATTATGGTTTGGTTATGGAGTGAGACATGTAATTAAGGTTTTTTTTTTTAATCACAAGAAAATAAGCCAAAATTAGTATTTTAAAAGAAATTTTAGGTTGATATATCTTTCAGTTTAATTAATTCTCTCTCTTTTTTTTTTTCGGTTTATTCGAATGATTAGCCTACATAATTTCGGATCACAAACCAAAATAAACTAAAAAATCTCAAGTGAATAACTAGTCCATATATCTTAGCGAGTTTTTAGATTTTTTTTTTTATATTTTATGGTTGTTTTTTGCAATTTTGTTTTAATTTTTATTTTTAATTTATCCTGTTATGCTAATTTTTATATTACTGATTATACATTATTAAATAATTTTAAATTAAAAATAAAATAATATTTAATTATATAATAATATATAATCATTAATACATAAATTAATATTCATTGTTAATATATATATATATATATTTTTTAATTTAAAATTATAAATGTACTTTGAAATAATCATTGTAAACAAATTTAATAGTCTTTCATATAATAGTTATTCATCTATGTGATCATATTTAGAGCTTTAAGATTAAAATATATGTCTTAGGGTAAATCTATGAGTAATCTACGTGTATGATATATGGGTATTAACAACCGTAAACAATCGTCAAATTGCTTATACATAAAATATCATTATGAATATTTATATATAAATTGGCTTTACATTCACCAAAATGGAGATAAAATATTTATAATATAGATTTTGGAGTGTTTGCATTAGTTAGCATGGTTATCAGTGATTTACCTTATGATACATTATAAATAAAACATACTACGTATAATACATTAAATAAGTACAATATAATGAATGTATCCATTGACGATAGTACATAGGCACCCCCTCCCCTCTAAAATCTTATATTTATTATTATTTTTTCATTTTGGATATGTGAAGGCGCTTGATTTTTTTAATTTTTTTCATATTTTTCAATTTTTTAATTTTTGGGTTGTAAACTTTTTTAAAAACATTTTTGAATTTAACATTATTTTTATAAAATTTAATGACGATATAATGCATTGGCATAGATAGTTTTCTTCTTATTGAAAAATGATGGCGTAATAAGCATATATTATGAAAATTTTTAATTTTTAAAAGTTATTTATGATATTTTTTAAATGGAAGAACAACTTAATGACTAAAAGGTGATTGTGGATAATTAATCAATTTCAGAAGAAAATTAAGCTGGTGAATTATTATTATTATTATTATTATTATTATATATTATTACTGACATGCAAAAATACCTAGACCGTACATGAATAGGCAAGACCAGGAGTATACAGGAACTGGTGAGACAAACTTCCGGAAGCTTATCAGAAGCCATAAAAAGAAGAATTATAAGCAAGCTGAGCAGAAGGGTTATCTCGAAACTGCAGGCAGACCCACTTGGTTGCCTTTTCTTCACAAAGAGAAGCTGCCAATTCCTGGAAATTATTCTGATTCTTCATGGCGGTTTCTGAGAGGAGGAAGATGTGAAAGGAAGCGAAAACCAGAAGAGAAAGAACATAAACAACTTTTGATGCATTAAAGAAGATGTAATATGCAACCAGAGATGGATAATACATAGTCAGGCTTTTTATTTTGGGCTTCTTTGAAAGAGAGAATTCTGAGATGGTGGAGAGCTTTCTGGTTTCTTTCTCTGTTGAACAATTTATGTGCGCAGGATCTGACAGTCTGTGGGGGAGAGACTAAATGCATGAGGTCCTTCTGTTACAAGGCCTTCTAGATGGGACAGCATTAACTTTAGGCATATCCATGCTTACACATTTTAGGCAAGTTTTTTGTCAGATAATGGCCACATGTTCCTTTTATATATATATATACATAACTTTTAAGTGTTAGATCGAATGGTTTTAAAAAAGGGTTGAAGGATGATCCGCAAGGGATAGCCTAGGTGGTAGATAAGAAGATTGCATACGGCTATGATTGGCGATCACGAGTTCAAGTCAATGAATAATTGTAGAGTTGACTGCTCATCCGAAGATAAAGATGGATTGATTAAGTCTAGCTTGACGTCAGGCCGTGTGCGCTGTCGGGCTTCAAGGGTGATGATGGGTGAGGCATATTAATTGGGTTGGCCGGCCTCCTGCTGCTGCTGGAGCCTTAGAGACGAAAAAGGCCACAGCACATATTCCCACCTAAACTTCCACTGAAATACAATTCTCAGCTCTTAATTTTCAATAACTCAAATATCTATAATTAAAATTAACAGTTAAATTTAATAGTTAATAATTAAATTTTAATAATCAGAAGAATATTTTATTTATTTTATTAATAAAAATTTATAAAATAATAAAATAAATTTTATAAAAATATAAAATTTTAAAAAATTAAAAACAACCACTCTTATCGATATTAATAGCAATGATTGTTGACAATAAAACCAAATGATCATGAGTGGCCAATCTAGTAATTTTATTTGGTGGAAATGGTATTTTATTTTGTAGAAAATGGTTAAATCTGACCATATCTACTAATAAAAAGAAGTTAAAATGATAAAAAAATAACCAATCTCAACCTCACCTACAATCTTTGGCCATGGTTGTTGACAGAGGCAATCAGATTTGGTTGCTTCTGCCAAAATAGGAGGTGACATTAATCAGGAAGGCAAGATCTGATCGCTTTTAAAATCAGATGACTGTTTTTGACTATTTAATTCAATTATCAATAATTACCACTGTCAACGATAAAGACTGTCGTTTTTATTTTTTAAAATTTGAATATTTGTAAATATTTTTTAAAATTTTAAATATTTTTTAATATATTTATATTAAAATTTTATTTTATAATTTTATTATAAATTTTTACTTTTTAATAAGGGTATTTTAATTGTTTTATAAAAAGTGTAAATAAAATTGGATGAAAAACGGTAAAAGGGTAGGCATTTGGGTTTTTGAATGTTAAAGGGTGGAAACTTGAACTTGTATTTGATTAGAACGTTGGGTCGGAATAAGTCCTTTAGCCGACTGAAAAATATGCACCAATTTTTGTTGACGAGTAGTAGTTGAAGTCACAGTGTCAATTTAATTATACATTAATTACAAGATAGCATTAATTTTCTATATTAATACATAACCACCCCCGCTTTTATACTATTTCAAGTGGGATTCTCTCCTTTTTACCATTTATGAATTTTGCTTGAACGTTCAGGTACCATTCTGTACCACAGAAGCCCCTGGGAACGCCACCTGTGTGAGATTGGAGTTAAACTGGTTTAACATTAACTTTAAATTTAATATAAACAAGTTTAAAATGAGTTTGTATTTTATGAGTTCCAAAAATTTATGAACTCAATTTATCAAACTCAAATTTAAAATGAGTTCGATTCATAAATATCATAGACTAATAAAATTATTTAAATTAATTAAAACAATATTATTTTATTTAATATACATTAAAACGATTTTGTGGTGGGTATTTAGATATCTAACAAATTAAATCAAATTAAATTTAAATTTGATTTAATTTGAATTGATCCCTAATCACACCTAAGGAATGAACAATATATTAAAAAGACAATAATAAATCAGATCATGCCCTTCTAAAATTGCGGTGCTAATATAAACAAAATTGGAAATTAATTTAATTTTAATTTGAATATATATTTAATTTAAATAAGTCAAATCCGAATTAAAATTTTGGTTGCTCTCTCAATTCAAATTACAATCTCAAGATAATAATTGTTCTTGGTGTGGGATTGAGGGTTGAAATATCAAATCTCATAAATAAATTAGAATATTAAATTAACTTTTCAGCACCGGTTGGATGGATCTTGGATGATTCTTATTATTTAAGGGAGAAAGAGATTGTGGCTTTCACTGGTGGATGACAGGAGCCAATTCAAGAACCCAAATTCCAACTACACTAAGCCACATATGCCTATTTTGACAACCGCATAATTGAATAGTGTCACATTTCGAGGCCCCATCTTTCGAAAATGCCAAGTCGTTTCATTTAAAAGGATGAAGGCGATGGTATGATACTTGACACAAATCTTTCTGTCATAAAAACTTACCCCACTTAGTGTTAATGATCATTGTCCCTCCAGTAAGGGTAGTTTGAGCCGAATCGGTTTAAATTCCAGTCCATATTTGATAGATAAAGTTGAGGGTTTTTGAACGATTCTTCTTCGAAAGTTTTTTTCTCCGACAAATCTTTTTTTGTTTCTCTAACGGCTCATCACTTTTTCTAGGGTTGGACTCGAGCCTAGTTTGTTCGGTTTAATTTAAATTCATTTAAGTTAAACTTGAGTTGAATTTAAATTAAAGAAAGTTTGATTCAATTCGATTTATAAGTTGGTTAGACGACTAAAATAAGTTTAAACTTAACTTACAGTTTAATTTAAATTATGTTAAAAAATTATCAAAACGATGTTATTTTCTTCATTATTGAATAAAATAATGTTGTTTTGTCAATGGTTGTCAATGATTTAAGTTAGTTCAAACTCAAACTTAAACTATCGTTCTGAATTCGAATTGAATTTAAATTGATTATTGTAAATTCAAATCAAGCTCTAGTGGGTCCACCACAACCCTGAGGGGCATGAGTGGAACTTCAAGCTAAGTTGACAGCAGAAAATTATGTTCTCCTGTGAGTGGACACAAAATTTTTTGAACAGAACAAAAGTAAATGCAACCAACACCTAAATTTGACTTAGTAGAAGAAGGCAGTCTTTAGGTTTTCCATCAGGAATTTGAATGTCCAGGGGCCAAGTCCAGCAAGCTCCCGAATCTGAATTATGCTTTGCTATGCAAGTTACAGTGTCATTTCATGCATAAAAACCAAACACAACTGTACAGTAATGGCACTACTAGAGCAGATTATAGGTGTAAATTACTGTTCTCTTTCCGTATGTATTTACAGAATCTAAAATTAAGGAAGCTAAACATGATAGACCATGCCTACTTCAATCAGTGACGTGTGTGGGATCCCGAGTGTGACTGCCGGACGGCGGCAGTTCCGTCTAAGTAATCCATATATTACATTGATGACAAATTTCTTTGCAACACATGAGGTCTCCCTTGCCAGAACACAAGTATTGCCTGTCACGTAAGCCACACCAGCTTCTTTGGCCTCCATAAGCTTTATTACCTCCTTATGATCATCTGACCCCAAACCTCGAAACGCCACTCTTTTCCTTCGTCCAGTTTCGCCACAACTGGCCTTATTTCCTGTTGCCATTGCGTCTGTTATATGAATAGGCGATTGCCCTTCGCCATTACTCTCGCATTGCAGGAAATTCATCAGCTTCTCAATCAGCAGAGTCTCAAACTCATTATTGTCCCTCAAATCCTTGTAACCATACCTAACGGTTGTATCACGTCAGAGATTGAAGAATGACAAACAAGCAAGTGGTGTATCACTGAAAGATATGAAAATTACCTCACAATGCATTGGAATAAACAGAATTCTGGTGGGGCAATCCTGCAAATAAGGAATTGCTCAGAAGCCGGAACTTTGGGGACAATCACATATTGAAATGTCACAAAGATAAGAATCTTATGAAATGCTGGAAAGTTTGTGACAAAATGTGCAAACATTGGTGGGACGCCAGTGGTGACATTGGAGTAAATCAGGCCAATCCCTGGAACTCTCAAAATTCCTAGACTTGGTCCAAGGCTCAAAAGACTGTCTATGCTTAATTTGTTCTGCAGCTCGAATGCAAGTTTTTCAGAAGTCCCATAATGCCAGATGAGCATCAGCGTCAAAAATGCAAGTGAGATAAGAAGGGGAAGCCAGCCTCCTCTGTGTACCTTAGCCAGGGAAGCTGAGAAATAGAGCAGCTCCACGGATCCAAAACTCATTACAAACAGAAACGCCACAAAAATGTTTTGCTTCCAGACAGTGCAAATGATTAGAAACATCAAGCAGGTTGTTACAAACATCACTGTGATTGCAGCAAGGCCTACAAAACACAACGAAAAAAAATCAAGAAACTTATTAAAAGCACAGATAAATGACCAAACAATGGATAAAAAAGCCATATAGAACAAGTCTGGGAAGCACAAACCATACGCATTGCCAATCGTATCAGTGTTTCTAAATCCAATAACAACAGCAAGACAGAAAACCATTAACATCCAGTTCACTTCTGGTATGTATATCTGTCCATGTATTTGATTCGATGTGTGTACTATCTTTACTCTTGGAAAACAATTCAGTGCCCTACATTGACTGATTATAGAGAAAGTGGCTGAAATTATTGCTTGGCTGGCCACTGCAGTTGCAAGAGTGGCAACAATAAACACAGGCCAAAATACCATCTCTGAAGGGCAAGGAAAGGATAAAATAAGGGAAGAGTAATGAAAGAGACATGAAAGTAAGCTGAAAATTATATTACTAAAGATTCTGAAGGCTTAACAAAACAGAAAGCAAATACACCTTTACACTGTTGTCACAAATGATACTGATTCAATGTATTGAATACCATTTTAGTGGAAATAAAATCATCTCTTAAAGATGAATCGTAAACTGAGGCCATTGATCAGTACTCTTAAGAACATATAGCACCAAACTTAACCGGAAAAAGCAGCAGTTGGTTCACACCGTGGCTCATTGAGATGCATAATTCAAACCTTACCTGGGATGGCCAAGTAAAAACTTCTCTGAAGGTCCATTTTGTGCTGGGAGAGGTAAGCAGCCTCACCCATATATGCCAAAACTAGGCAAGGGTAAACAACTCCTGTAAATGCAATCTGCCATAAGATATGAAGAACCTTTCAGAAAAAAATGCTATAAACACACTGTTATTGTTGTAATGCACCAAAACAATGCTGCAAGAATGCCTTATCTAACAGGCAGACTCAAAATTTGATGCAAGGATCATTTGAAAACGGCCATTAAGACTTCAATGTACATAAAAAACAGGTCAAAAACTAAAATAGGAAATATACCCTGATAGAAACCTGGGAAAAATGGCCGAGATCAGCAAACATGGCTTCTGCACCTAAAATAGAGCATAATAACTTTTCAGCACAACTGGTGTAGAACCTTGCTGCAATACCATAGTTGGCTTTTAGAATGAACAAGTTGCTACCAACCTGCAATACAAAGAACGATTCCTCCCAGGGAATGCCATCCATCTTTTCCAGCCTTCTTGAAAAAGTTATAAATATAGTGTGGTGACACAGCAGAAACAACACTGGGATTCCAGTAAAATATGTTGTAAATGCCAACACCACTAATGCATAGCAGCCAAGCTACTAAGATTGGAGCAAAAAGAAATCCAACTCTGTGAGTCCCATAGTGC
The DNA here is from genome assembly GCA_026122585.1 of Anacardium occidentale. Classification (NCBI taxonomy): domain Eukaryota; kingdom Viridiplantae; phylum Streptophyta; class Magnoliopsida; order Sapindales; family Anacardiaceae; genus Anacardium; species Anacardium occidentale. The sequence goes on from JAJEJH010000045.1 coordinate 326,338, forward strand.
TGAAGAGTGAAAAGCCCCACCAAGATGATGCAGGCAACAAGCAGAATATAATCTGGCATGTACCATCCTTATATAAGAAGGAAAAACATCGCCACAAAAAAAAAAAAAATTTGCTTAAAAGAGCTATGACAGAGTGTTACCTACTAAAACCCACTTAAGCAGTAGTCAAAATCATGAATTTCAAAAATACAAAAGGAGTGCTGGTATTGTAAACCTCTTCTTTAGGATCATAACCAAGAAAAAGCTGGTAATCAAATTATATACAATACAATAAAACAAATAGTAAAACATGCACTTACTTTCATGCAGAGCAGGAACTTTGATTTGGATTCCATGGAGAGCAGAAAGGACTGCAATGTAGTAACATTGTGAGCTAGACTGGAAACATGAAAGAAAATTACAGACACAGATGCGAAATCTGCTTGGAACACATACCGGTCATTGTTGGAGTCAAAATACCATCACCAATAACCATACTAGTCCCAAGAAGGACAATAAGCAGCAACACAATACGAGAACTATGATGTTTCTCAAAGAACTCTGTGAAAAGTAAACTAGTTTTCGTCTCCTTTGTCGACATATCCGAGTGGTAAGATGATATGCGCTCATGGGAAGCATTGTAGCTTCGCAAAAGGCCCATCTTTGAGTGTCGACACAGTAATGAATACAAAGCAAATGTTCCACCTGCAAAATATTAACTATCTTATAATCAACAAAACATAACCAGTAATTTGACACATAGAAGTGTTTGAAATTAAGGTATGGATCAATTTAGCACCTTCACCATTGTCATCTGCTCCTAAAACAAATATAACATACTTGCAAAGAGGGATGAGAGTTAAAGTCCAGAAAATCAGAGAAAGAACTCCAAGAATCTCATGGTCATGTTGATACACACTTAAACTCCTCGAGAATGTGTTTTTATAGACATAAAGAGGGGAAGTGCTTAAGTCCCCATAAACCACACCAAAACTTTGGTAGGCAAGGCATAGAGTAGTCCTGTGGAATTTCTGTCAATAAGGCAATCAAAATATGAATTTACAGCATATCCAACTTGATAAAAATGTAATTGAGTTGTATAGAAACTGTTGGCAAAATTATAGAAACACTTCAGCAGAAGGGCTATGAGGAATTTAAGAGAAAGTGTCACAAAAGATTAAAGCGTGCCTGATTTATTCATCCACCATGAGCAAAATACTAAGAATTTAAAGGACAGATTAAGAGAAATTTTAAACACACTGGTTCAAATTTGGACTGAAATGCGTTAAATGATCAATATCATGAGCCATACTTCTAAAAAAACCACCACCTTTTATGTTAATGCAATAAATTAAAAACCAAGACAATATACAACTCAGAAATTTCTTTTCTTTCATCTTCTTTTCCATTACCTCAGGAAACAAACAGAGAAGATAAAAGATAAAAGAACCATAAAATGAGCGGGGATGCTCACCAGGCGAGATACCCACTTGGCCAAAAGAGATTCTGGATCCAAATTGACCATCATTCAGATTCTAAAACAGGGTTTCAAATTAAATAACATCAACTTCTGATAGGTGAAAAACAGAGACTCGACATGTTAAGAAGGTCCTTGTTTTTCTTTGTTAAAAAACTGAAAGAAAAAAGTTGAAAAGCCAAGTGGGGAATTGGAAGGAATGATTGGACTGAATCTTGAACTGTGATTCAGTTCAAAAGAAGAAGATGTTTCTTTGTAATGACAGCTTCACAGAATCATAGTTGTAAAGAGAGAGGAAGAGAGTGAGTAGTTACAAACAAATAAGAACTTTTGGTTTGGAGGGTAGTTTAAAAGCACAAATTTGAATGTGTCCTTGTGAAACCAGTAGAACTTTTCCCCTTAGAACGTGCTTCTATTGCTCTTTATAAAGAAACGGAAAAAAAAAAAAAAACAAAAAAACAAAAATCCCTACAAATTCCTGCTAGGGGTGAACGCATATATGAATGAGTCTGAACACCTCTTCCCCTCATTTTTGCTCAAGAAAAAAATACAATGATTTAAGTTCGAATCAAATTCATCGAATTAAAGTTAAAAATAATTTAAATTTAGTTCAACATTTAAATTAAAAATTCAAAGTTTAATTTAAATTTATAACTTAAATTTATAATTTGAGTTTACAATTATTAACAAAACGATATTATTTTACTCAATAATAAATAAACAACATCATTTTAATAAATATTTAAAGTAATTCGAATCAAATCGTAAATTAAACTCAAACTGAATTAAGTCATGTACCTAACTTATAAATTGAATTGAGTCAAACATCTTCGAATCTGATTTTGACTTGGTTTGATTAAGAAACAGATAATTTTGATTTAAATTTAAATTAAATAAATTCAAACCGAATTTAACAACATGTCAAAGAGTTGGCCTACGAATCAATCAATTTAACCGATTAATGATATTAGTATAACATAATTAATTTTTTAAACAAATTTATTAAATGTAGTTTATTAGATATTATTGAATAATAAATATTTCCATGCCAAACTTGCCAGAATTGTAGAAATGACGAGGACGAACAAAAATACCTAATCAATTTTGTTCGCAAAATACTCCATTTTAGGTATTCGGGTATTTTTCACTTTCATGGTAAGAAATTCTCTTGAAATTAGTTTATAGATTACTTGGTAGCAAGGGATTTCCAAATTTAGATGTAAAATCAAAGAAATATTGACATATTATTATACGATGCAAAATTATATTTGAATCGAATTTGAATATGAATTGATTCGAACTCAATTCAAACTCGTTCAAATTAACTAAAGATGTTGTTAAAGATTTATCGATAGGATAAATAAATTGTTGATGAAATAAATAATATTATCGATATGATAAATTAACTCGGTACTTTTATTGATATAAAATATGTCATTTTTATGTATTAATTCAATATTACAATATATAATGAAAAAAAAAAAAAAAAACTATAAAGTAGATTTAATCTGAACTGACTCAATTCAAAATCAATTTATTTGTCCATTCGATATCATTGCTCATATTATGTCGATTACGGTTAGGCTTGAATTAAGCTAGCTTGGGCTTAACACTCGGTTCATATTCATTTAAGTCAAGCTAAACTATGAAGATCAACTTGCTTTTGAAACAGAACCAAATTCGAATTAAAAGGAGTTTGGCTCGTGATTCGATTTAAGTTATGTTAAACAATTATAAAAATAATATTATTTTTTTATTATAGAGTCAAATGATAATACTTTATAAATGAGTCACGAACTCAAATTACAAATCTTTCAAACTTCAAACTTAAAAACGAAGCCAAACTTGAGTTACTCTCAACTTTGAGTCAACAAACTCGAGTAGAAAAGGGTTTGGGCTTGACTCGATTTGTATCTAGACTATCACAAACCATACTATTATCTTTTCAATAATATCATACATTTTATCGGTAACTTTCTAGTGATATGATATACTATTTCGAATAAATTTGAGGTATAATTCGAATTAAATATTATAAATTTGATTCAATTTTGAATCGATCCTAAAGGGAAAACACGTCCCATGCTGGGATGTGGCATGCTTGGTTAAGACGGCTTTACTTACCAGCTAATTTGGTGACAACATTAAAGAAAATACTCTGAATGGTATACCCGTCAGGTGTCGTCTTCCATGTTGAAATCCTGAAAAGAGGAAGTTTTCATGACTTAAATTTAGGCCATCTGCCAAACTGTAGCCTAAAGTTTGGCCATATCCTTATTTGTGATTTCTAATAATAGATTAAATTATGTATTCACAAAAGATTCTTATAGTTGATTAAGTTCGTTGCAGTGGGTGGTTTTAGGCATTTTCTAAGAGCCTGTTTGGTTGCCGGGAAAATGAAAAAGAAAATTAATTGAAGCGAAAGATTGTGCTAAAGGATAGGATTAGAGTTAGAATTTAACCGAATTGTTCAAATGTATATCAACCTAGCCGAGTTTGAATTAAGAATTAAATTTATTTTTATAAAGGAATCAAATTAAAATTAATTTAAATATTTAAGTTTGAATTTTAACTCATTGATCTCAAACTGATTTTTTTGTCATTGGCTCTGATAAAACCCAATCAACCCGCCATATCCCTTCTTATTTCTTATCTTCTTGACCTTCGTTCAATTTTATCACTAATTTTTAAAGGTTCATTGAAACCTATTTTCTGGCTTTGAATTTAAGATTTTTACGGGATTATATTACTTTAATATTTATTTAAATAATTCGCATAATTATTCAGATCGAATCATATATAACGAACCAAGCCTTCAAGTTGAGATATGAAAACAATGGCAGAAGGTACAGAAAAGCAAAAATTTATTGCAGACTATGCCCAGTTGTAATCTGAAAAGAAGAGCTTCTTCTTGTTTGTCATGAAAATGACAAAAAAGAAAAACTGTAACTGCAATTATGCCCAATCAAAATATAAGAGGGGTTCCGAAATTTTCTCTGCAAACAAAAAATTCTCACAATTTTAATCGTATTTTTTGGTTGGTTGGAAGGAAAATGATTCCCGGGAAAACTGAAAATAAGAATTCGAAAGCAAGCGTTACTACAATTTCATACTATATAATGCCAAACAAAGCAGGAACCGTCATCATTCACTGAACAAGTTCCAGCTTCAGTCATGGCTACAGTTCTCAATCTCCATTATCTTCTTCTAATTCTTCTTATCCTTTCTCCAACAACCTTCTTTCTCCACCCTCACAGTCTCGCCACCGCAGACGACGCATTAATCGGGCAACAATGTCGACAGTCAGACGCCCGGGCAACATGCATTCAATGCATAAAATCCCACCCAGAAGCTGCCAAGAAAGCTGACAAACCTGAAACTATCGCCGCCATTATCGTGACTTGTCTACGTGACGACGCGGAGATGTTGAAAGGCGAGATGTCATCGCTGGCTTCTTCCGGGTCAAAAGACAAGAATTTCACGGGCACTTGCGAGGTTTGTGGAAAGGGTTACGATCAAGCAAAGATCATACTGTCGTCGGCAACCGATGCACTGAAGAAGGGCGAGTATGATAAGACCAATCACCTCCTGGCCACGGCTCTCAGGGGCAGTAAAATGATTGCTTGTGGTTCGAAAATTGAGAGATATAAATCGAAAGTTCCTGATTATGTTCTTTATGATATGGGGATTTATGAAGAGCTCACTGGCGTAGCTATGAGAATCATTGATCGTCTCTCTCATGAAGAAAAACCCTAATGCTTTGCATAATAAGTACTTTCATTTTGAACAATAATAATATTATGATCGTCTCCCTCGACTCTTATCAGTGGGATCCTGTTTGAACTGTTTAAACTCGAAGTTAAGGAGATATTATATTAACTTTTTTAAAGTTCTTGGGTGACACTAGTAGTTAGAGAAACCTTGCGTGGGAATAAGTCATTTGGCCTTATATATAAGGCCATTTTTGGTAACCATGCTTATTGGCAACAATTATAAAATGAAAAAAAAAAATAAAAAAAGGCTAATTTAATTAATTTACAAAGATATTGTTAATTTCCTTTTGAAAAAAATTCCAATAAGATTCTTATTTTATCATATATAATATGCCACGTGTCTTCGCTTTTTCTTCTTTATAAATGTAGCTACTAGCCGCCACTTAGGCCTCTCGTTGAGCAAAATCTTTGCCCTCAAAATTACAGCTTTTCAGTTCAATTAATTTTCTTTTCTTCAATCTTCTCTTCCATTTTCCCGGCAACCAAGCATACTCTTAGAAAATGCCCAACGCAATCAGTTCAATTAAGAGCCCTCTTCATTTGTCGATGTCGGAATCGACCAAATTCCACCGTCGGATCAGTCTCGAAGGTCGAGCGAAAGTAATCAAAATCAACGGCGGCGTGAAAAAAGCGAGTACTGTATCGTGTCTAAGCGTGCAAGTGGCGGAGTCACGTGAGAGCGCGGGAGGGGCGACGAGCAGCAAGGAGGTGATGGAAACGGAGAAGAAGGTGCTGGTGGGAACCTACGCGAGGACGCCTGTTGTACTTGTCCGTGGCAAGGGATGTAAATTGTATGATGTTGAAGGGCGAGAGTATTTGGATATGAGTTCGGGGATTGCTGTGAATGCGCTTGGACATGGCGATGATGACTGGGTCAAGGCCGTGGTTGATCAAGCCAATTTGTTGACGCATGTCAGCAATGTGTACTATTCCGTCCCTCAGGTTTTATGGCTCGTAACTTCTTTATTTGACTGACATGTTTTAAATTATGAATTATTTTGGGTTGAATTTGGTGCTAGTTTAGTTCAAGTGAGAAAACTTGTGAACATGATTTATATTAGTGTTAATGTTTCCTCTTAGCAGGCCACCGCTAGGTATTGATCTTTGTTGGCTCACGTTTTTCCCTTAGCCGTATCACGAGGGAGAGGGAGACAATGGATTTATATTTATCCAATGCTCTCAATTTCTCTTCCATAGAACCACAGTTGAGGGGCTTTGGGAGAGCAGTTGGCATCATCCTGACTGCGCCACTCTTTGTTGCAATCTCATCACATTTACACGTGACATCTCCCAATAGTTACATCATCATGTTGGAGCAAACTCACGCATCAACAATTAGCCTATGATTTTAGAGTTATGTTAAAGTCTAACATTAAACAGCTAACAAGTCATGTTTGTGTGTGGACATGAAAAGAGAATGAATTTGAATGGAGGATGAAATTTAATATCTTGTAATTGTTCATAATAGTAAGAGTGTTGCTGGTTGAAAGTACTGTAGGAGTTCTCTCTCTTTTTTTTTTTTTTTGGGTTATACATTTACTACCAAATTTATGCTCTGAGATAACCATTTTTTTCTGCTTTGAATTTCATTGATTGGTATGCTGAGTATTCTTTTGGCTAATATGGGTAATTATATTGTTGTAGATAAACCTTGCTAAGCGTCTAGTGGCTTCTTCTTTTGCTGATCGTGCGTTTTTCACAAATTCGGGAACAGAAGCAAATGAAGCAGCTATCAAATTTGCCCGGAAGTTTCAGAGACACTCAAATCCTGATGCTAAAGAGCCAGCCACGGAGTTCATAGCTTTCTCCAACTGTTTTCATGGAAGGACCATGGGTGCTCTTGCTCTGACAAGCAAGGAACACTATAGGTTACCTTTCGAACCTGTCATGCCTGGGGTCACTTTTGTGGAGTTTGGCAATATAGAAGCCACCAAAAAACTGATTCAGCGAGGCAAAACTGCTGCAGTTTTCGTAGAACCCATCCAGGGTGAAGGGGGCATATATAGTGCAACAAAAGAGTTTTTACAGTTTCTACGTAGTGCTTGTGATGATGCTGGGGCTCTTCTTGTCTTTGATGAGGTAATTAAATTGTTTTTGTTACATCCAGAATATACTGGCTATATGTTGGATTTTGCACAAGATGATGTTTTGGAAATACTCTGCGATTTAACCTCAATTTCCCCCCTTGATCCACGATAACCTTCATGATTGTTTTTCTGAATGGGTGTGTTCCGATCAGAAATTAGAATAGAAAACAAACTGTATTTGTTGCATCTTTTAAATTCTTTCTGTTGATTCCTGTAACACAGTCTCGTCTGTTTTCTTTTGGTCCTTGGATTTTTTTACTTTTTGTATTTGATGTTCTATTTTCTTTGCCTTGGTTGGCTATGTCAACTGAATCCAGTAAGTTCAAGCATTTCTTACATAAAGCATCATGGCACCTCCTCTTAAAACTGCATCTTCTGGCTTACAGTAGTTTGCCTGACACCTTTGTGCTGTCAAACTGCTCAATGGCCACATAATTCCATGATTCTAATTAGCCTTTTGCTCGTCCAAGCAATGAAGGACATCCTTTGAAAAGTGACAAGCCCCTTGACCATACACTTTACTTAACCTCTGCAGTATCAAACTTATAATATAAATAAAGACTAATTGTTCTAAAGCAAATTGCCTAGTTCACTTATATTCAGCTTATTCTTCCCCTTTAAAGAACTGGTTCAACCAATTCCAGGATAGACCCATTTTCCTTCTGCCCGATCCTCCACAAGTAGTTTGAGATATACCTTGGTTATAATTGCTGGAAACTTGCTTATAACAAGATTACAGTTGGCAACTTTCTTATTATCACTGTTGGAATCATAAGTACTTGTGTTATTTTTTTCCGATCAAGTATGTAGATGTATTTGTAGTGTTGAATTGACATAATAATGGTTGTGGTATAACTCTTGTAAGTTGCTGGAAATTGGTTTTTGCAGTATATATGTATAATTGGTTTATTTGTTGGCAAGGTAGTTGGTTTTAGGCTGAATCAAATGCAATGACCAATTTTAGTGTTTTCATATCACCGTTCCTCTAAATTTTCTTCATCTTATTGTGTTAATGGTGTATAGAATTATCACCTACTGCCATTCTTTGTCAATTGACTCCCCTCTGCCATTAATGATTCTTTCCTCGTGTGCAGGTTCAATGTGGTTTAGGCCGGACTGGATACCTTTGGGCACATGAGTTCTATGGTGTCTTCCCGGATATAATGACCCTTGCCAAACCTCTTGCCGGAGGTCTACCCATTGGAGCTGCTCTGGTGACTGAACGAGTTGCTTCTGCAATAAATTATGGAGACCACGGAAGCACTTTTGCCGGTGGCCCTCTTGTTTGCAACGCTGCAATTGCTGTTCTAGACAAAATCTCAAAACCTGGCTTCTTGGCCAGTGTCTCTAAGAAAGGTCAGTACTTCAAAGAAATTTTAAAGCAGAAGCTCGGAGGAAATCCTCGTGTCAAAGAAATACGTGGACACGGGCTAATTATCGGAATTGACTTGGACGTTCCTGCCGCACCTCTTGTAGATGCATGCCGAGAATCTGGCCTCCTTGTACTCACTGCTGGAAAAGGCAACGTCGTGAGGATTGTGCCTCCACTGATCATAACAGAGCAAGAGCTTGATCATGCCGCTGAAATTCTTCACAAATCCATTCCAGTTCTTGACTCTAATTGAAACTAGCAGAGAGAATATTCCTGCATTGTAGAAGTTGGAGAATTCAATCCTTGAATAAGCAGCTTATGCTTGAACACCTTGTATGATGAAAACTGATGTCACCGAAAGCCCAAGTTGTGCTTTTTATTAACATTATTTTTTATGAGAAACCAGTTTATTTGCATCAAAATGATTCACATTATTTATTTGGATTAAAAAATTTGATGGGATTTTACCACATGGTGCCACCTGGCATTTACGACTCAAAAGAGTTAAAACCATAAAATATCAGAGGTCGTTAAGCACACCCTTAATCATTTTACTTCTTACACATGATACCCACAGGCCATACTCTAGGCCGTACTAATCAATCTGCTATAATTGCCCTTCCTCCCCACAGAATATACGCTCTGTATTAATATTTATGTTATTTCTATTTTTCTGTTTAGAAGCTTTTTTCAGTTCAAAATTTTGAATTTGGACGGTCCAGATTTATCGATCGGCTTCTGACACGATCGAGATCGTTATCGTTGACCGGGATGGCGTCAGCGGCACATGTAGCGTCAGCGCCGCTGAACAAGGTGGAGAGAGCTCACCAGCTGTACAAAGAGGGACGGTACTCGGAGGCGTTAGGATTCTATACGGAGGCGCTTTCGATGGCCAAAGCTAAAGCGCAGAGGATCGCTTTGCATAGTAATAGAGCCGCTTGTTTCTTGAAGCTTCACGATTTCAAGAAGGTTTTTTCATTTCAACAACTTTTTTTTTTCTTGGATAAATATTTTTTTGGATTAAAATAAGTTTAATCGGTGGGAGATATTGAATTTGAAGGAAATCTTTTTGAATCGGTTTCGAATTTTGAAGTTAAAGAAATATAAGTTTGTCGATAGTAACCATGTGAGTTACAATTAGTGAAACTCAAAAGTTCAGTTAATTCAATAAGATTTGATTATTTTTTAACTTAAAACAGTAGAATTTGTAGCCTTATATATGATCAATTCTGCATTTTATCAGTCATGGGAGTGCATGATTTATAAACCCTAAGAAGTCTTTTTGAATCAGTTTGAAATTTGAAGTTAAAGAAATACAAGTTTGTGGATGGTAACTATGTGAGTTACAATTAGTGAAACGCAAAAGTTCAGTTTAATTCAGTAAGATTTGATTATTTGAACTTAAAACAGTAGAATTTGTAGCCTTATATATGATCAATTATGCATTTTATCAGTCATGGGAGTGTATGATGTTATAAACCCTAAGAAAAATGTAAAAAAATAATTGAATTTTGTAATGATTTTCTTGAGATATGTCAAAGCAATACATATTTATAACTGTGAGATGCATTTAGTAGCTCTGAATCATTTGATTGGACTGAAATTTGGAATGGTTTACTTGTTAAAAAATGAAGGTTTTGGCTGGAGTCTAAGAAGAAAGAATGAGAGCGCTTTGGATTGGCTTATGTTCTGTTGTTTATTAGATTGTGGTTAGAGAAATTATAAGATATTGAGCTAGTATATTATTTATAGAGATCTTAAATAAACTAGATTCCCCTAGGTAAGCACAGAGATAAACCTATGAAGAGTTTGTGTCCTACCAAGTGAGGGCATGTGTTGCTGCTTTAAATGCATTTACTGTGAGTTGGTCATGTGGTTTTTTGAGTGTTATTGATGTTTTTAGTTTCGTCGCAGGCAGCCGAAGAATGTACCTCGGTGCTGGAGCTTGATCATGATCACAGTGGAGCATTGATGCTGCGAGCGCAGACCCTGGTCACTTTAAAGGAGTATCACTCAGCCCTTTTTGATGTCAACAGGCTCATTGAGTTGAATCCGTCATCAGAAGTTTATCAAAACCTCCAAGCTCGTTTAAAGACACAGCTGGTAGCTCCTCTTATTTACTATTTATTGGTATTTTATCTCACTCCCAAAAATTTTATGGTCAAAAACCCTATGTGGTCCTACTGATAAAATGAAGTATGGGGAAAGTAATTTGTCAAAAAGCATATAGCTTGTTATGATAAATAATTTAGTTGTGAAAATTTTTAGCCTTCAGCTCTGTCCGTAAGATATAAATACTTTTTCTTTTTGCTCAAGGAAAGTCACTTGCTCCAATACCTGAATCTGAAGCAGAGTTGGAAGAAGAGGAAGAGATACATGAAGCAGAGTTGGAACAAAAGCAAGAGTTAAATGGAGGAGAGCCATTTACAGTTGCAGAAGAAGAGGAAGAACATAATGAAAAAGAAAATGCGGTTGTTTCAGTTCTATTGAAGGGTCTGAAAGCTGAAAAAGAACTTGATGTCCCTAGGAAACGTCCAGACATCAAGGAATCTTCTGAAGTGAGAAGAGATCAGAAAGCTAAGCCTGAAAAAGCTAATGGTTTACAAAACAGAGGCAAGGAATCCTCCGCTCAAGATTCAAAAGGATGGCAAACAATCCCAAAACCCAAGGGACACACAACTCTGGACTATGCAAGATGGGACAGAGTAGAAGATGACTCTAGTGAAGATGATGATGATGATGACGATGATGAAGATTGCCAGTATCGATTCCGTGTCAGAACCGTGGGTGTGCGCCAAGTTAAGTGAAAGGGCAAAATGTACATGATACACTATTGTGAATTTGCTCCCTTTTCATAACGACAAAGGTAAGTCAGTCTGGTAACAAGATCAGAAATGCAGCTGGTAAAGCTCTCATGTTCCATCATGGGTCAATAAATCGAGGAGCAAGTTACCATCTTTGACATGTGTGTGAGCTCACCCATGGTTGAACAGGTTGTATCAGGAACTATTATCTGGGAGGTCATCCAGGGTTGATCAGATTGTTACAGGAACTATGTCAAGGAGAGGATACTGTGCTAGTCCCCATGATGAGTCAAGCAAGTCAGTAGGTTTCCCTTTTCCTTTTCCTTTTCCTTTTACTCTGCAGTTCTATTATTTAATGTTTGCTGCCTAAAGTATGAGTGATCAAACCGCGCACCAACATGAAATTCCTTCATTGATTCACTACTGCATCTAGTCTTGCTAATTACCATATTTAATGTAATTACATCCCTGCATGTGTGGATGGTACTGAAACTTGAAACTCCTGTTCAGCCCTTTGAACCCTGAGAATTTCAGCAAAGATCCTGAAACTGCAGTCATATTGTATTTATTAATTCGTTAGCACCTCATAACACAAAGACTTCTGACTGTGTTGTTTCCTGATTTTGCTTCAATTTCCATTTTTTGTTTTTTTTTAATTAAAGTGGGTCTTTGTCAAGCATTGAACCAGATTCTGTCCGAATTTAGTGGATTGAAGAACTTTTAGAACAAATTCAGATGCTATTTAATCCTTTGATGTCTTCTCTCTGTCAAAATCTGGCCCTTTCTTTTAGTCTTTCAAAAAGAAACCTCCCCCAGGGCCGAAGCTTAGAGCTTTATTCCAAAAAATGTCCAATAATGTTGCTAGACCAGCAGGCCTTTGAACTTCCTTTGACTTTGAGGGCCAGTAGATTAGAATAGAATATACTGAGGTCTGGATTCTTAACCTGAAATTTGAGCTTTGGATTGAATAAGTTTAGCTCAAGTTATATATTAAATCTTTTTTTTTAGGCAATGAATTAAGTTTAAATCAATTTAAACAATAAAGTTTAAACTGACTAAGAGTAAATATAAAATAAAATTATTTTCAAATCAAATTTGAGTTTATAAAAACCCTTTAGATTAGAGCCTAACATAAGTTGGACTATGTTCAGATACAATTCAGATCTTATAGAACCTTAAATGTTCTTTAGTAGTGGTTATGTTTTTAATCAGGAAAAAAAAAAAGACATACAATTTGAAAACAATTTTTGATATGAATAAATATGAAATAATTATTTTAAGTATTAAACCAAACCCATTTTGTACCACTGAATAAATCACCATATAGTTGAAGAGAATATGCTAAGGCCCAAAGAATTCCCATTAGACTGATTTTGATCTAGACTGAATTTAGAGAAGAGAGTTTTAAATCTGAATCAATTTAAATTCACTTTAAAAATAATTAAATTTTAAATTAATAATTTTAAATCTATTTAAATTCAAAAAAATCAGTTAAATTTAGTTTGAAAGTAAATTTTAAATTTAATTTAAACTAATTCAAATTTAATTTATTTTATTAGAAAAAGTTTTAATCGTTAACTTAATATTAGCTCATTTAAATTGAATTCTAATAATTCGATCAAATCCAACTCTATTCTCGCTAACATTGATATTTCATAAGACCAAATGTTGGTTGAAGTTAGTTACCATAAATCGAAATCTCATACTAATTTTTTTTATTATAAATTTTGAAGTTTGATCTATGCGTGCCATGCTATGGATTTTCTAAAGATCTTTGTTATTCTAAAAACTAACTAAAACTTCCCTAAAAGTTTTGAAATCTAATAAATACACCTATTTCCCTAACCTCGGTCAACACTCGATGTACATAATGACTGTAAATCATGAGCAGTGCTTAAATTGCTCATATTCTAGTGTTTCACTCATAAATTCAATCATAACATATTTTTCACTTATTCTAATAGCTGTGCATTAACAAATTTCATTTAAAATTATTGACAAATCAATTTTATAAATCAAAACAAATTTGGATATTTTAACACTAAAAATCGTTTTAAATCAATACAATATAAATAAAATCTTTACTCTATAAGCTTAGAATTAATTTACTAAAATTTGACTTCATTTTTATCTTTACGAATTGTTAAAAGTTATAAAAAAATGTAAGTGATTTTTGCCAAATATTTGAGTGAAATCACTCGTGCCACAAAGCCTTTATTTATTAAGAGTATTTTTGTCATTTTAAAATAATTTTAATTCAAATCGATGCAAACGAATATGCATAATATGTGTGTTATTGGATGATTGAATACATGCGGAGCAAATTACTAATTTTGTTTAAATAACAAAAGTAATTTTATTGAAGGGATTTAAAAAAAGTTAATTAAATTAATTTCCCTGAAAGTAAAGAGTGGAATATTTATTTTTACTTAAAAAAAAAAAACAAATAAAAGCGACAAATGCATAAAACCATGAGTATAACAAAAATATAAGCATTGACTTGACTTGAAATTAAAAAAAAAAAAAAAAAGTCAAGACGGTGAAGTTTCTTAAGTACTGGACTACTATAAGCCCTATTTCTATAAATAAATAAAAAAAAATCATTCTCTTCTTCACACTGTCGCTCGATTATTTATAAATTTGTTGAATTTTAGGTGATCGCTCAACACTTTCACAGGTTTAATTGCGATAGCTTTTTTTTGTTTCGCTGTTTGCTTCAAACTGTCAAGGTACAATTTCGTTTTTATTTTATTTTATTTTTATTTTTTTTGGTTCAATTTATGTTTCGGATTATGTTTATTCTGATTGAGTAAACTTTTCGTCAAGTTATTTGGATTTATTTTTTTGTTTATTTTAGAGAATTTGTGGAATGAAGTAGGTGTTTTGTTTCGTTTGGTATGGTATGTTTGGTTCTCAAGATAAAAAAAATTGAATTAAATTTCCTGGAAATTTGATAGAATCAGAATTTGGTAAAGAAATTGTTGAATTAAGCTTATTTTAGTTGAATTTTAGTAGAAGTATGAAATAAGGTTTCTTAAGTACGTCATTATTTAAGCCTACCTGTACATATATGTACACGTTCATGGTTTTACATGAGCAAGACACCTATCGTACGTATCTTGTTTAGTTGGAGATTGAGAGATTGCGATGCTAGAGAAGTTTTGATGATTCTTGATATAAGTTTAATTTAATTTTGATGCTTTTAAGCTGTTATTGTTCTTGTTCTTATTTTCTAAAAGTTGTGTGTAGTGTTCTGTCTCTGATGTGTCTTGGTACAGTTTTGACAGGAAGGTGACACGATTTTACAACTTGGTTTGGTGGAACTGAATTAATGGCTAGTTTGTTGTCCGGTGATCCCTCACACCAAGGATTTTATGAAGATGAGTCATCCAAACTTTCTCAGGACAGACTAGAAGAAGGTGGTCGTTGGTACTTCTCTAGGAAAGAAATTGAAGAGAATTCTCCATCTAGACAAGATGGAATTGATTGGAAAAAGGAGACTTATCTTCGCAAGTCATACTGCACATTTCTGCAAGACTTGGGCATGAGACTTAAAGTGTGAGTTTATGCGTTTCGGTTGGATGTGGTTAAAATTTTTCTGCCTCTTACCTGATAAAATGATCATTACAGCTTTGCTGTGATACGAAGAGTGATATACTGATGCGATGTGATTTGACACATTACCCCTTTAATATTTTTTCATGTTTATGTGCACATTATTTTGTTTTTCAATAGCACTGTACATTTAACTAAAGATTATTTGTTATTGAGGGGAAAAAAGAAAAGGGAAATCACTTGTAGTTTATCAAAGGGATTTGCATCAAAGTAAATGGGTATTGTTGTTCAATAATTTAGCATTAAGGATGAGCAGTATTTTGTCCACCTATTGCATAACGAACATCTGTTTCTCTCATTGGCTAATGTACTCAAATTTATTTTTATGTATAGTTATGCTTCAAATATCTTGTTTCTCAAAATGCAGACCTCAGCTAACAATTGCTACAGCAATAATATTCTGCCATCGTTTCTTTCTTCGTCAATCACATGCAAGGAATGACAGAAGGGTGAGTTATCCTTTATGTTTACTAAATGTTGAATTTTCCCATGGACATGTGTCTGAGTGTTGCCCTAGCAGGCTGTGGTTAGTACCATTTTGTATGGCTGGACCTGTTTCATTCGTCTAATAATGAATTTGTAATTGATAGGATTTCCTGATATTTTATAGAACAAAAAAAAAAAAAAAAAAAAGCTTTTACACATCAAAAGTGGCATTGCCATGGCTGTTGTGTGCTCTGTAATTTGGAAGTTGCTCGGAACTTTGTTTTTTGTTATCTTGTGCTCACTTTGATTATCTTTGTCATTGGGTAAAAGAACTTATACTGAATATGGATTTATACTAAAATATTATTCTTGCCAAAATGGAGAAAAGGACCACCTATATTTGCTTTCTTCCTTCATTGTACAGTAAATGTTGTTGCACCATCTTGCTTTGGACATTCAGTTACTTTATTATTTTCAATTATGGTGAATGAGAAATTGTATTTTTCCAGAGAATTTTCTGCCCAGTGTACCTGACATTGATCAAGTGGTTGACTGTTCTGATTTTGCCTATGCAATGAATACCAACATGAAACTCTTGATATGTACTTATTTTCCTTTAAATTGATGATAATATCATTATTCCTGCAATTTTCTATCAAAGGGAGAGAGAGAACTATCCTGACTTTTTTCTCTTTCACTCTGGATATGTACAAGGGGAGAGATTGTATATTGTCTGTGACTGTATGTGCATGACTCCTCCATGTGTGATGGGCAGAGGTGCTGTAGTTCCTTGATGATACATGTGCTTCATGGGTGTGCAAATTATCTGCTGTTTTTGATGAAAACAAATGAATGGATGGCGAACATAATAAAATTCTTCGAATTGAGTTTCCAATTTGGGCAAAATTATTTGTGGTGCCTGATATTGTTCAAAATATTTTGCAGACCATAGCCACAGTGTGTATGTTTCTAGCAGGGAAGGTGGAGGAGACTCCCCGTCCACTGAGAGATGTTATTCTTGTTTCATATGAAATCATCCATAAAAAGGATAAGGATCCTGATGCAATTAATAGGATCAAGCAAAAGGTATGGTTATCTACTTATCTCTATGAGACTTTTTCACTTGCAATTTTCTAGTCCCTGTATTTCTGCTTCTTGTTTACCTTGTATAAACTTGCTAATTGTTCATGATAAATTTCTGTTAAGTTTGTCTTTTTATGTTGCTATCTTGAAGTGCACTTGTAGTCCTAGTTCAGGGTCATCTAGTTAGATCATCAGTGGAAAAGCAAAGATCACAAATGTGGAAGTCTGACTTTAGTTTATGGAGAACATTGATCTGGATAGTTGCCTTGAAGTTTTTATATTCTATTTATGGCTTTGTAATCCATGAAAGGGAAATACTTTAACTGTTTATATGTATAACTCATATATTTTAATCAAGGAATTAATGGATAGATGGTACGAACTTAATGTGAGACTAGGAGTAATAGCCATAATTATGTGTTTAGTAACAAGGAATTGTTGAACCCAAGAGCTTGATCTAATGGTAAGGATAGAGGTCATCCAAGGCAGTGACCTAAGTTCAAGCTGCAATGAGACTAATAACCTTTGATTTACCTAGTCTATGGTTGTGAGTTTAAGTGGTTACTGGCTTTTAAGCTTAATTTATCCGATCAGTAAAGATTAATTGGCTAGTATGAGCAAGAGTTCCCGGGTATCAAATAAAAAAGAAAAAAGAAAAAAAAAAGGAATTGTTGAGTTATCATTAACATTCCCATTGATCTCAATTTTTCCAATACATTGTGTCATTGTGCTCACGAAAGGGGATAATAACTGTTTGGGAAGCAATGACTTCTAATTTCCATAGATTATGAACAACTTTCTTTGATGACTTCATTTCAGCCTCCTTTATATTTCTTATGCTTTAGTGTAAGTATTATGCTGATGCTCCAAGTCCAAGGATGCCATATTCCTTTTTGTTCTGCTCTGTACCATGTTGGAAAAATAATTGTTGCAAATATGGTTGTGACATCTGTAGTTTAATGGTTTATTTCATTAATTTCTTTGCATCTATCATGCAGGAGATATATGAACAACAGAAAGAATTAATTTTACTTGGGGAAAAGCTTGTATTGTCAACTCTTGGTTTTGATCTAAATGCACTTCATCCATATAAACCTCTTGTTGAGGCAATAAAGAAATTCAAGGTTGCTAAGAATGCCCTTGCCCAAGTTGCATGGAACTTTGTCAATGATGGGTATGATCAACTGTTTCTGATTTACAAACTGTCCGTTTATGTTCTTTTCCCTTGCTGTTCTTGATTAGGGGATGCAACATGCAGACTGCGGACCTCTCTCTGCTTACAGTTTAAGCCTCACCATGTCGCTGCAGGGGCCATTTTTCTTGCTGCAAAGTTCCTCAAAGTAAAACTTCCATCAGATGGTGAGAGGGTGTGGTGGCATGAGTTTGAAGTCAGCCCTCGCCAATTGGAAGGTTGGTGTCATCTTCTTTTGCAGTTGTCAGTGTCATCTACTGATAACAGGACATAGCATCTACTTTTCCTATATTCTTTTCTTTATTATTATTTTTTTATGTATTTCCCATTATTTATTCTGTACTTTAAAAATTTCTGAATCGGAAAATAATATGTAGACCTTGGATTCTTTTTTTCCTTTTTTATTTAATTATGAACTACCACTGTTCCTGGGGCGTGAGAAGTGGGAATTAGAACCAGAAGTGGATTCGAGCTGAACCAAGACAAGCTTCAGTATGGGCTGGCTTGAGCTCAACTAGAATCCATAATGATGTCATTTATTTGACTAGTGTTGTTATTATCTTCACTGATATTTTTGACTTCTCTCTTTGTGAATGTATTGGATTTTGGTTCTAACAGTGTGCACTTACTTCTGGCAGAGGTTAGCAACCAAATGCTGGAACTCTACGAGCAAAACCGAGTGCCACCTTCTCAGTACAGTGAAGTTGACGGAAGTGCTGCAGTGGGGAGTACTCGGACATCTTCAAGAACCTTATCTAGCAGTGAAGAATATCCGACAACTAATAGTTATTCTCAGGCTAGTTGTACAACTTCCAGAACCTTAAACCCTGCATCAACTAAGCCAGTTACCGAGCATTCATTGCCTGATTTGAGAATCACCCAAATTCTGAGTAATGACTGTGGAAATGCAGAGATGGAAAATGCTATTAATGACAATGCACAAAGCACATTGAGGTTTGGGTTAGATGCACTTGGTAAAGAGGATCGAGGGAGGAAAGGTGTGAGAAATGAAATAAGAGATGCAGGGGACATGAACGACAAGCATTTTAGCCGGAATTTGGAACGCAGAGGAGGTTTAGTTAGCCAGTCACCGCAGGAAGCTATCAAGAAGATTGACAAAGACAGGGTAAAGGCAGCACTAGAGAAACGAAGGAACTCCCGGGCTGACACCACTCGGAAAACCGATCTGATGGATGAGGATGATCTGATTGAGCGGGAACTGGAAAACGGTGTTGAATTAGCTGCAGAGAATGATAAAAACAAGTATGACAGGAGACACAGCTGGTCTAAATCTTCAGACAGACAAGAATACGAGAACTCACGATCCGATAAACATCAAGAGGATTTTGGAGACACCCACCGACAAATCAAAGGACAGTTGATACGGGGACCAGATTTCAGTTATGTTGAAGAAGGGGAGGTCTCAGTGCTGCGTGACCTTAGCCTGGGTTCCCATTCACCTAAGTCAAGCAGCCGCAAGCGGAAGGTTGGAAGCTCACCTGATAGATCGTCAGAAGGAAAGCTGCGGCATGGGTATGGTTCTGGGTCCAATCACTATAATCATCATGATTATGTTGATGATCGGAACCGGATGGGTCGGATTGGTTATATGGAGAGAGATCAGAAAAGGCATGTACCAGAAAATCATGTCTGAACGGGATTAGTTCATTTCCTGGACCAGGCCTCCTTTTCTGGGAAATTGTATCAGAAGGAAAATTTATCGGATTTTCAGGAGTGAAATTGCAAGGTACGGTTCCCGTTATCGCCATTTTCTGAGTATTTTGAACATTAGCCTCTTGTGTATAATAATGATAATATGATCGAGAATCCTCTAAGGGATGAAGGCAAGAAACTTGCAATATCCGCTAGAATATTCAGTATATATTCAATGAATAAAGTAATTTATAATTTCTCTTTTGTATTCACCCCGCACATCCAAAAGACCATATACAAATTTTTATTCCTTGATTTTTTCCAGACTCCTTAGGGTAAATAATTAATTTCATTTTTTATTTTAAAAACTCTTATATCAAAACCTAAACCCTAAATTGACTCGTATAGATTCACTCTCAGTTAAATTCAATCTAGATAAAATTTAACCCTAATAGGCGTTATGTGATTTGTTGTCCTAAAAGCTATTCACTAACTCCGTCAGAATACATACATGAGAAACATGAAACATGTCAATTTTTAATATATCTTAAGAATAGACCATTTTTCATTTCTACCATATGATACGAATTATTTATTGTAAGATTCTACAGCCGATCATCCTTACTTGTATGTCTTCTATGACGATCATGATCATCTTCACTTTCTGCACACCATCTTCATTATCCTTTCTATAACTTTGCTCCTTTCTCAAGTCTTGTCTCTCTCTCCTGTCCTCGCAGATATCACCATCACTGCTTCTCCTTTTATAATCTCCATCATCTCTCCTATCTCCGCAACCATCAATTTCAGCACTGCTCTTTCTATACTCTCCATTATCCCTCCTTTCTGCACGGCTATTGCCCCTTCAGTCTCTATGGCGATCACTATCTGAACTCTTCGTGTAATTCTGATTATCTCTTCTGTGATCATTTCTCTCTTCAAGATGCTCCCAGTCTCTTCTACGTCCACCATCTTGATCCTTGCGATCTTGTCGGTGATCTCTGGTTCTGTCATTTTCCTGGTGTCCATCTCTTGTTTCTTTATTTTCTTGATCCCTATCTTTCCGGTCATAACTCTGCCTACTCATTTTTGGTTTCTGCATTCAGTCATCTGGATTGCAGACTTGATGTCGTTTTTCCCATCTGAGATTTTCCAGAGTGTCTCTGTTAAATACCATTTCATACCTGCAACAGTTGTACACTGTCAGAAAGAATGTGTTGTACAATGCCATTGAATTTACAGACCTCGAGTCACTATATACACCATGCTTTCTGTTATCTTCCTTCAAGATATACTTAGGAGCTTGCTGCCCTGTGCTATCCTTTGCAATGTGATCAACTGCACCGCATTTGAAGCAGCCTCTCTCTCCGGCAAATAAAAACATACAATAGGCGCTATAAGCGAAGCCAGACTTACTTTTATTGGGTTGGTTATTTCTGCACGGGCACTGGTTCCAAAGTTTCGAGACACTTTGACTAAAATTCACATGTACCCTCCTGTCGTCAATCAAAGCATTATCTATCTGCAACCAAAAGACAGTATTATCAAGTACCAAAAGCTTTATCCATCTTTGCTTTGACACATTGCCCAGAAAATCTAACACAGAAAGGACCAATTGAGTTCCATCCACGTATTTCGACTGAAAATACATTACTATTCTGTATCATGCAAGTCGGGAGAAGTCTGCAATTCTCAAGTGCACACTGATGCAGAGCACAGGGGAGTAAGAAAAAAAATCATGCCCGGTTCTTGATGATTGTGGATACATGAGAATCTGCTACCAAAAGGATATTGTCTCCCTTATACAGTGTAACATTCTAGTCCAATAACCAGACTCAATTCTTCTCATCCACATGAACATCATTTATCCTAAGCAAAGTGTCAAGCCCTTCAGCTACCTTCCCAAAAACCTGCAATAAAAAAAATTATGATGAGAATAAGTAAACCTACAACACAGTTTTAAATCAACAACGTCACTCTTTACTACATTAAAAGTTCAAGAACACTGAAAGCACTTCTCAAGTACATATATCCTTTTTCTGCTCCAAAGCCTTAAGAATCAAGTGACTACCCTAAGGAACCAGTGGATTTTTTTCAAAACTTTTTTCAAATGCCATAAGCATTAATATTGTTCAGGAAATATTGCCTATACTCCAATAATTTACGATGAGATGAGTAAAGTACTTTTCTATTATACCAAGAAACATAAATATTTCCAAGGTCACAATTATATTGAGAAGTCACAAACAGCTAGCCCAAAAACAAAAGGGAAAGAGAGACAAAAAAACAACTCAACTATCCAAAAAGTTACAAAATAAATAAAATTTGTTTCATGATTTTGACAAGAATAAACAGAAATGAAGACCCGTATAACATCCAAAGCAATCATCCACTCATTTTTTTTAGCAAATCAAGAATAGAGAAACAAATACTAAACAAGAAGTTGAGTGTGACGAGACCCGCAGTGTGCTTCCTATCAAGATAGTCTAGATCATCTCGCAAAGTGATATAGAACTGCAGAAGAAATAATAATAATAAATAAATAAAGAAAACCCAACTCCCTGACCACCAAAAAAAAATGTCATCCATGCGCAGCACATATAATGTTCCACAAAATCCAAATCTACTACAGTCATAACTCATAACTTTTTATTCACTTTCTTTTTTTAATTCATTTTTAAATCAAACAAGGAACACACAAAAACATTAAAAAAAAAAAAAAAAAAAAGGAACAAAAGTGTTAAACCTGAGAAGCATTAAGATTCTCTCCAGCACTAGCCATGGCACCAGTGCCAGTCTTACTATGCTTCAAATCGACACGAATCTCATCGCCAAAAAATGGAGCCTGTTCGCCATACAAAAATCTGAAACCATAACATAAATGCCTCCATAAATACTCATTAAATTATCAATCGACCACACCTACACTTCTTAAACTTCAAATTAAAATTTACCACTAAACCTAATTGCATTAGCTTTCTTACTTGTAGACGGAATCACCACCGCTTCCCGTTCCGGTCGGATCACCAGTTTGAGCCGTAAAATCTTTCTGAACCGAACGGAATAGACAGCCATTGTAGTACTTAATCCTACAAAAATTACAAGTATTATCAGATTTCGATTGCTTTGCTGACTCCTAAGAAGGAAAAATAAGTGCTAAGCTTAGTGGCACACTTGCAGAGCTTCAAGAAGTTCTTAGTGGTCAAAGGACACTTTTCGACTAACAAATCCAGCATTAGGTCACCTAAGATCGTTACTATTAGCACCGAATTTTATATTGGTATGTTCTCTTCCTCTTTCGCTTTGTTTCTCTCCGCGCGGTCGTTTCTGTTTGGTTGCTGAGAAACTAGACGCGTAAAAGAAAATGTCAGTGATTCGCTTTTGATTTTAAAGTGTTAGCCTGGCCTGGCCCTTCTAGTTTCGGTCTTGGGCTACATTGATGATGGGCCAGCTTTCTTTACTTTTATTTTATTATTTTCCAATAGAAAAAAATAATTTTAATTTAAATTCGATTTCACTAAAATAATACTTAAAATTAAAATTCGATATGATCTAAATCAAACCAAAACCTAATATAGCTCATACTCAGCTCATTTTCCAAACATATATTTAGATTTGATCCAGATTCAATGAGAACACATTTGTTATCATACATACAAACCCAAATTAGGTCTGTGTTTGTTAATTATCAACACATTAGATACCCAATGGCTTGGACCTTCACTTGCACGATAATTTCTCGTAGAATTGCTGCAACCGAAAGAAGAGAAAGGCTATTAGACAACCATTCATATAAGATCAACACATTCGTCACAAGTCGACTATTATAATGACAGTAATATGACTGTCAGTCACACTAATCCGCCCATAGATGACTCTTTGAATGCGTTGAGCCTAGTCCGAGACTAGAAACACCTAGTTCAAGTAGACGTCAAATTGACTAGTAAAATTTTGATTTGTTTGGAGGGAAATCTCGAAATTTAAAATTCACATATCAAAGCAGAAGAAACAGGGAAACAAGGGGACCCGTAATAACCTACCAAATTCAAATTTATTACTAAATAAAATATAAATTAAAGCTCTCACTGTCTCACCTAAATCTCTTTGGAACTTCCGCTTAGTACTTTCCAAAAAATATACTCGCCCAATTATAACACAATAATATCAGATATTATTTTATTTTAAAATTTTGATATTTGGTCGACTGAGTTGGTTATGGCGCAGAGCGGCGGCGGCGGCGGCCCGGACTTTCATTTATCGGACGAGATGCTAGCGGTGATACCGACGGATCCGTACGACCAGCTGGATCTGGCGCGTAAGATCACGTCCATGGCAATCGCGTCGCGCGTGTCGAAGCTGGAGGAGGAGACGGGAAAGATGAGACAGAAGTTATATGAGAAGGATTGTTTGATATACAAGCTTGAAGAGAGGCTCTCGCACTTGCAAAAAGCGTCGCAGGAGGCTGAGTCCAAAATGAAGACTCTCCTTGATGACAATGTGAGAATTCTGTTTTTTTTTTTTTAATTTTTGTTTCTGGTTTTGTATGGAGATTAAAGGATTTTATTTTTCATTGTTAGTTTTTGTTCTGATGGGGTAATGATAAAGTTAGGAAAATGGATAAAAATTAGGGTTTTGTTTTCTTTTGAGTAAGAATTGGAATTATAAGGTTCTTTTGTGGGTCCGTAATTGAGGATTTTAGCTTCGCTGGATGGAATGCCCCGTGTTTTTCTTTTGTAGGACTTTCGAAATTTATTGATTTGTTGGTATTCTGGTTTTATATGAAGACAGCGTTTGAAGAAACAAGATTCATTGGCAATAATTGAAGAATGTATCTGGTCTTTTGTTATTTTTCCTGAACTGTTCTTCTGTTTTGCTGTTTGGTTGATGATCAAGTTGGGGAAAGGTAGTAGAATTCGGGTTTTTTTGTTGGTTTTGGGTAGAAATGGAATTAGATTATTTTTGAGAAAGCTAGTATTTCAGCTTGTTCCAATTTGGGTTCTATCAATTTTATAACAATTATCTTCAACATGCGTGGACCTGGAATGGCGAAATGCTTTGTGGTTTTCTTGATTGAATTTGATAAGATGGTTGATTTATTGCTACTTGGTTTTTGAATAAAGACGAAGCTTTCCAAGGAACGAGATTCATTGGCAATGACTGTGAAGAATCTCAGGCGTGATTTGACAAAGGTGAGTGAATGCTATTCTTTATTATTTTATTGCCCAATTTAACCTTTAATGGTTGGTGGCAGAGGTGTGATTTTGCTCTTAAAAGGTCTGGGTATAACCTCATGGCTACATGAAGATATTACTTTAAATCTGAATTAGTTCACTGGGCTATTAGAAAAAAATTGTGACCCAACTTAGGTTGACTCAGTTAAGACTTGTTACATCTATTTGGCATTATGAGGGTGTTACTTCATTGGCAGTTGGAGACATTTAAGAGACAACTATTGCAGTCACTGAATGAGGATACTTCTTCGGTATGCAAAACATATACACATTTCAGTTAACTGTGGGCTTGTGTCCTGAGGGTGGGACTTCTTGTCACTCATCTGTTACCACTTCCTTTTCTTGTTCTTTAACAGCAAGCTGACACTGTTGATATTGGGACCTGTGATCAGTCGGTTCCAAGAGCCTATCCTAACAAGGGTATTGTTAATCTGACTTACAAAATTTTTTATTCAATAATCAATTTGTTTTTCCGTTTACTAATGTTATACAGTAACTTTTTTTTTCTTTGAAATAATTGAACTTTTTTTGGTGTCTGCCTGGTGGTTATTGTGCAATCAATTTTCATACCACCGATCACACAGATGAGGGGACCAATGGCTATACGGGGCAACAATCCTTCAGTGGCTCAACAGATACAGGAAATGTAGTTGATGAAGGTAACTGCAATGGTCTTATGCTCTCTGGCCATTGCTCATGCTTGTATATATTGGATCCTTTTGTAATAAGTTCATGTTGGTAAAAAATCGTAATGTATGAAATGCTATATGCAGTTATATACTACACTTAATTCAAATTATTGTAACTGCTATTTTTTGCTCTTCGAAATAGACACATATCATGTTAAAAAAGGCTCAACCACCACTAATATTTAACAAAAAAGAAGAAAAGGTTGTTACGTATAGTATTTTAAGCTGGATTAGTGCAACAAAAGTAATGTTCATTTTAAACGGATTGTTCTGCAGCTTCTTCTTGGAATTCTGCTCAAAGATTTTCTCTGACTCCATATATAACTCCACGACTCACTCCATCTGTCACTCCAAAAGTTACATCCACAAGCGTGTCGCCTAGAGGTTATTCTGCTGCTGGATCTCCCAAGAAAACACCAGGTGCAACATCTCCAACAAAACCTGTATATGATGGAAGGACTTCATTGTCTTCATGGTATCCATCAAGCCAGCAGTCATCAGCAGCAAATTCTCCTCCTCGTCTACGTACACTACCAGGTGCATGAATCTTAAATGTCATTTCAATGATGTTTGAGAGTTGTGTTTTTATTTATGAGACCAATGCTCTTTTACCTAGCAACTTCGAGTATGTATTTTGGTCATTCAATCATTTATAGCTGATAGCATTCTATTGGGTAGCACTTATCACCTGCTTCTCACACTTTGCCGAAACTCTCTTCACTTTCCATCTGAATATTCTCTATTTGTACTAAAAATTATAGGTCGCACTCCTCGAATTGATGGAAAGGAGTTCTTCCGTCTGGCTAGGTGAGTTCTACTATACCAGTTATAGTACATTTTTGTTGACTGATTTACCCTTATGGATTATGTTCAAGACAGAGTAATTTTAGTATATTTGTAATGCAGGAGTCGCTTATCATATGAACAGTTCAGTGCATTTTTGGCTAACATCAAGGAATTAAATGCTCTAAAGCAAACTCGGGAGGTGACCAGTGGCTAATTTGTTCCATTATTTTCTACATTTATGAAAATTTATGTCTTGTAATTTGATTGTGGACTGGGTTATAAAAGCACTCATTGACTTCTATGTACCGCCATTCAGGAAACCTTAAGAAAAGCAGATGAGATTTTTGGGACAGAAAATAAAGATCTTTATCTCTATTTCCAAGGATTGCTTAACCGGAATGTTCACTAGAGTGCACAAAGTTTCCCTACATGAGACGTTTACTCTAATAGGTATGACTGTCCTCATTACCATACTATGTTGGTTGTATTTAAGTTTTAAATTGTCTTCATGTATGCTTACATGCCTCTCAATGTTGGTTATTTTCTGTTCATAACCAATGTCTTACAAAACGTTTATACTCATTTAAATTATAAGGCTGTTATAGTACTTTGCTGAGTTCAATTTATGATTAGACTGTATGGGTAACATTGTGGTGGCTTGCCATGAAGTGGTTGCTGCTATTTCAAAAGTTGCCCTTCCCACTTTGACTGATACATTTCT
Source organism: Anacardium occidentale (assembly GCA_026122585.1). Lineage (NCBI taxonomy): Eukaryota > Viridiplantae > Streptophyta > Magnoliopsida > Sapindales > Anacardiaceae > Anacardium > Anacardium occidentale. Next base: position 353,226 of record JAJEJH010000045.1, read on the forward strand.
CTTGCTTGAAGCTTGATTTTTGAAGAGTTCATATTTTGGTTCTTAAATGCATACTTCTGATAGAAGCTTGTCTATTCGGTTGTTGGAAAATTCAAATGATTCGATTAATTTTTGCTATTGATCAATTTGAATATAGGTCAATTTGCTCGGTACTGTTAAACAAAATTGCCAATTAAACAGTTCCCAACTGCTAAGTCAATGTTTTGTGATTCGTTTTGTGTGCCCTAACACATGTTCAAACGTATTCAGCATAGAATCAAGTGGCTTATGTGTCAGCATACTAGGATTTCGGATTTGTTCACTCCCATCCTTCCTCTTGCCCTCTCCATTGTTGCAGGTCACCTGTAAATATCTGCCTTAGTCTTCTTAAAGGCATTGACCTTGCAAGATTTGTTTTTTCTCTTAAACTAGTATCTTAAGAGGGCAATTTTGCCAAATTCAGCTCGTACTGCGCTCTCTCTCTCTCTCTCTCCCACACTCTTTTTGCTCTTTGTTGGTGTGTTCTAATTTGTTGAGTAAAACTATGTGCTTAAGGAATGGGTATAAATTAGAGTACAAATAATGATTATCATCATGTGATTTGGTGATTTTGAATTGATTAAAATATATAAATCTTAGTTTTAGTTCTGATCAACATTTCCCCATAACTTTTTTTTTCATTAAGGACATTGTTTTCCAACATGTTTAAAACTCTCACCATGTTTTTTGTCATCAGTTTTTTCCCAAACATGATTTTCTCATTCTGAACTGAATTCTTGCCATATTTCATATAAAATTTTGAAAAGTTCTTGTTAATTTGTCCATTTCCATCCAACAAAACATGTGCAAAAAAGTAAAATGTTCATCTTGTTGAGACTTTACTGACAAGATTGAGAATTATATACCCTGTTGTATCACAAACCCAGATAAAATTCTTATCAAAATTACATGATATTAAGCATTTCTATTAGAGTTGTCGACCATTCCGATTATAAGATATGATGCACATAAGGTCCATTAATATTAGTGATAAGAATTCTAATATATAAATAGATTATTTTTCTTGACTGAGTGATATATCAATTCATTAGTAAATGTACTCATTGTGCCAAGCTTGATGTAGAGTTATTAAAATAATATTGACGGGAATTAGAATAAATTGGGCATGTTCTTTTTCTTATTGTTTCAGTGTATGTTTGTTTATTGGTCTCACTCACTAACTGATCAATTGGTATGACAGCAAATTTTGTATAAGCATTTATTTTCAAACTAAATTAACATTGTATATCTAATATCAGCCAGAATTTGAAATATGTTGGACATAAAACACATTTCAAAAAATTCTGATATTCTCCTCTTTTCATCTTTAACTTTTAATAAAACTGTGTATAATAGTAAAATACTATTTTATATACTAATGATTGAATGTTATTATGTGATTGTATGATTTTGAAATAAGGATAAATTGGATAATGTAATTACTATTATTAATAGTTAATTATGACTTTTATAGTGATTTTAAATAAGAGATAAAATAGTTAACACTGCTTTTATAGTATGGTATTTATTGTTAGTGTATATAGTCTTACTCTTTTCACGGAACATATCTTTTATAAATCAGAAAAGAAAAAAAATTCTTTGTCAAAGAGACTAGCAATGGGGGGCATGACAAGGTGATTTGATGAGGGGGGAAGTGACCTTGTAGAAGAAAAGAAGAACATATCAATCTTAAAAATGAAAAAAGAAATGGAAAGAATCTGAGTTTTGCTTGGCTAGAGATAACAAAAGAAGTGTACTATAAAGAACAAGATACTTGTAGCAGGGATGCCCCAGATAAAGGAAAAACAGAGAAGAGAGGGCTCTGTAGTGATCTTATGCTAATATTATGATCAGCTTAGATTCACTTCCTCCTGGCAACATGCTCCTACATGGGTTTGTTGGGGAGACAGACCTTTGATTGAATTCCATTTACATGGATGAGCCAGCCACTTGGTTTTCAAGATAAACAAGGACATATCATGCATCCTGGGAATAATTCTGTCAGGCCTTTTGACCATTTTGATTTCATGGAACTTTAGTTTTTAGAGGCTAAAATAAGTTTAGTTCGAATTGATTTAGATTAAATCCAAAGTAAAATTGTTTTAGATTTTGAGTCTTAGCATATAAATTTTGAGCTGATTCTTTGAATTTGATTTAATCTCAAGCTAGACTTTGTGCAGGCGTAATTTGAATCTAATCTAACCCTAAACATGGGTTTTATAAGTCTGATTATACTCTAAATAATGATATATTTTAAATCTATATTTAGTTCAAATGAGTTTAATTTTTTTAATTTGAGGGTTTATCGGTGATTTATCTGTCTAATATTATTGTTTATCTTTTTAATGATATTATTTATTTTTTAAATAATAATGTTTACCATTTGAACAACATGAAATTTAAATTAAACATTTTGGATTTGAGATTACTCGATTCCAAGTCAGTAGATATTATGAATGAGGAGCATGATTTTTCCTTGTGAACAAAAGAAAGACCTAAAAAAATTAGAAGTTTGAGATAATCATCTAATATTAATACTTACAAATTTATTATTGAAAAATTGTGTTTCCACAGGCCAAAAGGGAACTTGTTTTTACAAGTAGGCCAAAAAGTGTTCAACTTGGCTGAGAAGCCAACCAAGACAGCAGTTGCTAGTTGCTGATTCTTTAGTGCCAAAGCTAAGCAAGCTGTATAAGTTTGAATGCCAGTTTTGGAATAATCTCTTTCTTTTTTCTGCTCTAGTTTAGCCATTATCTATTTAAATCAATGTAAAATTATTAGCCAACAACTTCCCTGTCTAAAAATGTATGCTGTACAGTATTTATGAATATAATTAAGTGATTTTGAATTAGAGATAAAGTAATAATTAGATCATTTAATCATGACATTTTAGTTATAAGTATCTATTAATATTTATTCATAATATTACTTGAAATATATATATATATATATATATATATATATATATATTGTTGTATTTCAATTAGGTTTTAATTCAAGTTTAGATTCAAAAGATAAATTAACAAATTTTTATGTAAACATGTGATTTTAAATTAAATAATAAAATAAATAATTTAGATTATTTAATTATATCATGACATACAATTTAATTTATGGCCAATAAAATCTGCCATTTATACATAATGTATTATTGAAATGAAAATAGGCATACAAGTTGCTTTGGACTTTTGATGGGATGGAAAAATTAAAGAAGGGAAATCCTGAGAGGCACCTGATACTGTGTATAAAATCTTTCATTTTTTCTATCTATTTTTTCCACTTTTTCAGGCGAATACCCAGCATGCAAAGGTAAAATTTCACCCGCAAGACTCCTCTCTAAGATTCACCAATTTATGTTCTCTAAACGCATGCCCTCTCATTTGTCCGTTTCTGTGAGGCAAAAAATAATAAAATTACCGGCGAAGTTACTCATTCCAAATGAAAAATTCACAGTAATTATTTAAATGATCAAAACTCAAATACGATGAATGCAGTTCATAGTTATGGATCTAAGTAGGATTAAACAACTGGTATGGATGAAAGTTCACGAGTTTAAAATAATAATAATTAAGTGATTTAATTCATTTAATCGGGTAATGATATGGCAATTTTTAATACTCGTTAATATTTATTTTATTAATTTTTTTAATATTACTTATAATTAATATCAAAATGCCTTAAATATATAAATTTTCAATATATATATATAAAATGAAGATAAAGAGAAGATTGAGCAACTTGCATACACACTTTTCCTAGGAAATCATGAACCAGATTTTGGGAATGAATCAAGTGAAAAGAAATTAGAAGTCAAAATCATTCATATAATAAAACAGATTTATGTTGTTCGGTTAATAATGTTGGTCTATAACCGCATTAGATTCTTTATTATATTTTAGAATTACAAGGTATAAAAGATACATAACCTTATATGTATATAAGAATTTAGGGCATCGTAATTATAAATAATCTTCACAATAAATTTAGGTTTAGGGGTTTTGTAATGACTTTCGATTAATTTTACAAAGATATTCTTTAAGCAAGATCAAACAGTATTCTCCAAGTTGGGATACCTTTCAAACCCTGAGCACTAGGCTTTCCTTCGACAAAGAATAAAACACGGGATAACTTTATATTATATATATTTAATATGCATTAAAAGTTTTAACATTTTCAGGTTTAAGCAAAAGGTATCAGCATTATTAGATAAAAAATTCTGCAGGCGATTGGCTCTTTTTGACTGGTTAATAATTTAGGTGATGATTTCATACGTACGTACATACGTACATACATACATACATATATATATATATATATATTATTTCTAGTTCGAATAATAATACATGAATTATTATTGAATAAAATTTATGTATTAAAGACCAATCAAATGATTGACACTTAAAATGAGTATCAAAGTTAATAAAAATTATAAATATATATAACATTTCTTTTTAAGTACATATATTTTGAATGTTTGTTAGGATTCAAAGTATAAGATATAAAATTTGGATTTCATATTGAAAAATATAGTTCTGATGTGAACTTTATATGATTTTAAATTCTTTTATTTAAATAATTAGATTTTAGAATGTGATTTTTATAATATTCATATCATTTGGTGTCAAAATTACCACTAAATCTTCTCACTGCAATCATATAATACATTTGATGATATCAACATTATAGTATTCATTTGATACTTTTACAAAGATAATGCACAACTAACTCACATGGACATTGAAACTACAAAATATAATGGTATGCTATAAATATTTTATATATATATATCAAGCAAGACTTATTTAAGAATGTATATACTATTAAATCATAATTATTTCAGTGATCATTTTTTTAACTTTTGGGCATAGACTTCTATACAAATAAACATTAAAAGATGGTAAGTTTGGCTACGTTTATAAATATTCTGAAAGTCAACATCAAAACATCTAAATTTGGAAAATTCATTTATCTTTCGTAATGAAAGGATCAAGATCAAAGAGCTGCAGTTATGGCAGGAACAGTTTTTGCAGGAATTTATAATAGCTGAAGGTTGAGGAATCGTTTTATCTAGAGGCAGAACAGCATTTGTTCCTGCAGCAACCATGCCAAATCACTGTAGAGAAGAAGATAGAAAGATAACAATGAACTTGATCCTCATGCTAATGCATGGCAAGATACTTATTGGGATTTGGGGGGTAAATTGCAAGAAAAAAAAAAAAAAACCTATTGATTGAGGGATATATGGTGTACTTGCAAGATCGAACAAGCCCATGTGTTAGATTCTTAGCTATAAGTAGGCTTGGATCTTTTTGAAGTACTTATGATGATCAGCCTTTTAACAGTATCAGAATAGTTAACCACTAGATCTCTCCAGCTTTTGTAAAAAAAATCTCTTTATTTTACAAACCAAACACACTCCAACAAATTTAAGTACAACAATAAATAGTTAGATACTAATAGGTATAACAAACATACATATTAAGATATTCTTTCACAATACAAAAACCTTATACGAAGAAATAAAAGCTATAATAAAAAGATATCTAAGTTATTTTAATAATTGAAACCCAAAACATATTAATGTTTTATAATTGATAAAGATGTTAATCCACCCTCTAAAATTTCTAACTTAGTATTAAAAACATTGATTTAAGGCATGTTTAAGCATTATAAGTTAAGTGGAAAAAAGAAAAAACCTTTGAGTTAAAAATAAAAAATAATATCAAAATTATTGATTCAATACCCATTTGAGCATAGTAGATGGGTATAAAAGAAGTAAGACATTGAGATAAAACTCAAGTGGATCTATAAACTAGTCAAGAAAAACAAAACCCTATTTTAAGTTTAAGTTTAAGAAAAATCAATCCAAATTTAGGTGGATCACCAATCAATTGATACTAAAATTAAAAATAAAAGGGTTTGTAATATAAGAATGGATTTGAATTAAGTAAGTTTAGGATCAAGTTCGAACTCAAGTTTAATAAGATCGTTTTTCATGAGTTCAAATTATTAACTAAAATGATATTATTTTGAGAATAATAAAGATACTTTTTTTTATTAATATACATTAAAATAACGTTGTTTTAAAGTATTTTAGATATTTAACGAACTAAATCAAACTCAAATTTAACTCATCTTAAGCAAATTGAACTCTAATCCAACTCTAAGTGTAACGCCCAATATTTGCAATAATTTTGAATTGCAGACAATCTAAATATAAACTCTTATACAGGTAAAATTAGATGTAATATTTGCGCGTTTACAGCGCAATGCGTGTGGCACATTTAGGCTATAGTTTTGTGTATTGTTGGTGGGGCAATGCGGGCAGAACAAGTTGCAACAAGTCACTGTTCTGCAACTTTTTCTATATATATTTCGTCTCTAAAAATCTTCACTGTCATCACCACAAAGGCAGCTCAAAAACTGACCCACAACTTCTTCCACTCAATCAGTTTTTCTTTCCTGTTAGCAAGCCTCTTCAATGGCTTCCATCCCTCACTTCTTTCCCGACCATTCATTTTACAGCGATTTTACAGCTTTTTCGTATCCGGGTTTCGCTGGAGATAACCAAAACTATGGCGACCATGCGTCGGCTTCCAGTGGCACAATCTCCAGTGGTGCCATTTCAAGCTGTGCAGCTTCTAGTGGCGGTGGTGGTGGTGGTGCTATATGGGGTGATGATCAGACTTTTCACATTTCTTTTGATAATGTTTTGCCGCCGGAATCCGACGTCTTGTCGCCTGCTCCGACGACGATGTCGTTCCCTCGTGAACAATTCGGGTTTGTCGACTCATCGGCGCCTTTGCCCACATTTCCTGACTATAACATGGCTGTGTGTGGCGTTTCTGGGATTCATAACTTTGGAGCCAGACTTCAACAGCCCGATGTGTGTGAGTTTGGAGATGAATGTTGTGGCTACTTGCAAGATTTCAAGCCACCGTATCCCGCCTCCTCCGCTGCCGCAGAAAACTGGGTAATTATCTCTTGTAACTCATCGTTAAAAAGCTTTTACAAACAGCCGCCATTAAAATCAATACATTCGGATTCTTCAAATATTATTGTTTCCAGGGAATCCAAACTACCCGAATGCCAGTAATGGAGGAAACCAAGGTTGGCAAGTATTCTTTAGAAGAAAGGAAAGACAGAATTCTGAGATACTTGAAGAAGAAAAATCAAAGGAACTTCAACAAGACCATCAAGGTCTTTCCTTCTTTCTTTCTTCCTTTAATTAATCAGTCAATTAAATCATAATTAAAACTCAATTCATATTCATTATTATTATTATCATTACAGTATGCATGTCGAAAAACTTTAGCAGACAGGAGGGTTCGAGTCCGGGGAAGATTTGCAAGGAACACTGAATTATGTGAGGAAGAAATTGTCAAGAACACTGAAAATAATTCTCAGAAAGATAAAGATTTATTCTGTAATTCTGATGCAATCCATGAGGTAATTTCAATGAGTAATTATTTCGGATCCAAACTTCGACCATTTTTCATTCTGAAAAGTTCATTTGTTCACTCGTTATCTACTGATTTGTTGTGTTTTTCTTTCAGATCAAACAAGATGAAGATTTATGGCTGCAGGAGGCCATGGCAAGTTTCATCTATTTACCATACATTGCTTGAAATTAACCAGTCAAATTAATTTATTATTGATGAAAGATGAAGAGCTAGCTCCATTGAAGCAAAGAGAAATAGAGATTCAAGCATGAATATGCCTCTATCAAATTTTAATTTCTACTTACTAAAATCAATAATATTTTATATACTAACAACAGATATAAATACAAATACAAACATTAATATTATCATTTGATTGAATAATTTTAAATTTAATATAAAATAACCATCAATCACATGATAATATATTAATATTTGTACTGTATTTATATTTGTTATCAGTGTTTAGTGTTTGTAGTATTATTCACGTAGAAATAGTTCCTAGCCAAGCTAATTAGTTTAGCCATTTAGCGTCAATTTTCGTAACAATTAATTGTGTCCAATCGAGTTAGGCTTTTTATATTTTTCTTTGTGCCCTTTTCACTTGGTTGGTGGCTAGAAAGTTGAAAAAGAAAGAGTTCTCCATCTCTGTACCCTGATTCCTTTTTCATTGACTTCGTAAATAATGAGTAAAATTGTTGCCTCTGCACCAATCATATAGTTATTTATATGATAATTTGTCTTCTTAATCAATTACTTGAATCCAAAAACTTTATTAAATTAATAATATTATTCATTCAATATCGTACCATTTTCATAAATAAACTTATGAGCATTTATTGATTTATGTTTATTTATCTATATTAAAGTGAGTCTTAATGGTAGATTATTAGATTAATCATTTTAGGATTTATTGATTTGATGGTCAGACTTCAGCCTAAAAAATGGTCAGACTTCATCTCATGTCGCAAAAAAAATCTTAAAATTACTGTTCACTGTTAATGGTATGATTCCCCTGCTTATTGCCCATCAACCATTTTCCGCAACTCAAACATTCCTTAAGAACATTAATTAATTAATTAATTTCTCCCCTTTTGTGGCAAATATATAGTATCCACTTTTGTTGAACATAAAAACTATATTATATCAAATAAATACTTTTTATACTATAGGCAATGGGGTATGCTTTGTTCCTTGCAAGTAAAATATACAATTTGCATGCATGCATCCGACCAATTTTCTTTTGATTTTTTCCTGATGATTTTGTTATGAATCAAGCAAATTCAATTCAAATTTAACCTTTATTCAGACTGGGATTGATTTAATATAACTCAATTCCTTCTCACCCATAAAAAAGAATATATGTTTAATACAAAGTCAGACAAGATATGTATACTAATATTATTCTGAGATAGCATAATAAGTGGTCTAATGAAATTGTACGTGAAGATGCCGAATGTCTATTAATTTATTATTATCATTATATTATCTCCTCTGAGACTCCAGCAAGTGATGAAGTTTCATCTGTTTGCTTCGGGAAGAAGCACTGTGAAGAGTGATGGAAACCGGGAATATTTGACTGGTCTTTTATTCGAATTAGGGTTAGGGTTAGGGTTTTAATTTCTTTTTCCATATCTTTGTGCTTGCGGGTCGCTTCATGGAACATTTTTTTTTCGGTAATTGCTTCATGGAACATTTTTCCAATCACTTTCTTTTCTTAATACCTTTAAGCTAAATTTGATCCTTTAGTATATATCTGTTAATAGCCATGAAATTTTTCGAGGGTCTTCTTCGTATATTAACTGGTTCTTATGAGCTTGTCCACACGCACTCAGCCGCAATGTGTCCCTTCATTTGTCTAAAAACATGAAAAATAAATATTGATATTTAATTTAAAATCTATCCGTGTTTCTATCTATATTTTTTCTATTATTAATAAAACATTATTATTAAAGAAATATCATTCACCAACAACAAAGTATTTTTATTCTTTCGTTTTCTATTTTTTGACCTAATGAAATAGGGTTTACTACAAACACAAATTGTCAGGATTAGCGAGTGTATAAAATTTGTTTGTATTATTATACAAGTAAATTTTATTTAGTTGAATAATTCTCATATAAATAATTTAATCATATGATGACATATTAATTTATTTATATTTTATCAAGTATTTATATAAAATATTTTATATATATTTTGTATCCACTTTGTATATCAAATGATATGTCATTATGTGATTAAACGACGTTAAATTAAAAATAAATTTAATAATAATTTAACATTCAATCATATGATATACATTACTTGGGTGTATAAAATAAATAAAAAAAACTGTGTTCATTTAACATTGCCCATTTTGTTCATAACATTCCTATTTGATTTGATCATTTAGGGTTAGACTTGAACTAAATTGACTTGGACTCAAAAGTTTGCTTAATTTGGTTTGAATTTATTTAGTTCGAAATTGAGTCAAGTTTGAGTCAAAGGGTCCTACTCGTTTTTTAAATTAAGTCAAATTTGAGTTAGAGAGATTTCAGTTCGGTCTAGCCTGCGAGCTAGCTGGATGACTCAATAAGATTAGAATTTAACTTGTAACTCTATTCAAATTATATTAAGTAATTATTAAAACGACGTTGTTTTGTCTATTATTAGATAAAACGTCATGTTTTATTAATAAGTCACAAATTTGAATCACAAATCCAAATCATAGATTTAACCTATGTATTCGAATTGAAATCAAACTAAACTCAAATTAAATTATTTTTGTTTGAATCAAACTCAAATCACTCATAATTTCGGTTTGAACTTAAATTGAGTTATTTTTTTCGTTTAAATCAAACTCGAATCAAAGAATGTTCAAACTTAATTCAACCCAAATCGACTCCGACTACGAACCACCGACTCATATATATATATATATCTTTAGAAAAATCTTGATCATTCTCGTTCGGTTCCCATTTCCATTCTCTTGACTGTGAAGCTTCTCAAGATGCTACTGGAGGCTCTCTTTGTGGCACAATAATTTGTTAAGGGTTCTTTATGGTCTTAAAATGCATGGAATGTGATGCCCTTTGTCAGGGCTAACCTTAATTTTTGTGAGGCATCTTGCATTGAATAAAGCTTTTCTTTTTTTTTTTCTATTAGCATACAGCCTTTAGAATCGATCAGACAGTGTGCAATAGCTAGCTGTACTTTATACATTTTTTTCTATGTTGTTAGGTATAATTAATTATGATAATAATATGTAATTAAATGATTAATTACTTGAGTTTATGGAAGTTTTAAGGTAGTGAGAAAGCTGGTAAATTGCATGAAGAGTTGGGGTTTGTTTTGGAGCATAAAGGGAAAAAGTAGTGAAGAACCTTGAAAGTTTTGTGATTAAAAAAAGATTGAACGCCAAGATGGGTCCATTTAATCGTGGCTCCCCTTACATTATTTATATATATCTTTCAAATATGAGAATAAAGTCTTGATTTGAATTTAAAGCGATAAATTTACATTTGAATTATAATTCGTTCGAATGAGAAAAATTGACGTTAAAAAAAAGGGTTAAAAATTATCAAAAAAATATAAAAGTCACTAAAAAAAAGAAAAATGGTTGAAAAGAATTTTAATTTAAAATTATGATGCCACCAAATCTTTACATTCAAATCAAGTTATCGAGCTATGGTCGGATTTTTTCAGTTAATTTATTAATCATTCACATGCATGCAAATTTATATCTTCAATATTGGATTCTAATGTTGTACAGCTTCTAATTTTTATGAACGCTGGCGATAGTAGCAAAGGACTGACTGACACAATTTGACGAGGGCTAAACTTGGGCATAGGGTCCATTCAAGCCTAGAGAATCCCCAACAACTTAAAAATTTTAGTTCAATCTAACCCAAACTGGATTATTAGAGAAATTGTTAAAAAAACATTAAAACGATATTTGAATAATGTTTATTTGAAATTAATATAAATACGAATATAAATATATTGTATCTAACCCTAGAAGAAAGGTAATAAGAGACAAAGAAGAAAATGAATTGTTGGATAAGAAATCAAATAAAAATAAAGCTTATCAAAAAAGATAAATTCATCAACAACTTTTCAATAACTTGTCGAATTCAAGTTGACTTAATTCGAACTCAAGTTACAGCTATTCTAACTTAAGTTAATCTCATTTAAATCAAATACTAAACCTAAATTAAAATAATTCGATTTGAACCTAACTCTATTTGAGGGTAGCCAGTAGCAGGCTTGTTGATAAAAGGCACCCAAAATCAAAACAGATAACTAGAGACATAATGAAGCAACATGAGAAGTGATAATTGGATGAAATGTGAACAGATTTAGGTGGTTTTACACTGACAAGCTAAGTAGGTCAACATGAACATATCAAGCCAATGGGAAAAACAGTGTGCCTTTGTTCACATTTTTCTCCTAATAAAATAAAAAAGAGAAAGCAAAGCTAATGGATGCCCACAAGCAACCATTCTTACTATCGTAAGACGCCACTATCTTAAATTGACTTGAAGCCACCGCTGCCTCATGATCAGTACGAGGGACCCCAGCTGCATGCACAGATTGGTCTGCAACTTGTTCCTATGAACAAAAATTACGGAGGAAAAGGAACATAGACCTATTCCATTTCAATGAGAAATTTATTGAAGTATCATAAAAAAGAAGGCTTCTGAAGCTAAGTCTTTGTCACCACCATTGGGGGTTGTTCTGTGATCAAGTAGCTTGATAGTTAGTTCAGTTTGAAGCTAATCAAGTTTCTATCTCTTTAGTTCTTTTGTAGCGTTGAAATGTAACTGGTCAATATCAAATTGGAATTCAAAATCGATTTTGTTCACTTCTGGCAATGGCCCTCGATGATACTATACATTAACTGGATCAAGTTCGAATTTGAACTGAGCATTATAGTTTCGAGGGGAGGTCAAGCGGAGTACCAGCTTGATTTGACTCGGATTAGATTCATCCCTTATGAGTTATATACGTTGTAAAGTGGGTTCCATGGTGAAGTCCCTTTTAGAAGCAAATGAAAACTGATCAGAAGTATTGCCATGAAGAGGCATTTTCAACTGTTCCTCTATGACCTTACCACATCAACTTCAAATCACAGCACCATCCAGAAGGATTTGTCGGTTACAAGGGGCTTATCTTGCCGCTTTATGTGTCCCACAGAAGCTGGAAGAGGGCTTGATACTGCCACAAATTCTAGCAAACGAAACTATGTGGGGTTGACTTCATTTGCAAAATCTGAACTTGAGGACAATATGAGTCCTGATTTTCGTACTCAATTGGAAATTTCTATTGAGATTTCAATATGACTTGTGTGTAAGGTTTCGGTCCTATCAGTGGGGCTAGGGCTGGAATCTATGCTGAGTATTTTTTGGTTCAAACAAAACTTGATTGGATTTAAACTATGGTCAGATATGATACGAATATATTTGTGTTTACATTTATACTTGATTCTAATAAACGATATTTAAACTAACAGCTGACAAATTTGAACGTAAATATGAGATTTGGCTTTGTTGGCAAACAAATACGAACATTATGCATATAGTTTGTATATTCACATTTGACTCATGTTTCATAAAAAAAAAACACCGTTTTATTTAATAAATAAAATAATATTGTTCAACAATCAATATATTGAAAGGGAGAAAATTATTTCCTCTTTCTTAATTTCAATATATTGATCAAATATGTTAATATTCTACAAAAATACACATTCTTATTCAAATGCATAACAACGATCGCAAACCAAATTGAATGCAAATGGTAACACTTTCTACAAACATAGACATGTTTCCCAATCCAATTCGGCAAACATAAATTGAATACGAACATGTATATGTTCACATTCGATTCAATTTAAATATAGCCTTAATTTAAACAAAACTCAAGTTCAAATTTTGAAAAGCTCTTGGCTTAAACTCAATACAGGAAAAAACTGACTCAAACTCGGTTTGATAAATTACATTCAAGGTAAATATAAGAGTTTAAGCTTTTAGAAGTCTACTGACATTATACTTATATTAAGTCAAACTCATAATCTCATCAAACCGAATAATAACAAACTCAAACTCGGTTAGGTAGTTGAATCAGAACCGTTGAAGCTTAGCTTGACAACAATCAATCCGAGCATGACTTGTTTGCATCCCTAGGTGGGGCTAGATACTAGCTTAATGGCACCATGACGTAATGCCTTTATAGTGAAAAAAGGGGTTTATGATATGAAATGGTGATCATATCCATGTCGCAATTATGGGTTTTGAGCAACAAAAGTCTAGCACTTGATGAGCTGAAGAAAGGTGAACATATCTAACAATAATACTGACTGAAAACGCATAAAATCAAGATGCTTTTTATCACAGTACGAACTTGGAAAAAAGATCATGCAAGAATGGACCCCCTTCATGGATCTAATTTTAGCATTTCTAGAGGTTAAAATTCTCTATGTAGGGCCAGGATTCAACAAGAGATGCCGAAATGTATTCTGAAATGAACCTAAGTCATAACTGAGCTTGAATGTTTCAAAACCTTATGAACATATATAGCATACAAAAAGATATGCCGACAACTATGGAGACTTGCATTTCAGTGATATCAGAGAGAATATCGCAAGGGCCTCAAGCCCATTTTAAAAATAAAATATGAAATTAGGTAAGGATTGAGGCCTTAGCACCGACCTTTTTTTATCTTCTGTCTTGATAATTGATCGATGTAAGGTTGAATGACAGACGTTGATCGAACTCATAGAATTTTGATAGCATCATGTCTCTGGTTGAATCTACTGTCCCATTTCAGCTTCCAAGCGTGAGCTCTCCTTTCCAAAAAATTCACATTCTTGCAGAAGTTTAGCCAGTTTAGCCGCGTTCTCTTCTTGAATATGAGATGGAACTTTTTCTTGATAGCCAGTTGCATTAATAACCTTCTCCAATTTCTCCTTTTGTCTGTTAATAGGTAACAATTTTTTAAAAAGCTAGGGATTAAAAAACATATATAGCCTAATATCGATATTTCATGCAAGTCTTAATTGATTCCCCAAAAACATGTTTTTAAATAAAGACTTACTTTTCAATATCGGCCATCTTATTCTTGATCTTTTCAAGCTCTTGTTTTGCATCAAGAGTCCCTTGAACCTTCAGATAAATTTTAAGTTCTTCATTCACAGTATCAAATGCACATCCAACCGGAGCATCATCTCTTCCGCTCAACAGAACCTGTTGAACATTTAACGTTAAGATATGTCTATATATTCCTACCCAAAAACAAAAGAGCAAATTCACTTAAACTATGCAAATTTATAGTATTCTGAAACTAAAAAACTTAATTCTATTCTTTTGCAACTAGAGGCAGATGAAGCACAATGCACTCTCAACATAAGGTCATAAAAAAGAAATACGATAAAACAAGAACCTGCAGCAAAGAAAACTCATGCAATATACCTTCAAAGATGATATAGTGGCAAGTGTTAAAATCTCCAATTCATGACTTTTGATAGTCTCTGCCACTTCTTCAGTTTGGCAAAATGCAAAAGCTGGTAGCCTGAAGATGTAATTATTTCAGTATAAATATCAGATTTGACTTAATATGGCATAAAAAATATCAAATACTGGTACATGTAAGGTCAGAATCTCCAAAGAAAAGAATTTGTTTACTTAATATATAATTTACAACATCTGAGCTTAAACTAAAACATAACAAAAGATGCATGTACTTCCTTTTAAACATGTCCTGTTTTATTTGATAGAGAGAAAATGTCGGTTGGATGATTTAATTCGTAACAACATAATTTCTTGGATAAGCAAATGAATAATGAATTACCATTTCTTTCAAGACAATAAATTAGACTAAACAGTTGCTTGCTAAAATTATGAAAGGTAAGAACTATAATTAAGATAACAAATCAAGAGGTAGGAATAATACAAAAATTAAAGAAAAGTTAAATTACTCATCAGATCTTGTGTTTGATAGAAAAGGAAAACATAAGGGATGAGTGTGATTTACAAAAGTAACATACTTTCATAATCCTTCTTTGCTACTATTTGACAGCATTAAAAATTTAAAATGGGTGGAACTTGCATCACTAACCTCCATGAAGGAAGACTAAGCATAATGAGGCCAACAATCTCAAGGTGAAAATTGTTTATAGAAATTCTAATCTAGTCATATAACAATTTATGTATGAAAAAATAAGCACATTTTATTCAGTAAACTACGATTATAATTTGTTTTAAAATTCAGAAAAGGAAATTCAAGTTTCACATTGTGTAGATGAATACAAAAAGAAAGCAATCACCTGATCTTTGCTTGATTAGAAATATTATCAGTTCAAATATTTACCTCTCATTTTTTTGCTTCCCAAGCACCTCTGCCCTGAGTGATCTAAGGCATTTCACAGTGGACTCAACAGTCTTCATTTCTTTTTCAGCTTCTTCATTTGCCCAGGTCTGCAAAGAGACAAAACTGATAAACCAGTGATCAAACAAAAAGTTAAATTACCAGTTTAACATCTTATAATCCACTTTTATTACCACTTTGTAATATTTTTTTAATTTTATACAACTATCCTTGATTAAATATATATCTCCAATTGTCAAGCTGATCCTACCAAAAATCTAAATAGTTTCCTAGAAATACACAAAGCCTAAAGTGGGTCCAGATAAAAAAGCAGTCAGCTCCTACCCCAAAATCCAATACTAAGACTAAAATTACCTCATCAGGTGATGGGTATTCGCACAGCATGATTGATTCTTTTCTTGTATAGCCACTCGGTTGTGGGAGGCGCTGCCACAATTCTTCAGTGACAAATGGCATAAATGGATGAAGTAACCGCAAGCCATTTTCCAGGCATACCCAGAGAGCATCTCGTGCAGAACTACTCTCAGATGTAAATCCATCACCGACAAAGTAAGGCTTGATTGCCTCAATGAAAACATCACAAAACTGATATTGCCACCACGAATACACAGTGCTGGCTGCAGCTGAGAATTCAAATGAATTTAATGATGTTACAGTTTCTGATATGGCCGCATTCAGCACTGAGAGAATCCACTTGCAGCTAAATGGCATGAGCTCTGGATTGATACTTGATGGAGGGATATAATCCTCCCCAAGTTTGCTCATAGCAAATCGAACAGCATTCCACAATTTGTTACACCATTGACGATATCCCACAACTCTTTGAATATCCAAATTTATTTTATCAGACTGAAATGAGAAGTAAATGAAAAAAAAATTGATTTAGATACATAAATTCTATAAACCAAAACAATGGGAGGATGATTTTGACGCTGCACTTAAACCATAAGGGAATAAATAGGCAGTAACATAAACCTGAGCAGTGTATGAAACAAGAGCAAATCGAAGGGCATCTGTACCACATTCAGCAATACCATTAGGGAAGTCTTTCTTCTGTCCAGCTTTTGCAATAACCAGCTCACGAGGATCCAAGTTACCCTCCTCTAACCTTTTCTGAAGACCTTCAAGGGATATACCATTTATAACTTCAAGGGGATCAATAACATTTCCCAAAGACTTTGACATCTTGCGTCCATGTGCATCACGAATCATTGGATGCAGATATACCTGCAGGATATAAAATAGGCATTAACAGTACTTTACGTTTTCTAACACAGAAAATCTCAACTGAATTTCTGAAAGGAATGAACTGAAACTTCCTCATATTACATAGTAATATACCAATTTTTTGTCAAACATCTTAGTGATAGTTGTGCCACAAGATATAAAGAAATCAGAAAAGTGGATGAGTGTAAAGTACACAGGCAATATATGGACAGTATTAATCTATGTAACATCAAAACTCCAGTACTATACCACCTACATCCACCCAAAGGTGGACAGAAACAAAAGTTCAGATTCTTCGCAAGTTATGAGAATAATTTTAATCAACTCAGTGTTATGTGGCATTGCTTAATCACTTAGCATCTCAATAACTAGCACACAGTAAATATAAAACTAATAAACCCTACACCTCAAATAGTTTACAGGCAATGCCACTTGTTGGTTTGAATATTAATAAGTTTATTGCCTATTATGTGACATAATGTTAAAACAATACTTGAATTCACCAGACCACTAAAAAAATTTATTAATCATTTCCTATAGTCTTGACTTTCAAAATTTCAATAAATCGTAAGTAGACACAATAGAACTTAATACCTATCCTAATCAGCCCAAAAAATTGGATCTAAACATATAACATGCTCCATATAAATTAAATTGAAAGGCAAACATTAACTTACATGTCTAAAAGGCACATCACCCCCAAGTTTAATTCCTGACATCACCATCCGAGCAACCCAGAAAAAGAGAATGTCATGCCCAGTTTCAAGAACAGAAGTAGGGTAAAATGTCTTCAGGTCATCTGTATCATCAGGCCACCCCAAAACTGATAAAGGAAAGAGACCCGAAGAAAACCAGGTGTCAAGTACATCAGGATCTTGACACAGCTCAAACTTCTTCCCAGAAAATTTTTTGCTAGCCTCCATTAGTGCCTCTTTCTCATCCCTAGCAACTATCCACTGGTCATTATATGAACCAAGTTCCTTCAATTCATCATCTTCTAATGCAGCATACCATGCAGGAATTCGGTGACCCCACCAAAGTTGCCTTGAGATACACCAGTCACGAATGCCCTCAAGCCATCTGTCAATTTTTAATCTCAAAATCAGTGATACTGATTATGAGGCCATACCAACTCAATAAAATTTTAGGCTATTGATACAGCAATGAATTCATAGAAAAATACAATAACAGCACAATAGATTAATACAAACTATTGGATACATTTGCATCAAAGTTACATTAAAATTTAGACAAAAATGACTTAATGAGAGCAACCTTCTCCATTCAGCCTTATACTGTTCTGGGATGATCTGAAGCTTCCCACTATTGACTGCACTAAGACCCTCTGCTGCCATGCTTTTGCAGTTAACATACCACTGGGGCTTTATCATTGGCTCTATAACATCATTACTCCTTGAACAACGGCCAAGTCTCATCTCATTGTTTTTAGCACCTCTATACAACCCCTAAATGTATCAAAAAGAATAGTTATAAAAACAATTACATCATACCATACAGGTGAATGGACTACTTCTATGATATAGAAAGAACCTTCTTTTGTAATGCTTCAGTCACAGCCACACGGGCCTCAAAACGTAGCATCCCCTCAAATTCTGAACCACCATTACTGTTTATTTTACCATCATCAGTAAAAATGTTTATAAATTCAAGATCGTGCCGCTTGCCAACCTCAAAATCATTTGGATCATGGGCTGGAGTTATCTGCAACAACATTAAGGGCAATTGTCATACCATAAAGAGTAGAAGACCATTTCATTGTTAGCGTTCAAAGCTGAACAAGTTAATTCTCACCTTAACTGCTCCAGTCCCAAAGTTCGGATCAACAAGAATTCCATCACAAACAATAGGAAGTTTCCTTCCACTAAATGGATGAATCGCAAATTTTCCATGCAAATGACTATACCTTGTATCATCAGGATGAATAGCTATGGCAGTATCACCAAGCATTGTTTCCACCCTAGTAGTGGCAACAACAATCTCACCCAATCCATCCTCCAGAGGGTATGCAAATGATGTTAAAACACCAAATTCAACCGGATTTTTATAACCAGGAACCTCTAACAGCGTCTTTTCTTTGATGTCAGTATAGTCTACCTATAAACACAAAGTAGCTTCCAAATTAAGCAGGAAACAGTGCAAAAATTTAAAAAAATCACTCAAAGAAAGTGGATAACCTCGATATCGGAGATGGCTGTTCGTAAGACACAATCCCAATTCACTAGCCGAAGATCCCTGCAAAAGATATAGTAGGACCCTCAAAGAAAGTATTGCTAAAGACAACCATATGACGACCAGATGAATAAAGATTTTCTTCATTTTTAATTGAAATTTATAAAGAACCAGTCTTAAGAAGTCCTTAACCATTTTACGTCACAGCTCCATTTATAGTTACTTGATTACTATCCCAAGGTATGATAAAGTCATTGTAATGACAGTTTCCTATTTTAGAATATAAATTTAAAATATCAACCATGTAGATAAACATTAACACATTACATTATCAACTAAGAGTCACCATAATTAAATTAAATGAGCCCTGAGGCCAACTAATTACAGCATTTAAAAATTCTTTTTAAACAAAAAGGAAAATCATATGCAACTTCTATCCTAAGATTACTTAAGGAAAATTAATCTCATCATCAGCATAAATAATTTAAACACATGCAAATAGTAAAATAAGTCCAGCCATAAACCTACCGATATATGAGACCTTCCTTGTGTAACCGAACAAAGGCCTCGGTTACAGCCTTTGATCGCTTCTCATCCATTGTAAAGCACTAGAGAACAAATAGAAGCATGACATCAAAACACAGCTACATCTTTGTAATTGAAATAACATGTACAGCATGATATTCAAACTTTTACCTCTCGCGACCAATCAAGAGAAGCACCCAAACGACGTAGCTGTCTTAATATGGTACCCCCATACTCGTCCTTCCATTTCCACACCTTTCCACCACAAGATCAACCAAAACCAAAAGTGAATTTAATTAGAAAAATGTAATGGAAAGCCAAATTATTAATACGCTCAAACTAATATCTGACAGTAGAAACTCACCTCAGATACAAAGGCCTCACGACCAAGGTCATGCCTGGTTAATTTCTGCTCACGCATTAGCTTCTTCTCCACAACAACCTATCAAATGGCAACCAATATTCCAGTCAGAGATTGATATGCATTTGAACTTAAAAAACATAATCTAGTAACAAGAAATTTAAAAGAAAAAGGACTGGATCATCATAGTGATGACTCAGCTGTTATTTCTGGAACATTAGAGGTACCCAGATTAAATTTAAGACCTAATGATACATGGAGCAAATCTGCACAGAGTCACCCCAGAAACCAAATAGAACTGCATTGTATTTGTAATTCTAAGGAAAATGATTAGAGAAGGAATCCCAGATTCAATGGGTTTAGAAGGCAAACAATATAAAAATAACACCCATACACAAAAAAAAAAAACGCATTTTTAGAAACACTGTGAACATATATATGCATAAGGAATAAATTATATTTTAGCCTTTAATCCAAGCTTGATCAATTCCAATGGTAGAGGAATTTAAACTGTGCCGATATCCCGGCATCAGTAGTTTTTTAAGGAAAATGATTATAGAAGGAATCCAATATTCAATGGGTATGGGAAGCAAATAATATTAAAATAACACCCATTCAAAAAGAATTTTGCACTTTTAGTAACCCTGATGATGTAATGCATATATGAATATGGAATGAATTAAATTTTAGCCCTTCTTCCAAGCTTGATCAATTCCAATGGTAGAGGAGAGTGTAACCTGTGTTGATATCCCAGCATGGTCCACGCCAGGAACCCACAACGTATTATATCCAGACATTCTCTTCCAACGGATAATCGTATCCTGTGTAACATAAAAGTCACAGTTCAGAAACATACACACTGTAGAAGAAAAATTTCAAGGAAAGCAGGGAACAATATGTCACTACAGAGACCTGTATGGCAGTAGTAAGGGCATGACCTATGTGTAGAGCCCCAGTCACATTTGGAGGTGGAAGAACCTGCAGAGTAAAGTACCAAGATTAAAAAAAATAAACAGTGAAAATTAATGTCACACATAAAGATACTGTCCAACTAAATTGGATAACATTTAACATAACCATCCAACTCTTTTTTTCGGAGCCACCAAATAACACACAAGCTTATAAACTTGAAAATATACTATTTCATACGGTGAGTGCTTGGTTATTCACATAATCCATAATTTTAACAGGTAATAAACTGCAAAACGTCACAGTCTATTAGAAACTATACTAGACACTTACAATTACAAATGGCGGCTTGGAGCTTTTAACATCTGCCACAAAAAAGCCTGATTTCTCCCACCAAGGATACCATCTAGCCAAAACTCAGATACATAAAATCCACACTCTAGATAAAATCATTCATTTAAATAATTGATAATTTAGTTTCATCATCTAAGACTTACGACTTTTCAACTGCAGTTGGATTGTACTGTTTTGCCATTTGCTTTGACATCTTTTTTCTCTCACCAAGTGGCGTCTCTGGATCAATAAAATCATCAGGATTCTCCTCACCATCATCACGCTTCACATTCCTCTTCGCACTCTTCTTTGAACCCCCTTGTTCTTGTTTCTGTTGCTCCATTACAACACAAAGTCACCAATATTTCCACATTCAATCAGTATGTAAAGGAAATCACTACATTACTGAGTTGTGTATCTGAATTCCACTACCCAAACCAACAAATTATAATAACTCAAAACAAAATTTGGTAACATAAGAGCATCACGCCAGTCTCATTGTAAGTGAACCGGTAATGTCACAGTGACTTCCACTGAAAAAAAAAGAATTAACTTCTTCAAAAAAGGAAACAAAAATTACCTTCAATTTTTCTTCCTTTTACAATGAACTCAAAACATGATTTGGTTACATAAGAGCATCATACCAGTCTCATTGTAATTGAACTGGTAGGATTACAGTGACTTTCACAAAATTCAAGTACATCATCCACAAAAAAGAAAAACCAACTTTAAAAACAAAAACAAAAATTACCTTCATTTTTTCTGCTTTTTCCAATGCCTTAAGTTTCTTCAGTTCCTTCTCCTTCGCCTAACAAATTTATTTAAAAAGCAAACACATCATTATACACAGATGCATAATCGTAAGTTTATTCATAAAAAGAAATATATACTTTTTCCTCTTTCTTCTTCTTTCGTTCGAGCTCTTCCTCGGTGAGGATCTTCTTCTCAGGCTCTGACTATTAAATTCAAAATAATTTCAAGGCACATCAGCGTCAAATACTGAATTCATCATCAGATAAAGCGAAACGGACGGTGAGGATGAGATGCATACCATGATTACTGATCCGTGGATTGAACGCGAACAGAGTGATGCTAAAGAATCACAGCATAAGCACCAGAAGAAGAATAAGAGGGAAAATGGCAAAGATGCGATAAGAAGAGTCGTAAATTCAACGAGCCGCGTTTTTATGCAGTCCTAAAACCCTACTTAACATTCCCTTAAACCCTGGATGTTTATTCTAAAAACATGTAGACCCATTTCTTTCGGAAATAGATAATGATAACCCCCTTTTGAAATACTTATTTTTTCCTTTTTACCATATCAGTATATAAATCTAAAACTAAATAACAGTAAGCCTTGAATTAGCCTTAACACATCAATACTAATCACGGGATCAAGGCTCAATACAGTATGAATCTAGTTAGAATAAGGTCCAGTTCATGATTGGTTTTGAAATTTAAAACTGATTTGAAAATAATTTAATTCTGGATTCAATTTAAGATTGTTTAAACTAAATATATTTAATTTAAATCAATTCAAACTTGATTTATTTGATCTGAACTCAATTTTGTGCATAAGCAACTTGGATTGATCCACCCCCTAAAAGTTGGTAAATATATGTCTTCACCTCTGTAAGATGGGCCTCTTTCAGCAAAGCCCAAGGCTTATATTTTTATTCCCACAAAAGTTACTGGTCCAAAGTATTTTCTTCACCTCTGCACCATATTTCTTTTTGAATACATCAGTGAGGGCTTACCATCTCCGAGACAGGATTGAATTCAATTTTGATTTGATAGTGTCCGAATAAGATCCAGTTGGAGATTGGTCTAAGTTGAATTTGGTTAAAAAAATATTATTATTTTATATTAGATCCAAGCTAACTAAAATTTAAATATTTGAATTGGCTAAAATTATATATCATTATATGATCGATGATTTTGAATTAAACGTAAGATTCTTACATATGATACATTATTATTAATACTCAAATATATACTTATTATAAGTGAAATTAACATCACTCTTTGATTCTAGCCAAGCCCAAGCAATGCCCAACTCAAGATTTGCAAGTTGAGCATGAGACTTGATTTGAAAATATTTAATTTTAATTTGATTTAAATTGATTTAAACTTGAATATTCAAATCAATTCAAATTCGACTAGTTTTGGGAAAGTGAGTTCAATCAAGGATTTGGTCTAAACTCATTCTATTTGAGCTCGAATTCAAACTCAAATAATTTGGATCGATAAGCAAATCCCTTGTGGGTACTATTATTATTCGAGGTTTTTTTTTTTTTTTTTTTTCCCTTACAAATAACACTACTTGATAGAACCCAACCACCCCTCTAGGTAGGGCTTAACCATTAAGTTAATAAACCCTAAAAAACTAGCATAATAATTCATTGTCAATATCACTAGGGTCGACTTGCCGATTTAAGAATGTTTGTGATTTTTAAATAATAGTCATTTTGGTGGCTTTCTAATATAAGCATATTAGAGATTCCTCTGTTTTGGTTTGAATCGATCTTGAGTGTTTCTCACATTAATACAAACATATCAAAAGACGTTAATTTGTATACTCAAGTTCATTTACAAAAATGTGGAGTTAAATCTAAATCCTTTGACTTCACGTTTGAAATTTCACATTTTAACCAACTCTTCTACCTTTGGGTTTGGCTTTGGGATGAACTTTGATTTCAAATAATATAAAAAATACGGGATAAAATCTAATTAATCTCAATTAGACTATATATTACGAATATTAATTTATTAATTTTGTTGTGATGTTATTTTCGGATGCATGTCCTATTAATATAAAAAATGATACAAAGTGGGGCACAAGAAGTGGCAAGCTGAACCACCATAAGACTTCAAATATTTAATCTAAAATCAACCAATTAGCTTCACATAAAGTCCTATAGAGCTATGATAAATTGATCTCACACATACAACTATATATATTAAATTTAATTAATTATTTACAATATGGTCAAGGATTTATCATCGTGATAATCATCTCTGAGAGGTCAAGTAGGCCCCCCCTTTCTCTCTCTCTCTCTCTCTCTCTCTCTATATATATATATATGATTAAAGATGTGAAAAAGAAATTGAAGAAACAAAAAGAGGAGACAACGAAACATGCAAGCCACCATTGTAGTTAATAATTAATTACCGAAAAGGCGTAATGGGGATCCTAGGTTAATTAAATATAATTAATTAGCATGACCATAAAGACCCTCCAATGCTTGCTTGATCCACATGCATGTCCATGGGGCAGAAAGACTTGGCTGCAGGAGAAGCAGCAGCCGCAGTGGTGTTTGCGGATTCTGAAGCAAATTGCCGCGTTCTCATGTGCACAACTTCAGCTTGAGCGAGCGCCAGTTGGATTTGCAGAGAGTCGATCTGTTGCTGTAAAGATGAGATGGCTCCAACGCAACCGTACACTGGATCTCTTACTCTTGCGTTGGCTTCATACACCATTGAACTTACTGCGTCGCTGCGTTGGTGCTCTGGAAGTTCCTGCATTTTCATGCACAAACACAATCCAGAAAGTGGTTTCTGAGGACAAAGTTCCATGCATTCATGGCAGCTTGAAGAATGTGCTAATATATTGAGATTATGAAAGAAATCATTTAGAATTTCAAAAAATTCAGAAGTTGCAAGAAGATTATCAGCTAGAACGTCCGATTTTAGGGTTCTCTCTGACATACCTATGTTTGTTAGAGTAAACTCTAATTTTGAGTGACTTGACATTGTTTATACATTGGTATATACTTATTGTTAGTGTCATTTAATATTATTATAAATAATAATCTCAATAAATTTGACCTAGATCAAGCCTAAAAATAACGCATTTTGAATTTAAATTAATATACAATGTTATTAGAAGATTGTTTACTAAAATTATTTCATTAAAAGATGAACAATATTGTTAACAAGACAAACAATATTAACAAATGAACAAATAAATCAATTTTAAATCAAGATGAATTTTTAATGTATAATTAATTTATTTTAGTAAGTGAGTTTGACCTAAACTATCCCACGTCATATCCACCCCACGTTTTAACATTATAACATTTCTCACAAATGTGCACAAAAAAAAGTCTAATTAATTAAATTTATCAAAAACTAACTTAAAATATAAGTTATTAAGATTTACGTATATAATTTAAAAAAATAAAGGTATTATAATAAATTTGTATAATATATTTAAATTATTTACAAATTATTAAAATAATTATTATTTAAGATAAGAGGTTTTTTCAATGTCATGCTAGAAGATAATATTATAATTAAAGTCCTAATTAATGTGCTCACATCAAGTCACATCTTCGATCTCTTCTACGAGTAATAGTCTCTATCAGTATGAAGCGTATGCATTCTTAAAGCATAAAAGCACAGACGATCCATAGACATCTCTTTAAATCAGATAAGAATTCCAAGGCTAAGAAAAGCTATTGAGTGGTCGTAAAGTGCAGTTCAAGTCTATTAAAGAAGCCCCTAAAGCTAATTTATGATCTTTAATTATTCTTTTTCCCATTTTTATCTGTGTAAAGTAGCCTAATAATTCAATGCCATATCTGGCTTTATAAAAGAGATTTAGGGCAAACCCTAGCGATAAAGAAGAACATCTTCTCTTAAACTAAGTCTCAACGTCCTCGACAATTAACGACCGTAACAGACATCAAGATTAAAATATAGCGCCTCACAGTGCTAGTCAACAAAGCACAAAAAAACTCTTCTTTACATTTATATCAAGTTGCTTTTTTCAGACACTCGTTATCATCCTCATAAAATAAAGCTCGGTATAAGTTCTTGTTATTCATGAATATGGAAAATTATTGACCATAAAGGAGCTAGATAGATATATATGAGGCTACCTTGAAGGTCATATATGATGTTTTCCTCTTCTGAAATAAAATAACTTGGAACTTTTTCTTTTATTTTGTAGCCTAAACGAAGTATGTGAAAGAGATTAGGTTTCCAAGAGTGAAAAAGATCGAGTAGTTTGATATATTTAGGAAAGAGAGAGAGAGAGAAGACTGGAAAGTGAACCTGTAACATCTTGTTAACATTGCTGGCACCGAACACCTTGTGGACACTGGCAAACTTTTGAGGCTCATCGGCCGGAAAATAAGGAGCAAAAACACAGTCGTGGGCACATCTCCGCCGCAGAAGTTTGCATGCCGCGCATGGCGAGAGTGCACCTTGCTTTCTACCACTCTCCTTCATTGTTAATTATGTCTGATTAACTAACACACAGGCAGCACAAAAGATGTATAATTTGCAGGAAAATTTTAAAAAAATCACGATAAAGTAACTTAAGATCGAGGAAGAAGATGCTGAAGAAGTTAAGAAAAAGAGAGAAGAAGAGGAAGGGGGGCGTGAAGGGAGAGGTGATGGGTGTTATATAGAGAACGTATTTGACAGCAAATCTTTGGAGGGTTCCACCAAAGAAGAGGACTTAGATTCTGATGACAATACATCGTTCTATTTAAGATCTTTTCCCCACATGAATACGATATTTTGTCCATCTGTTTCTTCTTTTTAACGTTTAAATAGCTTATTTTAATTTACTTTGATAGATTATTTAATAGATCATAAATTGCACTGCATTGCTTCTTCTTGTTAGTTCAAACTATTGGTATTTCATTTTTGTCATTTTAAACGCTCAGCACGCGTCAAGGTATATGATCTCATTAAGGATTCTCGAATCTTGTATTCGAACCCTTCCGAAACTTAGTAATTTCCATGACTATTAACAACGTTAGAAGCTATTATTTTGGCTTCGCTATTCATCTTCTTCCTCTATTCGGTTCAATGGATTTGATGACATTAATAGTATTTTTGAAAACGTTTTCTTGGGCAATTGCTGAAGTCGTCAAAACATGCAATACACTGCAAGACTACAACAAGTATATATTATAAATATATACGTATTTAATAATTTTTTGTCCCGATTCAACGACTAATTTAACCAGTTGGATTGAGAAATATATCTAGACTGACTCTTTAATCGGATCAAACCCTGATCGGAATACAAAAACTATGAATGATTTGATCATCTAGACATCACGACGGCTCCTCAAATATTGAAATCACAGGTAAGGGCACCACGTTAAAATTTTCTGGATCGTTTTCTTATGTTTTGTCTCCTATAAACCTATTTTGGGTTCATTTTCCACATCTGATCCAAAACCGTAGAAAATTGTTCATTTATCCTATAATTTTATTCACCGAAGACAATAAAATGCTTCGAAATTTTCCGTCAACTTGAACCGTAGTAGTATACTTTTCATGTTTCCAATGATAGATGCGTGTGGAAAGGGTCTTACATGGTTTCAAGTCTTTTTAGGTATCCATGGTTTAGCCTAGACTCATGGCTCAACTCATTTCCAATTGAATTTGAATTCATTTTAAGCCAAATTTGTATTTTATATTGGTTGGTTTGATGAGCTTGCCGAATCATGAGCTTACAAACTCATTTCTTTGATAAATTAAACTAAAACTAGTTATTTTTCTTACGAACTCAAGTTCAAACCAAAATTTTTTTAAGTTATTGAACTTGAACTCACACTTAATTTTATAGATGTGAGTTCGAATATCGATTATATTCTGATTTAAATTCCTTAGTTATTTGTTTATTTGTCTTGTGATAAAGTGGTGGGTCATTTCTTAATAAACCAATGACCAAAATTAATCAAAATTAATGATTAAAGTAGCCTAGCCCTACCAAATTTCACATTGAAATCAATTATCACATTTCAATGATAATGAAATCTGTTCATTCTTTTACAGTAATTTTTAGTACGAATTGAATGATTTAATTTTGTTTATCGTTTTTTATTTTTAACACATTTGTTTGTGCTCTTCGTACTTGGTTTATGATGGCTTGGTACTAGAATAATGTTTAACATGTTAATTTTAACAGTCGCCTATATGATTATGTCAATAGACTGCTTAATTAGTGGAATTAATTATAATCATTTGTAGCGTGATTTATTTGACTTTTATATTAATTTTCTGTAATTTTTTCAATTACGTGACACTTACGCATGATAATACGTTATTTTTATTATAAATTTTGTGATTAATAAGGTTTGATTTGATCTAAACCGGCCTTTTATAAGACCCAATTTAAAATTTATTCAAATATAAAAAAATCAATTTCATATCGATTGGAGACTTATGAGTTAATATTATAATTTAATTTGAAATTAATTTAAGTTTGAATTTGATGTAAGTTGACTTAAAATTGAGTATTCAAATCAATTCAAGTTTAATTTATTTATAAAAATGAGCTCAATCATTGGCTCAGACTAATCCCACTTGATTTAAATTGGCTCAATCATCTATTGTGTGGTCATATTTCTCTTAAGTCGAACTCACAAAAATGATATTACTCATAATTTTATACAACATTTAGTCACATAATCTACATGCATATTAAACAAAAATACGAGTAAAAGATCTTTCATCAATATATTATGTGAGAGTGGACTTGACAAATTCAATTGTTTTCTCACTCTTTTTTATGTGATGAATCCATTTCTTATAATCACCATATACCTTATCTCCTAGAATCACAATCACCACATTCTCTCTTTACATTTGATTATAATTGGAAATGTACAATGACAACACTAGAGGAAACTTGACCCATCCTTCACTAAAACTGCAAGCCTCTTTATATATTATGATTTAATCCACAAGCACAATATCGATTAAAATAAGGTATAACTTTACAAGCGACATACCTTAACTTTATTTTCACCACTGAAACTAATCTTGGATACATCAAGAGAATGTAACTCATCCAAAACCATATGAATCTGGATCTTTTGTGTGTGTGTGTGTGTGTGTGTATCCCTCTTATCATATGAGTTTCCACTTTCTCTTTATTCTGATCTTTAAGAATCTCATGGCCATAAGAGTGGGAGAGCCTCAACCGGAGGCAGATATGGAGTCCGTGTGAATAAGCTGAGAGTTTATTTTAAATTCCAATAAACTGACAGGATTATTAAATCATGTGATAAGATAGGAATCAAATTTAGAAACGCAACACACGAGCTATCACTTTGACAATTAAAATGAATCCTAATGAAAAAAAATATATATATTTCCGAAAAAACAAAAAACTTTCTGTAAAATAATCCAATCGATGGAATGATCTTTGGAGGCAAGTAACATCACTGAGAGTGAGTGGCTTGACATTGATATATGAATTATTTATTGGGCTCAGTGTGGCGCATGCATGCACTAATAAAATAATTAATAAAAGTGTTTATTAATATTAATTTTAATTATTTGTCAAAGAAGCATCGAAATCAATCCAGAAAATTAGATTCCATAATGAATGGATTAGATTAATTTTGCATTAAATATACAAAAATATTATCGAATCAAATGGTATTCAAATCCTCCAATGTTGAGTCGAGCAAACTAGTTGTTATTTATCAATTTGAGGGAGTATTCCATTAATGTCTTTATCGCTTGGAGCTTGCATAGATGGGTCAAAGTCTTGATTATTTACGAGCTTGATACATCAAGATTGCTCTTTGATGGGATTTTTCATCACAATTAACAGAATCACGTAAAATAAGTTGCGGTGACATTAAAATCTTTTACTAAATTTTGATATTTATTACGATGACATATAATAAATATAAATAAAAAAAGGCATATAAAATGATTTTTTAATATGATTTAATCTATTTTTAAAAGTTTATATATAGAGTTATGATATTAATAGTTTTATGAAAATATTCTCTAAAATTATGTATAGAAATTCCAAGAAAAGTGTTTTAAACTTGAAGAGAATTGATAGCTGAATTACAAACCAATCAAATTCTTTTGGGAATAGAGAAGGAAATCATCATCGATCCTTGAAGTAAGGGAGAAGCTTCTTAATTTGTTATTATAGGTTTTCTTCACTAATTAAAAGGTTTAATAACTTTGATGTCGAGGCTTTTTTTGTTATCTTAAGGATTAAGATATAAAAGATCTTGCCTAGAGATCAGTCTACAAGAAAACAAAGCTTGTATGACAAATTTGACAATAATCAGAGCTTACACAACCTAAGGAAACAAACCCTAGCTAGCATTTTGGTGGCTAGATGATAAGATATGGAGAACAAATTACACGGAAATGGGTCGGTGTTGGAAAAATTAATTTGAGAGAGTATTGTTGCTGGGTCATTTGTGATCTCATGATTACATTATTTAAGACAATCACCCTCTTAAAAGGTTGGTTGTGGGGTGATTGAACTCCAATTCTTATGTAACAATTTATGGTACCACTTAAATTTTATATTTTAAAAAAATTGAGGATTTTCAAACATTATTTGATCATTTAATTTTCTTTTTAAGAATCTTGACGGGGCAAAACAAAATCTAATTTATTGAAGAGAGGAAAAAAGATGCATGAAATTGAGAATTTATGCACAACCAAGTGTTTTCCTTAACAAGAAAGAAACCAAATGGACTAGGGAGCCAATGGGAGATTATATCATGACAAGACATGAAGAAAGAAATTTATATTGAAACCCGCTACAAAGTGTAAAGTTAGAGGATTTAAATTTAACTTAAACTAAACATCTTATCTTAAGTCTGTTTAAAAGAAACATTATATTTTAAATTCGTCCAAAAGAGATATTATATTTTAGATACATCTAATATATATAATTTATTATTTATTCATCTAAATTGAATAATTTATTTCATAAATTTGTTTAAATACGGTAATCTATTTTTATGTGCACCCAAAAGAGATAATTTATTTTATAAATTTATCTAAAAGAGATAATCTATTTTTGATTCACTCACAAGAGTAGCTCATTTTGTAAATTCACTTAAAAGAGATAATTTATTTTCAATTTGTTCAAAATGGATAATCCATTTGATAGATTCCACAAGAAATATTTTCGCCCAAAAGCTCACAAATAAACTCAAGTGTACACGCGTTTGTCAATGGATGCCTCCTCGGTAGCTAGTCGTCGCCAGAGAAGGAAAATTAAAGAAGAATAAAAAACAAGAAAGACAGAGAGTCCTTTCCTCTATTCTCTCTTCATCATTCCAAGAATCAATTGGATCCCACGTCAAGTACTTTCTCAGGTCCACTATAAGCATTATAGAGACTATGTCTGAGTGATTATAAGATTTCACTATAGGTCCGATTGTTTCAATCAAATGAGCTGGATGAAGAACCATATGATTGATTGATTAGAGCTTACTGGGCTGCTGCTTGCCTCATCAGAAACCACAAAACGAAACAAACAAACTCGGCATACCAATGAGTGAGAGTTCGAGATTAGATGATGGGGTTTCATCTTTTAATTTCGCTCATAATTTGACTGTTAAAAATGGCAATCGTGGGGACATATACAGGGTCTTATCACATCACTTGGCAAAGCTTGTCGAGAGACTGGGACTGTGGGTTCCATGGTCATTTTTTTTGTGATGTCTTAATCCACCGAAAGCCTGCAAAATCTCACATCCAGATGCATTGAAACGCATGCAATTTATTTGTACTTCAAAATTAATGCTTTCTTACGAAGTTATCATTTGTCTTTAACAGTTCAATTACTGAGTTTCTTTTGATCTTTCATTTTTTTGCTTTTCAACGTTTTCTTCCCTTTTTAGACCGTCGTGATTTGATATCAATACCCCAATCGCATCCCAAAGATTGCATGATAATTAAGCTCGATCTCTAGGTAAACACACTGCATTGAAGGCGCCTGATAATTCATTCACATCAACCACAGTAAAAAAAAAAAAAAAAGGCTCCATGAATGGCACTGGCACATGCAGAATGATAATTAAACTTGATCTTTCACTGTTTAACTGGTTCAAGGAAAACCTGCTCAAGAAATCAACTGTAAATAATCAAAGAGAGTCTCATCACCGATCGATCATTTTGAAAAAGTATATTGTAAGCTTGTAAGACCCCGCAAATAATTAAGAAATAATAATGCATGTTATGGATGGCCATTTGCCAACTTGAAATATGAACGTCATTTCAATTGCTTCTCTGTAAGTCATGACCTAGCTGCCTTCAGTTCACTGTAGAATTAATTAATAATAGCATTCACTGCATCAAGTTTCTCTGCAAGTCAGACTCTACTTTAATTTGCATTTAGAAACCATAAATAAAGGCCTTCAACAGCTCAGCTTGTCAGTTTAGCTCCAAGTGAGAACCCAGATTCTGCATAACCTACGCACAAAGTTCAGCTTTTTTATTCTTGGCATAGCTCAAAATTCATATTTTTCTTTGCTCATTTTTCATTGCCATGAAGGTCTGCACTGTCCAACAAATCTAGTGAATATTATTTCAATATCGTCTTATATATCTTATTATAATGAATGAATTTATTAATGAATTGTTATATTTTTCATGAGTTGAACCACTTCTGGGTTCAGAGACTTTATTCTTACTCCCTGCTAACTGATCAGGCAACAGGACCTCGTATGCGTCACACGTTATAGATCAAGTCTGACCTGTGACTTTTCCATTCGAAATTAATTAAGCAACAGTAGGTGCAAATTAAGATGATCTGATATAATCTAAACCATTAAAAAGAGTTGGATTTATACCATGATAGGCTTGGTTTAAGCATTTATAGATAAAAAATTTTTGTTCAGCCACATGCTTAACTATAGAGGAAGACTTTCGAAGATGTATTTGCCTTAATGTTGCAGGTCAATCCTCTCCTTTACCTAGGAATTATTAGTCCTTGGCAACATATGTAGACTAGCTTTGTATTGTTTTGGGCCTCCGAAGCATCATTTTGGGCTCTGTGTTTAGCTTTCTATAACGGAATCTGTGACATACTGTAATGGATCTACGTAAATGTTTGATCGCAGGTCAGATTTGTCTGTGGAACCCAGCATCATTTTGGGTTTTATGTTTTTGGAACTTATCAGGAAAGAGAATAAGATTTATATTGAAGTTTCTGATTTGTTTGAAGCTCTGGATGAAGAGGGGCCGGAGATTTTTGTTAGAGTTTCTGATGGGTTAAGGCTTCTGCATCTGAGTGCCTTTACAGTCACTGTTTTTATTCGTGGGCTTTGCAATGAGAATAAGTTAGAAGCTGCTAAGAGTTTGGTAGTTGACATGTAAAAACGAGGGATTGCTCCTGATGTGTATGCAAAAAGCGCCTTGATTTTTGGTCATTGCAAAGTTGGGAACATCATTAAAGCTTTAGCTCTTCAGACAGAAATGACATCAATTGGCATGAAAATCAATTGTATGATTGTGAGCTTGATTTTAAAACGTTTACGTTGGATTGGTATGACTTCTGGAGCTACATGATTCAATTTAAGCAGTAGGTTTCTTCCTTGACAATGTTTGCTATAATTAATGGATCCTTTTTGCCAACTTGGGAAAATTGAAGAAAAGCCATGGAATTGTTGAGATGAAGATTAAACATATGGTTCCACATGTTGTCAACTACACAAGGGCTTGTGATGATAAATGAATTGTTTTAAAATGAAAAGAAGTCCCTGAGGGGTAGGCCAAGTGGTGGAGAGAGGAGTTCTCTATGAGGTACGAAGAGGTAAAAACGTGGGTTCAAACTTTCTTAATCCTATATATTGGGATAATGCTTTTGATGGTGTCACCTAGGGATAGGCAAGCGGTGTATGAAAGAGTTTTGTATGAGATCTGAAAAAGTGAGAACATGAGTCAAAACTTTCAAAATCCTAGACTTTTGATAGTGTCAGAGAGAGGTGAATTAGGTTAAAACTTATACAAATGAAACATTGATAAACTATAAGCTCATATCGATTTTTCGTCATTAAAAAAAAAGACTACACCAATATGATTTTTGATTACTGTCTTCAAGGTCGACTCATCAATGCTTGGGAATTATTTATAGAAAAATGAAGAAGTCTGGGCTTGAGCCTGATATTATAACTTACAGCATACTTTCTGGTGGGGTTGCTAGATATGGGTCATATGGCTGTGTAAAGGAGGTTGTTGGTCATTTAGATTATATGATGACACCAGGTTTGAAGCCACACAAGCACATACAACATGATTATTAAAGGCTTATGTATGAGAGGCAGGGTGAAGGAAGCTGAAATTTTTATATATGGTTTAGAAGAGAAGTGTTAGAAAAATTATACTGCCATAGTTAATGGTTATAACCGCCAAGCAAACCAATTAAAGAAGGCCTTTCAACTATTTATGAAATTGTCTGAGCATGGAATCTTAGTGGGAAAAGAATGAAGCAGAGAGGGATTAAGCCTGATGTTGTTCTCCGGTGGATGCAGTTGCTGCTAGATGACCCCTTGTGTTCATAAAGACAGACAAGTGCAGAAAACCAAACAAACCTTTGGCACCATTAGAGTCACACAGGAGAATAAAGGTATGCCAAATTAATCCTACTCAAAGTTACCCATTTAAAGGTTTGATTTCTCTTCTTCAACCAGTAACCAATGCCAAACTAGTAGGACATACCCATGCAAAACAACAATAGACAAAGTTCATAGATACACTTAGGGCCTCCCAGAAGAATGGGAGATACAGTATACAAAATAAAGAATGGAGGCCACGAGCTTGAAAATACCTGCTTAGTTCGATTAAAGAATAGATTTTATCAGGACTTAATCTCTAATTTAAAATTATATGATGATATATAAGTTTATTTGTAATTGTTAGTATATAAAATATTATTTGAAAATTAAAGTAGTATAAAATTCTTTCTTATTTTTATATTTATAAGGTATTTTTAAGACAGCATGTGAGGCATATTTTTTACTAGAAAAAACTTAAAATGGGTTCTCTTTTTCTTCACAAAGCATAGCATTCTTGGGTCTGGACAACAACTTTGGACTTTTAACTTTTCTTCAAAACTTGGGCTGTTTCAGTCAATTCTTCGTGTGACAATCGACTTTAAAGACTTAAAAAATAGTACTTTATTATTGTATAGGCCAAGAGACTAACACCCGCTCCCAGTCCGACGAAATAATAAATCTTTATCTATTAATATTAAAAATATCAAATTTTTATTTATTTATCAAAAAATAATGGTTAATTTTAACATTAAAAAATATTTAAATTATGTTTAAGATAGAGATATATCTGAATATAAATGTAATTTTTTTATAAATTTACTAAAGTTAAATTTAAAATTATAATATCTACATATATATTTTTAAAATATTTTATAATCTCAAAAGTTTGTAATAAAATATTTAAAAATTTATTAAAGTTAACTTATTATATTTTTTTAGTATAATTATTATTGTTAAAATTGAAGGTCATACTAAAATTTTAAAAATTTTAAAATACTTCCAAACTTTAAAAAATCTTTAAAATTTCAAAAAAGCATTCAAATTTTTTTAAATTTCAAAATCCCTAAAATCTAAAAAATTTTAATTTAACCAAAATATATAATTATTTATTATTAACATCCTTATTTATATTTGTATTAATAATTTTTGAAATTATTTTTATTTTAATTATTATAAATTAAGAAAATATTTAAAAAATTTTAAGGATAAAAGGTTATTTAATTTAAGAGTATTTTTATTTTTTTCAATAATTTATAAAAAATTTAATAAATGAGAAAAAAAAATAATTTTTTTAAATTTAATAAATATAATTTTGTTATTTTAACAAATCTTGAATGGAATAAGTCTTTCTAGTCTATTCTATGCCTTGTACAAAGTCTTAATATATACAGAGAATTTTTATTTATAAATAAATATTTTAAAGCATCTGGTCTCTCCATGACAGACTTTTGGCACAAAATAGAAGCCAAGGCACAAGGGTCTTATCATAAATAACAATTTAAAAGCCTTAATCAAGGAGAGTTTGCAAATATAAAATTTTTGTAAGAAATATTTAGAATATTATAAAGTATGAGAAATCAATATATTTCGAATTTTTATTCGATTTGAATAAACTAAATTTGAGTTAAAGTTCTATCTCAATAACTCAGTTTAAGTTTGACTTATTTATTTCTCTAACGATATTATTTATTTGATAACGATATATAGTATACCAATTAAAATTCTAATTTAAAAATAATTTATTTGAGATAAATTATAAATTCGATCTAATAGTCTTCCATATCTATCAAAGACTGGTTCATTCAAGATCAGTAGAAGCTATACAGACATTTGAACTGGCCATGGCCAATTGACTAGGCAATTAATAGAAGTCAAGCCTTTGTGAACAACTTTTGTCACCTTTCTCCTTTCTCATCTTCTACCATGAATTAATAATCTATCGATTTGAACTTAGATTAATTAGTTTAAAATTGAATTCAATTTATTCGAATTAATTACCCGTTAAGATTGAATAAAAAAAATATTTAAAAAAATCAATAAAGAAAAATAAGAAAAAAAATGATGATGCAAGATTTGATGCAACAAAGCTAATAAAACATTGATCTCGAGATGAGCTTGACAAGTTAAAGTTTAATTCGAATTTATTTTATTTGAATTGAATGATGATTCGAATCCAAACTAATTCGAAAGGCATCCAACCCAGCAAATAGATACAGTAATTAACCCTCAGTCAAGCTTTACCAAGTCAAAGATTAACTCCTTGAATATTATTCTGCCACTAAAATTTTATTTTATTCAATTGATGAAGTATATAAGTATACGCCGTTGACATTGCACACCAGCTTAATGTCAAATCTCCGTAACTAGAGTTTATTCGAATTGAATCGATTTGGATTTTAGTATTTGATTTAATTCAAAATAAATTTAAGTTAAAATATCATTTTGACAAATTATCTTTAAACAATTCGGTTTAAATCATTTTTTGATTATTCATCCAGCTCAAATAAATTAAAAAAAATTTAAATCGAAATCAAATTAATTATTATAAATTCGAATCGAATTTAAACTAATTCATATTAAAACTTTAACTAAACTCAAATCTACCGGTCTTTATAACAGGACAATTTTTGCTCGGGTGGTTGATCTTCCTGTTTATCCCTAGCAATAAAATTATAGACGGAAATCCACGAAATTGACTTCTTATTTGTTTCCTTTATACTTTTTTTTTTTTTTTTTGGTTGAATTTTGTGTTATGGACTTCTGGAAAATTTTGAAAGAACGAGCAAGTATTCTTCAAAGGAAATCATGATCTTTCAAGACTTGATTCTCCTATCAAAATTAACCTTCCATTGATGCACATTTTCTTAAATTCAATAGAGATTAAGTATAAGATTATGACCTTAAATCATTTTTTTATTATTATTTTTTCAATCTGTTCTATTTCTCTTTTTTTAACCGATCAGAAATTCAAAGTAATTAAAAATTAAAATCATAAAATGATGCATTCAATATTTTATAGCTTGACGAGGTCCTACGATAAACAAAAAAAACCCGACCGAATCTGAATCAAGCCCATTCGACTCTACATTCAGTTTGATTAAAGTTTGAGTTTTAATTTAATAATTCAATTCAAAGTTTTATTTATTCTGATGAAATTATTCATCTTATTAATGATACTATTTATTATATTGATGACTATTTAACAAAATTTTTGACTATTTCAACCAAGTTTAAACTTAAATTCACCGACAATAAATTAAGAGCAGACTATAATTTGGATAATGCATTATATAAACCAATAATAAATTAAGAGCATTACTGACGATAGGGTTGGATCTGAATCAAATTAATTCAATTTGATATTTAGTTTGTTTTGAGCTTGAGCTTCAATTTTGTAAAACAGCTTAAATCTCTCATTATTTTAGTAA
This sequence comes from Anacardium occidentale, assembly GCA_026122585.1. Taxonomy (NCBI): domain Eukaryota; kingdom Viridiplantae; phylum Streptophyta; class Magnoliopsida; order Sapindales; family Anacardiaceae; genus Anacardium; species Anacardium occidentale. Next base: position 391,324 of record JAJEJH010000045.1, read on the forward strand.
GATTATTTATTTTGTCAATAATATTGTTCATTCTATCTTTTAACAAAATATTTGACTATCTCGAATAAGCTTGAGCTTGAACGCCCAAGTTGACTAGGTAATGTTTGAGTTCGATTTAGTTGAAATCCAACTTTAGGATAATTAAAGAATGTTAAATAAAGGTGGTAGTTTTAGTAATCTGAGTGGCAGTTAAGAATTATTCTAATATCAAATTTGGCTACGCAGTCCTCGTATAGAGTCGAGATGGGCGAATGACTTGACCTGAGAAAAAACCCAACCTCATTTGACTTTCTCACAGTATAAAGAAAGTTCTTCTATGTTCAACTGGCACTGCACTCGCTGCATCGAAGAAAAATATATTCAGGTTGGAGAAGAAAATTGATTAATGTTCGCCGATCGATGATGAACACAGGGAAAAGCTCAAGCTCGCAGGATGAACTACATGAGACGCAGCTTCCAGGGTTTCGATTTCATCCAACAGATGAAGAACTTGTAGGGTTTTATCTTCGAAGAAAAGTCGCCAAGAAACCAATTGGTATCGAACTCATCAAGCAGATTGATATCTACAAACATGATCCATGGGATCTTCCAAGTATGACCTACTATTCATCAGTTTATTAGCTTTTGAATTCGTTAAATTTTTACTCGAAATTGTAGGGTTCTTGCAGGCCAGCTTTGATATTCTCAATCAAATAATTTAATTTTGTTCTTGGCCTGATCCGTTAAAGAAGTGGATTTGAACTAAGTTCTAGGGCATTCTTTATATTGATTTATGTATAATTATTTGTTTCATTGATTCTACACCGTCTCTAATTGGATCATCCTAAAAGAATTAAACCCTTTTTCTTTGGGTGCAGTTTGGTGAATATTTTGATAATACAGTATTTGATTATACATGCAGAAATTAACAGTGCGGCTGACAAGGAAGGTTATTTCTTTTGCAAAAGAGGGAGAAAATACAAGAACAGCATAAGGCCAAATAGAGTGACGGGGTCTGGCTTTTGGAAAGCAACAGGCATCGACAAGCCAGTGTATTCTGATGGAGGACAAGGCGGTGACTGCGTTGGCCTTAAGAAGACACTTGTTTACTACCGTGGAAGTGCAGGAAAAGCAATCAAAACTGACTGGATGATGCAAGAATTTCGCCTTCCTCCGAACGATGATAGCACCAATGAGAAAACAAGTCTCGAAGCAGCAGTAAGCATCAGCACTTTCTCTATAATAAAAGTCTTCTGTTAAGAAATTTTCATGTAAAAATAATGATATCACAGGAGGTATGGACTATATGCCGAATCTTCAAGCGAGATGTTTCATACAGAAAGCTGACACCAGATTGGAAAGAATCGTCTTCTTCAACGGCAATGGAATCGACCTCTATAACACGTACTGTGGAGCCTAACAATCAGGAACCCCTCATGATCGACGATTATTTTAACCAGCAGTCAGCTTCATCAGAACATTTGACCAGCAGTACTAACATTTTTGCCATAGCCAATTCTCCGATGTCAATGGCATCGTCTTCAAGATTTCAGAATCCATGTGGGAACCATCATGACTTGTTGACATACGAGAACTGGGATGAGCTCCGACAAGTCGTGGAATTTGCCTTCGATCCCATTTCTCATTCGTGACTGACTGTTTTAGGTAGATGTTTACATATGAAACATCGCTCTTCATTCAGGTTCAGCTTTCTCTCTTATCGATAATGCATGGTTTTCAGAAAATAGAAGTATAACTAGCAATGTTTTCTTGAACAGGACGTACCATCTATGTACGCCTAAGAAGAAGATATATTATAAATTTATGTGCAACTTTTGTTGTATAGAATTTGTGATTAGAATGGTGTATTGTTGATAGATAGGATATTAGAAATGTCTGATAAGTTAGCTTAAATCTATGTTTAGTTCAAATAAGTTAAATTCGAATTGAAACTCTAACTTGGAAGCTCAATTTGAGTTTGAAGGTGTGTTGACATTTGAATTAAGTTCAAACTATTTTTGTTTATACTCGTTTTGGCTCAAATCAACACCTAATTAATATATCTTATATACTGAATTACAACATCAAGTTAATTCAATTGATGAGACTTTCTCTCGTACTTATATATATATACCCATTCTCAAAGGGTGAGACTCTCCTTCATTAAACTATAGTAATTGGAAAACTAGGTCTCCCTAATGAGGACTAACACCTTTATTAATTTTAGACTTTGATATCACTTGTTAAGATTTTGAAGTGTTATTGGTTTCCCTCGTCTTCAAAGTTAACTTAATGAAAGATGTTTGAGATTCCTAAGAATAATAAATGATCAAATGAAGGAAACTATCTTTGCTTAAGAGTTGAATTTTATTTGGTCACACATTAAGAATTTCTTATTTGAACCATTCAAATGGAATTAATGCAGTCTTAAGATGGACCATATATGAATTTAACTTAGATTTTTGCAAGAAAAATCCATATAAAACTATATTACATAATAGAAAAAAATTCTTTGAACGTTTCATGTTGAATTGAATCTTCTTCTTTTGATTAATCCTTCAAAAAAAATTTTTGAGTAGATTTAATAGCAAGATCGCTCTTTTTGTCAACATAAAAACTAAGCAGCAATGTTAGAATGCAATTGATGATGATTAATAATTAATGCGAGACTTACACTGATTTCATGTTCAAAATCAAAATATGATACATATATCACTATCATATCACTCATGGTAGAATTCAATCTGGATTGAGCCCCAAATAAGGTCCAACTCAAGATTGGTTTAGATCAAAAAAACTCATTTAGGATCAGTTAGAAATCAATAAACTGAGGCTCAAACTCAGCTAAAAAATAATTTAACTTTATATTCAAAATAAATTAGTGCGAATTGAATATTCAGATTGATTTAAGCTCGGCTCATTTTATGAAAGCAAGTCCAACACTTAACTTGAACTTGACTCATTCAATCTAAACTTAAACAACTTTAATTCGAATCTAGCGCTAATATCATCATGAGAGTCTTTCATTTCAATAAAAATATATTTGGAAACTCTAAGGTATGTAATAATCAAATATATTTGCAAAGAACAATGTTATGTATATACACTTCTTAATACTTATTAGTATACTTAGATTATGTATTATTGTATAATTGAATGTTAATTTATCTTTAATTCAAAATTATCTAATTATATGATAATATGTCATCTACATACACAAATATATACTCAAAAGTATTTGTTCATAATTTTATTGATTTGTCAAAGTATAGAGTTGAACTAAGTCCTCTAAATTTCTTGTCTTGGCTAGATGTTTTACCATAATGGGTCATTTATGGTTGATTTAATTCGTACAAAAATAAAGTTATTTTACTAAACAACTGCTATTTTGCTCAAGGCTAGATATGAGTCAATCCGAATCTGAACCTGTCAAAGCTCGTGTTTAACCTGTATCATAGAAAGCGAACCCAAATAAAAGCTCAGTTTCATTGAGTTGCAATCGTTTGCATGTTATGTTCGTATTTGCATCAAATTGTTGTTTTCATATTCGTTACAAACACATTTGTTACTATTAGAATGAGCCCAAAGAAACTTTTATTCATCATTGTTTCATGAGAAATAGAAAAAAATTTCAGCGAGGGTTATATTATAATCTTCAATCAATATCGTTATTTGAGAATAAAATAATGTCGTTTTATTATTTATATAAAACGACATTATTTTATTCTCAAATACGAACTAAACACAAGCTTTTCGAACTGTTTATTATGCAAATTGAGGTTCACGCTTGTATTCGTTTTGCCAATTTGTATTTAACTACCCTATTCTCAAACAATGTTTGCACCAACCAAATTCCATACCAAGCATGTGTGATTGGAGTCCGCACTTAGTTTTGCCTGAGAGGTGTAGATGTTGATATAATACCGAATTATTTTAATTAAGTATAAGATTAGTTACAATCTCTAAATCTGGCCAATATACGTTTCAAATACGTTAGTCGAGGGAGGCATGTTCCACCAATTATGCATTTAAAATTTGCCAATGAAGATATCACGATTTGACTTATGGAATTTATCATTTCTTTTCATCATGATTTTCTTGGGAACATGGTTCTTTCGTCATTTTTTGACACGTAAACTAAAAGCTCGTTAGGTCCATGTAGTTCATTTTAATTCTCAAATGACCCTAGACCATATGATACTTGCAAATCGACCCCCATTTCTAAGCATCACTGATGATTTTATAGGTGAGTGAATTTTTAGTTTTCAAATTAGGTTGGATCTTATGGATAGTCAAAAAACCTATAAGGGCTAAATAGATAAATGACACAGACTAAGCGAATCATGTGCATAAAAGCATAGAAGTCGGCCTCTGTTTCATATCATACAATTCATTAAAGCTTTAAACTGGGCCAAAGGACAATTTCCCACCCATAGTTTGAGGCGGCGACAAAGTCCCACCCGCAAGTTTTCAAAAGCCTGGTCTCCCACCCTTGGACCAAAATTCAAACATATTTTATAATTTTTCAAATGAAATGACCAAAATACCCTTTAATAAATAAAAAGTTATAATAAAATTATAAAATAATTTTTAAATATAAAAATTTAAAAAAATATATTAAAAATTTTAAAAAATTTTAAAAAATTTTAAAAATTTTAAAAAAGTAATCTGGCCACAGCGCCGACGCCAACGGCGGTGGCCGTTGCTAACCCCACCAGGTGGCCGTCTCCGGCCACCTGGTTCCAGGGGAGGCCAGATCGGGCCTCCCCGTTGGGTGGAGGCGGCTAGATCTAGCCGCCTCCAGTTTTGGAGGAGGAGGCCAGATTTGGCCTCCTCCCCCGACAACCGTGGCCAGAAACGGCCGCTGGGACCAATATCGGCCCTCTCCGGCCGTTTTCGATGGCCAGATCTGGCCGCCTCCTCCAAAACAAGAGGCGACCGATCTAACCGCCTCTACAAAACGGGGAGGCCCTGGCCTCCCCTGGAACCAGGTGGCCAGCTCCGGCCACTTGGTGAGGCTATCAACGGCCACCGCCGCCGGCGTCGGCGGTTGTGGCCAGTTTACATTTTTAAAAATTTTTAAAAATTTTTTAAATTTTTTAAAATTTTTATAAAATTTATTTTATTATTTTATAAAATTTTAATCATAAAATGACAAAATTACCTCCGGAATATTACTGTTTACTATTTATTTAATATTAAATTATTTCCATGGGTGGGAGATCAGATTTTTGAAAACTTACGGGTGGGACTTTGTCCCCGCCTCAAACTATGGGTGAGAAATTGTCCTTTGGCCTTTAAACTGTCATCTGTACCACTTCTTCACCCAAACCCCATAATTATCTTCCCTTTTCCTCATTTAATTCATTTTACTTCACTTTTTTAAGCTTCAAGCTTGTTCATTTTTCTCCTTCTTTGAACTTTCAAGTTTCACTTCTCTTCTCTTCTCTGCTCCTCCATCTTTCTCTTCCATAATGACAGAGAAAGACAAGAAACCCTTCTCCAAAACCAAAGAAACACAACCAAACTCAAGATTCTACAATTACACTCTCTTCATTTTCGTCTCTTTAACCACATGGTTTCTTGTTCTCTTCCTTTATCTTCCTCCTGCAATGCCCACAAACTCCAAACAACAGGACAGTTACAGTCTCCATGAAACCAAAAGTCTCAACTCTATTAACATTAACAATCACAATCACAGTCCATTCTCAGTTTACATTTACAATTTGCCCCCAGAGTTCAACTTCAACCTTCTCAAAAACTGCTCCCACTTGAATATCTACAGCAACATGTGTCCTCACGTAGCAAATCGCGGCCTCGGCCAGCCACTTCCGGGTATTGCCGTCGAGTTGGGATTCGGATTGGGTCTGGGCGGCACGTGGTTCGCCACCCACCAGTTCATAGCGGAAATGATCTTCCATGCACGCATGGAAAATCATCCGTTTCGGACGCGGGATCCGTCACGTGCTACGCTCTTCTACGTTCCATTCTACGGCGGGCTTCATGCATCTAGTAAATTCCGGGAGGCGAATCACACCGTTCGCGACGAATTAGCCGTCAGATTGGAGGAGTTTCTGCGGTCACAGCCCTGGTGGGAGAGGCATCGAGGGAAGGACCATTTTATGGTTTTAGGAAGAACCGCATGGGATTTTATGAGGACTCCGGGTGGGACTGACTTTGGAGCCAACTGTCTTCTGAATCTGCCACGTGTACGGAATATGTCGGTGATGACTGTTGAGAGACAGCCGTGGAAAGGCTCAAACCTACACGGAATCCCTTACCCTTCTTACTTCCATCCGTCCACGTCACAACAAATGCTGACGTGGCAAAATAAAATAAGGCAACTAAAGCGGCCCCACTTGTTCACTTTCATCGGGGCCCCACGGAAAGGCGTAGAAATAAAAGCAGCAATCCGAAACGAGTTGATACGGCAATGCGGTGAGTCAACTCGGTGCAACCTAGTGTCGTGCATAAGCAGCCAGGGTTCAAGCAAGTGCTACAAACCCAGTGAAGTAATCAAAGCAATGAGCAGCTCCGACTTCTGCCTGCAGGCACCAGGTGACTCTTTTACGCGGCGGTCGACGTTCGATTCGGTTCTCGCCGGTTGCATTCCGGTGTTCTTCTCGCCGCACACGGCGTACACCCAGTACGGGTGGTTTTTGCCGGTCAATGGGGAGGAAAACTCGTACTCGGTTTATATAGACGGAGAGAAGGGTAATACCAGTGCAAAAATCGAAGAAGAATTGATGAAAATACCCAGAGAAAGAGTTGAGAGGATGAGGAATAAAGTTATTGATCTGATTCCAAGAGTTACGTACAAGCATCCCAATGCAAGTGACAACGAAGCCGAGTTTAAAGATGCTGTCGATGTTACAGTGGCGGCTTTGGCGAAGCAGGTTCAGAAAATAATACTCTAAATTAATACGTGTATAATATACCATTATTCTTTTTAATACGGTGTTTAGTTTTTGTACTAAATTTAGCCGGGTGGATCGAGGAATGTATTCCTTTTCGACACGGTTCAAAACTTGCGGCAGATTGCGCTGTCTCGTTGACATTTGATGCACTAACTTTACTATATTTCAACCATCTGCTTATTTTTTCAATGCTGGATTTTAGTCCTTTGAAACTCTCTATATACAAATGCCTCCCAAAATGCCTCCTATGAGTTAAATCGAACTCAAGTCGGTGTTGGGTTCAGGTCGACTCGGTTCGAATCATTCTTTCGTGGAAGGAGCATGTCTTTTGTTATATTGGAGAGGTTTTCAAGCTAATAAATGAGTATAACAAGTTTCTGCAGTGGTTGAAAGAAGTAATGGCAAGGGACCAGTATGATATAAAAGTTGTTGCCATCTCTAGACTGACCTCTCAAGTCTCAACATAAATATGCTAATTAAAGCGCTGCAGCGATTTATAATCTTTAGCAGGTATAATTGAAAAATATCCTCGTGAAAATTATATCCTTCACAACCCTCTTCTAATAGGAATTGCTTTTGCATGAGCCAAAGGCGATCACATTGTGTGGCCACTTATGGATGCTCTATTAGTCACGCCCGTGCCTGTAGGTCAAAAACTTCTCCTCTGAGAGGATTTCATAGGAACATTTCTTGTGTATGAGCCAACAAAATAAACCAGAAGCAACTTGGGTGATCCTATAGTCTCTACCTTGTGTATTTGTCATGGATAGAACTTGAGGCTCTTAAGAAACCACTCGACCAGCTGAACATAAAGCTCTGTCTGATTTGGCGAAAGAGATGCCATCAATATTGTTGAACCACATTTAGCCGTAAAAGTGATTTTCCTGGTGATCTCTGAGAGAATTTCTAAACGAGATCATTACGAACACGCTTCGTAACTTTTTTTTCCAGCATTCTCCATCCAATTCTTCCTGTACTATTTTAAGTCTTTCGGTCAATCATAGAGTTGGATGTGACAGGAAGGGAGTTAAGGTTACTTATAAATTTACAATATTACCCTAATCTTATAATATTTGCATCGGTGTCTTGAACTACGATTGAATTGATTGGTCTAATTGATTCAACCGTAAACTTGTGACATATTCAATCAGGAGAACATATAAAATTTATTTTAGTTATTAAATCAAATTTACTTGAAGTTAAATCTGATGAATCATTTGGAATTATAATTCAACCTTAAAATCAAACCGATTTGATTGTCATATTGAAGTAAGCAATACTAAATCCATTTATTTTTAATTATATCATCCTAATATTAGTAGTTCATCCAAATAATATTTAGGCTAAAAGCTGGGTTTGAGTTGAACTAGTTAGAGTTCGATTTGATCAGTGTCCAATTTGAATAAATAAATTTTGAGTGAAGGAATAATCAATTCGTCAAGCAAGCTTGAGACCGATGTCGGTGTTTGAGTTCTTTTTCCTCCAACTATTCTTCTTCACTTACTCTTCTTGTTTTTGCTTTTCTAATGGCTCTTCTGTATTTTGACATTACCATTCACCAATTTGAATGAATCAGATTTAAGCAAAAGATGTTCAAATTTAATCCTATTTGAATCCAACCAAACGACTAGGCCTCTTACAAGGGTGATACTGCCGACAAGATATTTTTTTTAAAGAGACATGTGCTGTGGAGAGAGAAAATAATTTAAAATGGGCTGGGCCCAAAAGAGAAACCCTAGTCGAGTAGGATGAAGCTTGCTCTCCACGTAAACCGCATCTCATCATGACGACACTATACCACAGTATAAAACTATAAATTCTCCACATTGAGTGCCTCGTCTATCGGGAGCTCTAAGACTGAATATACGACCGCTCTTCTCCTCCTCCTCCTCCTCCTCTTTCCTTTCTTCAATTTTATTTCTCAAGGTTTGCTCTCGTGCTCGCTCTACAAGTCTCTTCTATATATTGGTTGTTGATAATTGATCAGTGATCAAATATATGTTGTGTTGTTATAAGCAGTTTTATGATCCGTTATAATGTGTTTCAATTTTGTGATGAAATAGGTAGTTTATGAATTTTGATGATTTGACTGTAATTCAGACGTGAATAATGCTATCTGACTGTGAATCTATTTGTGTTGAATTTTATTTTTGTAAATCAAGCGATAACGTGTTCATCAAGATAAATGGTGAATTTCGTGAGATATATATCAAGTCTGTAGTGTATTTGTGTGTTTAGGGCCAGCTTGAATCAGATGGAGCTTAAACTTGAGTTTGAGACAATAATTAGACTCGTTTTGATAAAAACACTTGGAACAAATTTAAAGTCAAATTGTTTTCAAAAGTTTGAGTCTTAATTGGTTTCGTACGTGAAAGGATCTGGATTTTGAATTGTCATTGGATTATAACGTTTTTCTGCAATTTTGTTGGGCAGGTAGTGTGGTACGTTAACAGCTTGTCAAGATGGTAAGATTTTAGAGTCATGATTTTTGTTGATTTACTTAAATTGCGTTGTTTCCTCTGCTATTAAAGGAGAAAACATAATTCATTTTTACAGGTTAAGTTCACAGCAGAGGAGCTCCGTAGAATTATGGACTTCAAGCACAATATTCGTAATATGTCGGTGATTGCCCACGTTGATCATGGTACAAGCTTCTTTTTGTTAATTACTTCGATGTTATATTAACGTTTGCTTTTCAGTTAATTTTTCTACTTTCAACTGTTGGTCATATTGATTTTATGGCACTTATCATGAATATTTCCATTGATTGTGTTCATAGCTGTGGCCAATATATGTGGCAAAATTTTCTAATGTTGAATTCAGAATGGGATATGAGAAATGTATTTACTTATTATGGGATTCACGTCTTGGGGTATCGTACTATCCATTATATTTTAACATGCATTTTGTGTCCTTTTAGTATACCGTCTACATATAGAATTTCTAGCAGTATATTTATATAAGAATATTGTGCTAGATGTCTTATTATATAATTAACATTGAATTTCTGGTTCTTCGAGTCCTGATGTTCGCTTTCTATCTACAGGGAAGTCGACGCTTACCGACTCTCTTGTGGCTGCTGCTGGTATTATTGCACAAGAAGTTGCTGGTGATGTCCGTATGACAGATACTCGTGCTGATGAGGCTGAGCGTGGCATCACTATCAAGTCTACTGGCATTTCTCTGTATTATGAGATGAGTGATGATGCCTTAAAGAAATACAGCGGAGAGCGTCAAGGGAACGAGTATTTGATCAATCTTATTGATTCCCCTGGGCACGTTGACTTCTCATCTGAGGTGACAGCGGCACTCCGTATTACTGATGGTGCGTTGGTGGTGGTAGATTGTGTCGAGGGAGTTTGTGTTCAAACCGAAACCGTGCTTAGACAGGCCTTGGGCGAAAGGATTAGGCCAGTTTTGACTGTCAACAAGATGGATAGGTGCTTCCTTGAGCTCCAGGTTGATGGAGAGGAAGCTTACCAGACATTCCAGAGAGTTATCGAGAACGCTAATGTTATAATGGCTACTTATGAAGATCCACTCCTTGGTGATGTTCAAGTTTACCCCGAGAAAGGAACTGTTGCTTTCTCTGCTGGTTTGCATGGCTGGGCATTTACTTTGACAAACTTTGCTAGGATGTATGCCTCCAAGTTTGGAGTTGATGAGTCTAAGATGATGGAAAGACTCTGGGGTGAGAACTTCTTTGACCCAGCTACCAGAAAGTGGACCGGCAAGAATACTGGATCCCCTTCCTGCAAGCGTGGTTTCGTTCAGTTCTGTTATGAACCAATCAAGCAGATTATTGATATTTGTATGAATGACCAAAAAGATAAGCTATGGCCAATGTTGCAAAAGCTCAATGTGTCTTTGAAGTCCGATGAAAAGGATTTGATGGGTAAGGCATTGATGAAACGCGTGATGCAGACTTGGCTCCCTGCAAGTGATGCCCTTCTGGAAATGATGATCTTCCACCTTCCATCTCCTGCCAAGGCACAGAAATACCGTGTTGAGAACTTGTACGAGGGTCCTCTTGATGATCAATATGCAACTGCTATCAGGAACTGTGACCCCGACGGTCCCCTCATGCTCTATGTATCGAAGATGATTCCTGCATCTGATAAGGGTAGGTTTTTTGCTTTTGGTCGTGTGTTCTCTGGCAGAGTCTCAACCGGTCAGAAGGTCAGAATCATGGGTCCAAACTATGTTCCCGGTGAGAAGAAAGATTTGTACTTAAAGAGCGTGCAAAGGACTGTTATCTGGATGGGAAAGAAGCAGGAAACTGTTGAAGATGTGCCTTGCGGTAACACAGTGGCAATGGTTGGTTTGGATCAGTTCATCACCAAAAATGCTACCTTAACAAATGAGAAGGAAGTTGATGCCCACCCAATCCGAGCTATGAAGTTCTCAGTCTCACCTGTCGTACGTGTCGCTGTTCAATGCAAAGTTGCATCTGATCTCCCTAAGCTTGTTGAAGGTCTTAAGCGTCTGGCCAAGTCAGATCCTATGGTTGTCTGTACCATCGAGGAGTCCGGAGAGCACATCATTGCAGGTGCAGGGGAGCTCCACCTTGAGATCTGTTTGAAGGATTTGCAAGAAGATTTCATGGGCGGTGCTGAGATTGTGAAATCAGATCCAGTTGTGTCTTTCCGAGAGACTGTACTTGAAAAATCCTGCCGTACTGTCATGAGCAAGTCCCCAAACAAGCACAACCGTCTTTATATGGAAGCCCGACCATTAGAGGAAGGTCTCCCAGAAGCCATTGATGAAGGTCGTATCGGTCCAAGAGATGATCCAAAGGCTCGTTCTAAGATCCTGTCAGAGGAATTTAACTGGGACAAGGACCTTGCAAAGAAAATATGGTGCTTCGGTCCAGAGACCACTGGCCCTAACATGGTCGTCGATATGTGCAAGGGAGTTCAGTACCTAAACGAAATCAAAGACTCTGTCGTTGCTGGGTTCCAGTGGGCGTCAAAAGAAGGTGCATTGGCTGAAGAAAACATGAGAGGCATCTGCTTTGAAGTGTGCGATGTTGTTCTTCACGCTGATGCCATTCACAGAGGTGGCGGTCAGGTCATTCCAACAGCTAGACGCGTCATATATGCCGCCCAGCTCACTGCCAAACCCAGGCTTCTTGAGCCCGTCTACTTGGTCGAAATCCAAGCCCCGGAACAAGCCCTTGGTGGAATTTACAGCGTTCTTAACCAGAAACGTGGTCACGTTTTCGAGGAAATCCAGAGGCCTGGAACCCCACTTTACAACATAAAAGCCTACCTCCCTGTCATCGAGTCGTTCGGATTCTCAAGCACATTGAGGGCTGCAACGTCGGGACAGGCCTTCCCACAATGTGTATTTGATCACTGGGACATGATGTCGTCCGACCCATTGGAGGCCGGATCGCAGGCGGCAGAACTCGTGCTCGATATTAGGAAGAGGAAGGGTCTGAAGGAGCAGATGACACCGCTTTCCGAGTATGAGGACAAGCTGTAAAGGGTTCATTTGGAGACCTAATTTCCGGCCGGATAATCAAACTTGATAGAGATGAAGTTGTCGGGTAAGAATGTGTGGACGTAAATTATTGCTCGGAAGTATTTTTGGAATATCGTGTTTAGGTCTTTTTTTTTTCTTTTTTAATTTTATAGTTAACCGTAGTAAGTATTCTTGAGTTTTGAACTACTCCAACATGCATTGGTTGAATATTATTCATATATGGCATTTTTATGTTTACCTTTTTGTTGAAAAAAATCATTTTAATATAATATTAATACTGTTTTAAACTTACATAAAGTGGGATATATTTCTAAGTTGGATCATGTTTGTGTTTATTAATTTGCATTTTTAATCAGAGACTCGACCCTTTCATTTAAATTAAAATTAGATCAAAAATCTTTTGATTTTAATGTGATTTAAATTACATTTGGACTACTACTATTAAGTACAAACTAAGATGTACAAGAATTTGCGCATCTTATTTCTCATCATTTCCTATCACATCAACACTACAATTTAAAATATATATATATATATTATTGTTATATTTATATTAATTTAAAAAAATTCGAATTAATCCAAAATCATCTCAATCCCATGAGTGTTTTCGGAATTTCAGAGTTTTTTTCTAAATTATTTCACTATTAACAAGCACAGCATAACACTTTGCTTATTATTTTCTAAAAGGCCAAAGGACTTGTTCTCACTCAAAACTCGAGGTGGGACAAAACCCCGTCCACTAACTTTTAAAAGTTTAGATTCTTATTTTTCAATCAAACTTCAAATGTTTTTTTATAATTTTTTAAATAAAATGACATTTAAAAAATAAAAATTTATAATAAAATTATAAATAATTTTTAAATATAAACAATTTTAAAAATTTTTAAAAAAATTTAAAATTTAAAAAAAATAAAGTAGCCACTACGATCAATATCGATGACAGAGGCTATTGAAAACTAAATCAGATGACTGTTTCCGACCACTTGGTTTTAGGAGAGACCAGATTTGATATCTCCGTTTGATAAAGACAACCAACAGTTTTGAAGGAGGAGACCAGATTTGTCCTCTTCCATCGAAAATGATTGGTGAGACTAATACCGACATTTTTTTATCATTTTCGATAGTCAAATCTGGCGGAGATGGCCAAATTTGACAACCTCATTGAACGAAGAGGCCAGATCTGACCTTCTCTGGAACCAGGTGGCTAAAGACGACCACCTAGTTCAGTTTTCAACAGCCACCGCCGCTTATTTTTTAAATTTTATATTTATATAAAATTTATTTTATTATTTTATAAAATTTGAATCTTAAAAGGATAAAAATACCTTAGATTTTTACTATTTATTATTATATTTAATATTAAATTTAATTAAAGGATGAGAATCTAGACTTTTAAAAGTTAGTAGATGAAACTTTTTCTCCGCCTGAAACTATAGACGGAAATAAGTCCTTTGGCCTTTTTAAAAACATGTCAACAATACCAAAAATAATCAAATTAAACACAAGTACATGCTTGATAAATCTTGGAAAGATATTGTATCATAGTTTAGATTAGAGATATCAAATAAAGTTAGATCAAACCATGACCCAACCCATGATCGAAAACAGCTTATGAGGCCGAAGTTGATCATTTTCAACTATTCTCGACCATAATTAATGATAGAGATAATCAAATTTGAACACCTTATGAACCAAAAAATCGTTTTTAACTTCCTGATTCAATCATCAATGGACACCACTACTACCAATAGTAATAGTTGCTTTTCCATTTTTTTAAATTTTAAATTTTTAAATTTTTAAATATTTTTATAATTTATTTTAATATTTTTATAAAATTAAACTTAAATATTGATTTTCAGCAGTAGATAAATGTTAGAAAAAGGATAAAATTTTGTTCTTTTAAAAAACCTTAGGTGAAAACATGTCCTTTGGTCTCGTTTAATTATCAAAAGTTACATTTTCTTTTTTCAAATATTTGAAGTCAAATTGATTTTTATTAAATCTAAAATTAAATTATTTTCAAGATTTAACTAATCAATCTTGAAGTGATCTCAAACTACAATTCTTGAATTCTAACCACTCTAGAACTAAACCTTACTTAAACTTTGATCTAAATTGAATCTACCCTTCCAATCTTAATAAAAAATAAAAATACAAATAAAAAAAACCTTAAAAATCCATAATGACACTCACCAAATATGCAGTATTCCCCCAAAACACCTTCAAAATGCATTTTTCAAATTCTTCCCTTAGTAGAAATCCAGAATATCAGAACCAGAAAATTAACATATACCATGCTCTGCTACTTCTTCAAAACAACCAACATTTATATTCTTTCATGTCAAAATTCAAATGCATGTGCGTGAACGCATATAATATTAGCCATGAAAGAAAGAAACTTACCTCATCTTTCAACAGATGAATGTCATTGCAGGACCGTCGAGTAACCGAAGCATGAAAAAGTGTACAAGGCAGATGATATTCTGGGATTTGGGAGAAGAACCCTAATCCAAGGACACAAAAAAGCAGATTTTCTTTTTTATTCCTTGAAAATAAGACAGCAACAGAATAAGAGAAGCAAGAATAAGCAAAAAAAAAAATTGCATTAACAAACATGCATATAGAAATTGTCTCAATGTGTACTTTTTTCAGGAGAATGATGTATCCGACTTAAAATTACCAACTCAGACTCATTTGAACCAGGCATCAAAGCCTCGGATACTTTAGGAGCCCCATCAGATAAAACTAAGGGATCACTAATTGCATCAGCCAATTTCTGCCTTTCCTCAGCAGTACAGAGAGAATCATTTCCTTTTGTGATGCTCATCTCAATACCCTCAATAGGCAAAATGGGAGCAGCATCAGATGCTTTATCAGAAGATGCTGCTAATTGATCTCCATCTGCATCTTCTGAGATCATCTGCTGCTTGGAAGTCATCCCATCCATCTCATCCCTATTATGAACTGGTACCGATTCTTCAGAGCTCTTAGTCGTAAGAGATTGATCAGGCACTTCCAAACTTAGCACATGGGCATCGTTGTGATCAGGGACTACTTGCATTGGAGTTGAAACCAGCTCCTCCAGTGTCTCCTGAACATCGGTATGTGGAACGTCTTCAAGTTTCTTTTGATCTGAAATTGGTATTGGCACATCAGACATTTGTGTATCAGAAATCAAGACCAACTCCTCAGACTTATCCGTTTTCTCTACTATCCCACCATTACCAATTTGCAGGCAACTGATCTGAACCCTCTGTTTCTTGTATTGCTCCATGGCTCTCTGAAAGTCAGAAATCACAAAGGAAAGAATAGAGTAAGCACATTTAGATTCAAAGTCCTATAACATAAACAGGAACAGAGTTTTGCTGTAACTGAGCTTCCAAAAATTTCAATCAAAATAATTGAAGTTCATTCAAAAACCAGTATTACAATATACATTTATGAAGCCAGCTTTCTAATAATACTATTAGTTACATGTGCCCAGACCACATCCTTAAGGGTTGAGTCGAACATAGCAAGAGTACCTGGTTTTGAGTTTATCACTTCATACTTAGTAATAAGGTCAGGTCTCAAGAAAATATTATTTACATCGAAATTTTGGAGGAGATCCAACAACCATTATCATGCAACACATCAATTGATAGATTTCAAAGAAATTTGTTCAAGTCATTAATCACCAAGAGAAAAATCATTAACTTAAACCGAAAACACCAAAACAAAATCTTCATGCCTTGACGACAACAAGAACATAATTTTGTCTTATTAAATATCATGCGCAACCAACACTTGCAGTTGCAGCCCTTAGACAAGAGCCACTAAACAAGCATTACAAACATGTCATACTGATTTAAAACTTTTTTTTCATTACAAAATTACCTGAAAAACAGAATCATCTGCTGCAGGAAAAAATGGAGGACTTAACAAAGCTTTGGTACTTTTAGGAACTGCTCTTCCACCATTCTACCAGATCAAAGGCGAAAATATATTATATGACAAAACCAATAAAATATATGCATGAGAAACAAAAAGAAAAAAGAGGTCAGATTCTCTTACCTTCAAATTTACAATCACAGTGGTTTCTTTATCGACAGTTGCAGTCTGATCCATGTCAAGTAAGCTCATACACTTGCTAAACAACTCTGGAGCAGTAAGTTCCTCTGAAATGTCAAGCTTAGCAAGATATGCACGATAACTATTAGCAATATAATCCTCACTTGATTTTTTTGAAGGTTCAAATGTCTTTTCATGCGAAGTTTTAGGTGAGATTTTAGAAGATTTTTTAGAAGAACTAATGGATTTTGTATCAACACTTTTCTCCTGAACACCATTATGATTATTTTCATACAGAGTCTGTTGACCTGACTGCTCAACCAATGCATCATCTGAAGGGACCTGAGCAGGGTGATCCTCCTTTTGGGATGTTGAAGGCAAGTAAATATTCACATCACCATTTTCTCCTTTCCATATATCTGCACCAGTTTCCCAACCTCGTCCACTCATTGGATGCCTATTCTGGTCCCAATCAGACCCTCCATAAATACGAGGTTCATCCCTAAAAACACCATTATTTCCATCCCATCCATGCAAGTGAGGAGGGCCTGATCCATCCATCATATTCTGCCACTCAAGAGGGCGCAGATGACCAGAGAACCTGTCAGCATCAGGTATATGATAAGGAATCCCAGAGCGATTGATGTCCATTGATGGTCTAACAGTGAACAGAGATGGAGCAGGAAACTGTGGCATCATTGCTTGAAAACCTCCGTGGGGTGGCCCATGTTGAAACATGAAACCATTAGGTACTGACGAGGACCAGTTCGGGGCACCCCTCCATGCATTTCCTTGTCCTCTTCCTAAACTGGGATCACCACTCCT
The DNA here is from genome assembly GCA_026122585.1 of Anacardium occidentale. NCBI lineage: Eukaryota > Viridiplantae > Streptophyta > Magnoliopsida > Sapindales > Anacardiaceae > Anacardium > Anacardium occidentale. Next base: position 408,582 of record JAJEJH010000045.1, read on the forward strand.
GCGGTAACGAGCATTCACATTAACTCTACCATCTTCTTCCAGTGAACCCATAAACGAAGGACTGCTAACTCCGCCCCTGAAAGAAGGGGGAGGTAATGAAGAAGATGAATTGCTCTGACCAGTTCTACTGTAATACAATAGATCATTTTGGGAGGGATCATCTGCCAAAGGTTTCTCCAAAGGTAATTCCCGACTTAGCCTATCCTCGCCAGCAGACAAGTCTCTGGGACCAATACTGCTCCTCTGTCTTGTTTCTTCAATGTCAAGACTTCGCCTGATGCCAGTTCTGTTCGCGTATCTGCGATCATGACTTGTTGAGGAAGGAGATCTTTCCTTCAAGCCTATCGGTGAAGCTTTTGAACTGGAAGACCTCTCAACTGATAACTCCCCCAAATGCCCATCATCAATTTTGCTGGTTCTCTCGGTTGATCTATACTTGGAACCTCTATCTGATACTCCTGAAAACCCAGTTACCTCCCTTGAGGAAATTGATTTTGGCCTTTGTTCTGTCCCGGAATCCCTGTACTTCAGATCTTCCTGCTTTAAATGCCTGCAGACAGAAATAAAATGTTATTACAAGTTACCATCATGTTAAAAAACAACATAAAACAAGACAATAAAATGACACATTCCACCATAAGAGCAAATGTCACCACTGAACACAATCAAACCTATATAAATATAATATCCGAAAAATGTGATTTTCTAACCTAATATCTTAGACGGTATACTATTGACCTAAATGCCAGTTCTTACAGCATTTGTTTATCAAAATAGAAAATCTGCAGGTCATAAAAAAGACACCTGTACTCATCGCCACCGTGTGAAATGGGGCTGGGAGAAGTCCTCCTTCTGCTACTTACACTAGAATCAACATAGGCATGACGTGACTGGGACCTTCCCCAATCTGCATCTGACTCAAGTCTACCGCTGCTCAAAGATTTACTTTCCATGTCAGGATAGTGTGTTTTGATACCTCTAGATTTAGTATCATTGAACTCATCCCGCTCATCAGGAGATCTCTTCTTTCCTTTGCTATCTTTGTATTTGGCACCCTGGTTCTCAAGGTGTGACCCATCATGATCAAGATCTCTATCACGGTCATGTTCAAGATCACGATCACGGTTTCGATCTCGGCCTCGATTGCTTTCTCGTTCACGCTCTCGATTGCGCTGACGGTAATGCCGGTCACGATCCAGATCTCGCTCCTGATCCCATTCACGCTCTATATCATTATCACGGTTGTGATCATGATCACGATCACGGTTACGGTCATGATCATGATCACAGTCCCTATCACGCTCCCGGTAGTGATCATGTTCAATATCAAAATCACGCTCATCATGATCACGATCAGGGTCATACTCACGTTCTCGATCATAGTCACTGTCCAGGGGCTTAGATTTCTTTTGTCTAGTCTCTGTTGCATCTTTTTCATCCCTAAAGTGCTTATCATCAGACCTACTACCAGTATGATCTCTAGCAGGGCGTTCATCTCTCCGCTTGTCATCTCGGTGTCTGCTGTCCCTGTCTATGCCTTCCCGGTACTTATCTCTGTATCTCTCATCCTTATGCTTCTCATCTTTCAGCCTTCCCTCAACAGCAACATTGTCTAGCCGTCTATCATTGATGTCTCCAATATCAACTTCAGGTTTATCCCGATCACCAGAACCATCTTTCCTTCTCCTAACTCGTCTCTCCAGCTGATTCTCAGATTCAGGACTTGGTAACCTATCCTGTGCATTTGCCTCTGCAAGGAGACACCAAACAATGTGTAAAGAGGAGCTATCATTCAGAAATGAAAATTAACCTAGAGATAGTCATCTATTCGGCAACTGAATGTACAAAGCTTGTGATATCTGATTCAAGGAAGTCTTGATTCATCAAAACAAAGACACTAAGCATATGATGTAAGATGGGACACCATATAACTCAGACATTCTATCCCCTCTAGAATGATAGGGCACAATTGCGTATAAAAATAACAATAAAAATACTGCTAAATGAGCATCATAGTGGCATTCAAACCATAAAAATAAAACAATTTGTTTTTTATAGAAAAAGAAATGAACAAACCTCACTATCCAAGATAATTGAACCACAAAGTGTCATAATTCATAGCAACCATAGAAGAACAACCTACTAATCACCTTAAATTTCATTAAAGAGCAGAATGCAAAAATAATAATTTCCATAAAAAACAGCAACTAGCAAATGGCATAAATAACTGTACATCTAAACTTGTGCTATTTTTTCATTTAAGAAATAGCAAGAGTCAATGCAAGAAAAAGAAAAAAAAAAAAAGGAACAAATTCAATTAGCATGAAACCTTATATGATACTAATCACCCAAAAACTTAATACATGATTATATTGAAATATCTGCATCAATGTGAGAATTGTCATATTAACTATATTATTAAATCAACAGTGAGAACCTTATACTTGAACCAAAGTAGACGTTGTTACGACAACCAATTATCCATTCAGCAGAAGAACCCACATCCAATAATTTTTATTCTCAGTACATTTGGCAACAAGTGCCTCATCATTGAAAACAATCCCCACTTCACATTTAAACAAAAAAGGTTAAAATTATAGTTCACTTTTATTAATCAAGTTATTTGCTCTAGCAAATAAGCTTTTATGCCAAATGTAACACCAAAAACTCTGTGCTGAATATCAAAGGCGTCAACCTTAATAAAATTTCATTTTTCACTTATAAATATTTCGAAAAATCAGATTAGTGAATTATTTTTGCAATGAAAAAAGTCTTCCATATAATTTGAAATCCATAAAAACTTTTCTTATTCCTAAAACCCACGAGAAAAAACTCTATTCCTAGTTTTGATGTATTTAAACTTAAATATTTCCTCATTAAATAGAGAACATATTAGGGTTTTCCAGTTCAAATCCAGCTTTAGTATTGTAGGAGGCAGCTGATATTCATAAATAAATTTCCAATCCCTACAAACATTTATTAGCAAATGTGAGGTCTTCAACAATCTTCCAATTCTTCCAAACTTAACTAGAGAACACATTCTTACTTTTTAATTCAAATCCAACAAGAAAACTTCAGGATCCCAATTGAAATTCAAGTCGTTAATCCTTTGCCAGAAACTACGCTCTGCATAGACTAGTAAATGCAGGGTATTGTCAAATTGTATGGAAAGCTAAAAATATGTTTCTATTAGTAACCACTGTATAGAACTAGAGTAGGAAAGTTTTTACACTAATTTACACACACACACAAAAAAAAAGCATATTTTGTTAAGAAGGGCCACACAAGTATGAAAATACCTGCTTTTAGATGCATAAGCTAAAATTTTATAGCAATATGTTCTTATAGTTTAGCAGCAAGAAGTATAGCTGGTCTCACACCTAGAAGATGGATTCTTATTAGCATTTCACCTTCGTGACAATAAGTCCAACTCTGACAACAAATAGTTTCAAGGTTGAATGGATATTGTTCCTATTTTAAAATGAAAGTATGGTTTTACAGATTCCAAACAATTCTTCAGTAATGTTATTTAATATGCAAAAACTCTCTATCAACCACTCAAGTTCCTATCAAATCAAATTTCTAATTATATAAATTGCAAGACCAGATATAATCAATTAATTCAACAAGAAACTAGAGTTGAATTAGCAAGCAAGGTAACCTTAAATATATTAACACTAAAGAGGTCTCAAATTAACAAGATAATAAACCCAGACAAGTGAAAAGCATACCACATCATTGGCAAAACAATTCTCAAATTGATTATAAAGTGCCACACATCTTTATTCCCCAGCCTAGTAGTATATGTGAAGCACACAGCAGAAACTAATCCTTAAAAACTCTTTGTTACCCCAGTAACAAAAGGTATACAGAAAAAACCGCAGAAACACATTGACAGCACAAATTCATAGGCTTCCTAATGACTAAAAAATCAATTTTTTTTCCTCAAATGGAAAACTATTAAACTTTGATCCCTTCCAAAAAAATGGTTAGGAAAATCTTTCACGCATTCTTAAGAGTTCATTCACTGAACAAGGATTAACTTAAGAGTTGAGGGTCAAAACAGCTTCTTTTTCTCTTTTTTGTTACACCAGAAACTTTCATGTGTGGAGACAATGGCTCACATAAGAGTTGTAAAGCAGTTCACACAAAAAATATAGAATACAATCATCAAAAAGGCCAGAGATCCTTGACAAAAAAAAGTTCCCCTCGAATGAACCTAACCAAAAAAAATCATGACAGGCCACTGTTGTCCCTCATATCAATTACGCCTCTTAATTGTACTAATCAAGAAGAAGGGGCTTCTTTAATTTCTAATGACACGCAGACCTAAAACTTAATTCTATCCTGACATAAGGAAAACTGAAAACATGAAAAAGCAAGCTTTAGATTTGATTCAAATTACTCAAGCAGCACTGCTTCCAACTTACTTAATACACATTTAACCTAGTTTTATCCTAAAGCCTACATCCAAAAACAGTACATACTATATATTTTTTGTTGCAAGTAGATAAATCATGCATAAAAATCAATTAACAGAAATGCTAATGTTATATGTTAGCCAATTAGAAACAAATCTAAGTTAACAAAATTATAGCAGGTACCAATTCTTATTCATATAGAATAATCTTTTTTTATTCAAACACTATCTGATATAACTTTGATTGCCTAAGACTCCTTTGCAATCCAATGCATACTTCTTAATCTTAATCAACTGCCAATAAATACTGTCATATATAGGAATTGCCCAGCATCCATTTTAAACAATCAACTTGGCCAACCAACCATAATGCTATAGCCATCCTCAATTTTAACAGCACATACAGACTACAAAATCACATCTGTGAAAAAATAAAAGGATAAACTAAACCCAAACAAAATAAATCAGAAACAATTAACGGGTCCATTTGAACAAAGCCATAAGTTGACCATGCATGAAAATAAGAGGCAAACCACTTGAAGCCTAAAAAAAAGTTGGGAAAATAGCAGTTTGCAGCATATCAATCCTTTTGATTCCTACAATGCTTGCTATTAAAACTGATCATATTTGCATCAGCAAATTGAACTAAGTGTCTAAATTAGTCAAAGTTAACCAAAATGTTATTACATAGAAGAACAGAGTAACAAAAATAAGCATAAGCGATACACAAATTCATACATAGTGCACCATCAATCAGTTACCTTACCAGTTTTTTCATTTATACCCAGTTGCTTGTTATGCTCTTCACTCTCATCAAATCTCTCACCTTTCCCATCCTTTCCCTTCCTCTCCCTCTCCCTCTCCCTCTCCCTCTCCACTTCTCTACTCTCCTTTCGACTCGATTCTCTGTGCTTCCCCTCACTCTTGGACCTCTGTAGCTCATCGTCATCTCTCCTCTTACTCTTCGTTTCGATTGAAACTTTGGATTTCCTCGAACCACTCTCAGTTCTATCATCCTCGCCGCCGCCATTCCACCTGTCATTCCCACTATCCTCGGCACGGTCTTTCCGACGCTTAGACGAGGAACTATATTCCTCATAGTCACCATTTCCAGAACCAAATACGTCCTTACTCTCCTTCGAATCAAGCTTCCGCTTCTCACCCGAGCCGCCCAAGTCCTTTGAAACCCTAACACTACTGCTCTCATCCCTCCCTTTCCGGTCCTTCAGGCTTGAGTCCCTCTCAGAATCTGAGTAATCCTTCGCGTCTCTCGAACTCCTCTTGCTGGATTTGTGCCTCGAACTCCGCGGCATCTCTACCTAAAATCCCAAAACACTAAACGAAACCCTAATTCCTCGCAACCGAAACCCTAGCTTCAAATCCGAGACTTAAAACCTAACAAATCAAAACAAAACAATACTCTAGCGGAGTGGAGATAAAGATTCGAATATTTAATAGCACGAACTGTAGACACAATAACCGGACAGGATCACCGGAGTTGAACAGGGGAAGGCGGGGTTAAGAAATTGGTACCGAAAGTGAGGGGAATTACAAGAGGACCAGGAAGAAACGGAGAGAGATTTGGAGATTGTAGCGAGGATAAATGTGGAAGAGCATGTGATTGTTGAAGACAACAGGTGTGTTTTTTGTGTCTCGTTGCGAGGGCTTTTTTGTGTTTTTGTTTTATTGCGAGAGGTAGAGTGTGTGTTAACGAGACTCGCAGAAGACTTGAGGATGATAGTTATGATTTGTCGAAAATACCCCTAGGTGTTTTATTGTTTTACGGTTTTATCCTCCGGGTGTTTGGATTGAATTTTATAGTAATTACTTGATAATTATGGTTTCCTGATTGGGCTGGACAGCGCTGAATCACCCAATAAGAATGCGACACGTTGAAATGATTAGATGGAAGAAGCAAGTTGACTGTAATTAATGTGAATTTCTTGTCTTATTTAATTGTGGTAGAGTAAATTGTATGTTCCCTCCTAGCCTGTCAAAATTTTTCTCATAATTTTAAATTAACAAAAAATAATTTTAAAAAATTAAATATTTAAATTGTATGAAATTTTTTTACCTCTGCTTTTCATTCTTACCCCGTCTTCCTTGGAACATTTAATTTCTCCGTGATATGATTCCAAAGTTTAATAAAAAATAGGTTTTTGATCAATTAAATAATCAATTCATGAATCAATTAATTTGATTATCGATGATATTAATATTATATAATTAAAATTTTAAAATAAATTTTAGTTATATAACATTAATAAAATAGTTTTAAGTTTTGATTTAATATTATTTATTTGGTTCAATCTTTGAATTAAGTTTGTCTACTAATTAAATCATATTTTAATTAAATTTAAAAAAATATTTTTTTTGAAGGATAAGCTTGGAAGCACATGGGCCAGCGCAAAAGAAACCAAGGAAGGCTAGATCCAAGAGGCTATACGGCACGATCCAAGGGACAGGTATTGCTGATTTTGCAGTCTGACCACCGATCCTGTTTGTCGGATTGAGAAAGGGTCAAAATTAACGGGCAACGACAGACAAACTGCCTAAACCACGTGGCGTCACTCGGTAGCTTACTGTAGAGTACAAGCAAAAGCCTCACCGGAGAGAATCAATGAAGGGCAGGAAGATATTTGGAGGCTGCACACGTAGGCATGAGCAAAACTCATGGCACAACGCTTCAACCGTATTCTCTCACGTAACTTTCACACGCTCCTCCTTCTATTTACACCCTTCCCTCTTCAACCGTTCTCCAACTTAGCTGTTTCTCCCGTACTTTAACGCTATTTCCTTTCGCTTCCTCTTTGTTTGGTAAGTTTCTAAACAACTTAAAATTTACTCTACATGTCCTGAATTGTGCATTCCTTTCGTATAATTTTTTTTTTTCCCCATTTCTTTGTATAGTTTAGTGGGTTGGGTTTAAATTTAATATATTTTTTGTTATTGTAAGTAGTGATTCGGTTTATCAGAATTGAACTTAAACTTATTCTAGATGTGTTGAATGATCCATTCCTTTGTATAATCGTATGTTCTTTTTCATTTCCTGTATAATTCAATTGGTTAGATAGGAATACTGATTTTTTTTTATATGTATAATCGAGTGGTTTCTTAACATGACACGAGAATTAAACGTCTAGAGCTGTTTTTGTTTTGAGAACGATCGAAAGTTGTCTCTTAGCAGTTGGCTAGATGGCGCTATGTGGGATCAGTGCCAGTCCGGGTTTAGAAGGTGTTGAGAGATGGAGTTTAAGTGGGAATTTGTCGACAAGGCTGATTAATAGGCAGTTTAGAGTGAAGTCAAAGTCGTGTGTGATTGGAGTACAGTGTTCATCTTCAAGGAAGGTTGCTTCCGGAGTTGAATCTGAGGTTGTTTCTGTTGAGGAAGAAGAGTCAGGGGATGTTATGAGGTTCAAGATGTCTGATTTCAAGGTTCTTGATCGTGTTAGCCTTGGCCTTGCTGGGCGGGTATGTTTATGTGGAGAATTGAAATGTTCTTTTGAAAATTTGATGGTGGGATTTGATTGTTTTCCTGATTTGATTGCATTGGGACTTTTTGTAGGCTGATGAGATTGTTTTTGAAGCCACTGTGAATGATTCTAAGAGGTTTGGTTTCTTTTTTGTTTCCTTTTTATTATTTTCACTAATCTGTTAGGCGTGAGCTTATTATGTTATATTGTGAGATTGCAGCCCTTTGTATAACACAAGAGTTGTGCTTCGAAGACTTACTAGTTTTCAAGCTCAGCGTAGGGGCAGACGGGCAATAGAGGTTAGTAAACTGATATTTGTTGCTTTTTGGAAATTGTATCCTGCTGTAAGTTTCCTAATTGTTGGAATGTTCTATAGGTATTGAAGAAGCTTGCTCGTCGTAGACTTATGTATCATTCTTATTCAATGCAAGTTCACGGCTATGTCTCTTCACAGAAAAGTAATGGCTGTGGCTCATTTACACTTGTCCATGGGGTAAGTCATTCCCAATGTAAGATGGATATATATGCTGCCATTATCCACCTATATTTCAGAGATGATCATGACAAGCCTCAGCCAAAAGCATATTTGTGTTGAGATGAGGCTTGATTGCCTTATCAAAGCTCACACTCACAGATATGTGTGGAAAAAAGAAAAGGATACAATAGTTTGAGCATTTCTGTCTGTTCTTATCTGGCAGTATCATGGCAGTTATTCTTTACGACATTGGCTTCAACAAGCAGATTGGCTTCCAACCTTAGAAGCTACTCTTGCATTGGATGAGGAGTCTGTTCGGAGGGTGGGAGATGACTCGGTTGGAGGCCCTGCCATTTCTCGGCAGTTGCGACTTATTCGAATACTAATGAGGGATCTTCTAATTGGAGTATGCATATCACTTCTGGTTAATGGGGCTGTAAATTTTACTTACATTAGCAATAAACTAGAGCTATGGTGTCATTGTGGTTTATCTGCTTCAGGTGAATTACTTGCACAGCCATGGACTTGCTCATACAGAATTGAGGCTGGAGAATGTGCACATAAGCCCTGTAGATAGGCATATTAAAGTAAGTGCCAATGATCATGATATAAGAATTATGCTTTATGACTCTTGCTGTTGATTATAATGTTCTTAGTATTCTCCTGTAAAACATCAACTTCTGTTTGTGTAACCATTGGAAGACATTGTGACATATTGAAAGATAGTTGTTGACAAGTTATCCAGTATTTTATGACTGCATTTCTGGATTAATTGGAATGCTATGATGTGTATGCCCATCACTTTATGATAAGTTGATGGTGATTGCAGTAAGATCTTATAGATGTTCAGGATTTGATATATGTTGGACTTTGCAATGTGAATTGACTGAGGCTTATAGGATTCTATAGCTAGTAGATGTGGTAACTGAGGCTTCTTAATTCTTTTTCCTTTGTTTATCCCATACTTCTAACCTACACAACTTTTATAATGACCTTGATAGGTAGGAATACTGGGAAATGCTGCTGACTTACATGAGGATGGTCCAAACAGTAGCACATTGGACAATAACATGGATAGGCGACAAATGATGATTGCATTTGACATGAGGTATGGTGTTAATAAACTGAGATTTACATTTGTGTTTAAGTAAATGACCCCAGGGGCTCGGCCTAATAGGAAAGGTAAAGGTCATTCAAGTTGGTGGCTAGAATTAAAACTAAGATGAAACTAATAACTTCTGATTTATTATGTCCAATCAGTTTGGATTGATCGGCTAATAAGAGTAGGGGTTCTTAGGTTATAAAATAAAATGTAGAGGACAATCATGGACTTGATTCTATTTCATACTTGTTGCAAAGATGTGTTGGATTCATGATGGCAAAAATGGTGTTGCGAGAACTTATGGTTCCCTTAATCTTCACAAAGTTCAAATCATTCCTCACACAGGTATAATCTGCTAAATCTTCCAATTTAATATGATTGTTTCAATTTTAGAACTTAAAAATCAACTAAACTCTGGAACTTGTATTACATCAATAAACCTTGCTGAAAATGGCTATCAATTTTTAAAATGTTAACTTTGATCCTTTATTTCAAATTGAACCATATTTCATTTGTGTGCAAGTATAGGGAAATGATCCTTCATGTTTGCGCGAATTTCTTCTGCAAGTCCTCAATAGGAATTCTCCATCCGGAAATGCTGGACTTCAGGTACATATTTTTTTCATGAATGTAATTTATTTCCCCCCTTTCTGTCTTTAAAATAATTCTTTCATCTAGTAACATTTTTGCAGATACTGGATCGGAACTGGGGAGCAGGTTGGAATCTTCTATCATTGTTGCTAGCCACCAAGCCTTCTAAAAGAATAAGGTGTTCTATCTGCAACAACAATGAGAATTTTTTACATCCATGTACAGCATATACTAGAAATACAAATTTTACACTGGTTTTTTTTAACTGAATTTGAATTTAAAACAAATATTTTTAATTAATTTTGCTATTATTTAAATCTATAGTGATTGCAATTTTGGGAAGAAAATGCAATTGACAACAATCTCTACTAAATGTTCTTTTGAAGTTGCCTAGATGCTCTTAGACACCCATTTCTGTGTGGACCTAGATGGCGAGTAGTCCCATCCATGGATATGATCAGGTGGGGTCTTGGGTCAACTGCAGTGAGAATTACTGAGGAGTACATATATCGCCAGCCTCAGGTATGTGGATATTTTCCTTTTCTAAAACAAATTATATGCTCTGGTTCCCATACAATTCATCATTATTCATGGATGAGTGTCTGTCTTTTCCTGCACTAGTCTCCTGGGAATGTTAACATGGAGAAGCTATGGTTTGTGGAGTCACATAACAGCTGCCATATTCAGTGTCATAAGGGTTTGTTCTGTTAGGTGTACTGTATAGACCTGGCAAACAAGTGGGTCGGGCTAAGTCAAAATAGGTACAGGGTCAAAATTGGGTTGATAGATATTGTAAGCCTTGTACCTACAGGAACGACATATAAAAACCTTTAAGAATTAGAATGAGAGATGTAATGCAAGTTATTAAATTATGTACAACGCACAAAATTAAGTTGCCAGACAATGAAGAAGCAAAGAAATTTGGATTGAATCAAAGAAGAAGAGGAGTATGAAGTTGAAGAATCATATGTAGAAATTAGAGAGAAAGATGAAGAAAATGAAAAAATTGCAATCCACATGCAAGAAAAGATGGGTATTTTGCATGCATGGGTCTAAATGTGTATGAGTCTAAGAATTTAAAATCCATACCCTTCTTTTTTGTGGGTGCCTGTGGGTACCTGACAACCTGCACATTTGCCAAGTCTAATATTGTACCCCTTTGTAGCTAAGAAACTCCATGTTTCAGTCTGAGACCTTCAATGGAGTTTTACAAAATACCATGTTGTCTTTGACTAATCTGGAGCATGTTGGATAGACATTGCATATCAATTAAGCTTCCATATCTTCAAGGGATCTTCTTGCCACATGTGAAGCTGTACTAGAATTTGTTATGTTTGCACTTCAGGCTGTTAACATATATGGCAGCAACTTACTTCCTGCAGAAGTTTGATTTTATTTAAAGATATGAGTTAACTTGTGATGGTTTCATGTTTTAGCGTGCTAGGCTTGCCCACTTCATCGAATTAATGGAGATGCTGAATCCTCATTCGAAGCCAAAGGTAATGGATTTGATGTTCATCTTTATGCTCTTAAAAATTTGTATAAAATTGGACTGGAAAATGCAGAATTGGCTGGAATTCCTACCTGGAAAATGGCGTCTATTATACTGTACAGGAAGGCACATAGGATTGACCCTTCGACAACCTCCTGCACGCGTCCTTGTTGGTGATGTGCATCTAACTATTGCTAGAGCATCGAAGGCAAACACAAGCCTTTTGCTCACCTCTGATATTGGCTTCGGAGTCCTGATGGGTCAAGATTGGCCTCATGACAAGTCTGGTATTACTGGGAAAATGGAAATAAACTCATTATTTAGATTAACAGCAGGAAGACGGCTGTATCTCAAGGAAGAAAGAACTACAGGAAGATTATCCTTGAGTCAGTCAAATGCCCACAATTCCTTAGTTCAAAAATTATCAGGTAGAAAATGGAAGAAAGCACTCCCCTTTAAGGAGCTTCCATCAAGCCTTCCAGTGGCGAAGCTTGTTTCTGGCGACATTGAGGTGACAATGAGTCTTGACGACCCGTTAAATCAAAATGTTGATACTGCAAGAAATGTGGTTCAAGAAGTTAGGACACAAGTTCCACCCGAAATGTTTGATTTGTCAAAGTTTGTGTGTGGAACATATGTCGACTCTAGGCTGTTAGTCCTTCACGGTGTGAACGGTTCTGCTCTCTTGTTTACAAGGTCTGCTGTAAAAGAAAGATGTAGATAACAATTTGTTGTATTGTTATTCTCATATTCCTGTACTAGTTGATTGTGTATCAGAAGGGTTCCTATGTATGATAGAATTGAGATGAATTCATAAAAAAATAAGACTTAAAAATGGTATACCTTTTCAAGATTAGAGAGAAGAGTTGACTTTGGTTTGACAGCCGGTCTAACCCGTCAAACCCAAAAAACCCATACCGAGCCTTTGATCAAGTCAAGGCTTGGTTCGATAACTTAAAAATTGTAAGCCTCTAGCATTTTTTGAAAACACTAAAACTCCCTCTTAAGTTTACAAAAAGCCCTCACTATCAGCTCATGTCTACGTTTACAATCTTTCTGCAAATGCCAAGAGCCAACCTTTAACATTCTTAATCAAATAGAAATCACAGCTAAAATTCACATATTGAAAGTCTTACACGTTTGTGATCCGTTCTTTTTTCATTTAAACAGAGTAGTGTAAAACAGATTGACAATTCTAAGACTACATTTCATGGCGCCAAAAAAATTGACTGCAAAAATATGCTAATAATTATAACAGGAATATGGCAGCATTATGTTTTGCCAACAGATATAATCAGAACACCTACCCTGACATGACACCAGATTGCTAGAACCAAGCCAAGCCCGATAGTCACAGCATTACATTCTATCAAGCTCGATCTTTATGAATCATGCATCACATTCAGGACTCGCACACAAGCCAGATGCCATAGAATGAATGAAGGTCAAGCGAACTCTCACCAGCTTAGAATGTAAGCCAAAAGTAGCTTCTCTTGAATCCCAGAAGTAGTCATTTTGGTTAGATCAGTCCTTGGCGCTGCAGATCAGTGCATGTCTTCTTGTTGTAGTTGTTACCCTCTTTATCTTCATATTCTTCTTCAAGATCTGGGCGCCACTTGTTCACACCTTGACGTTCTTGAATTTTCTTCCACAGATCTTTGGCTTCCTGCACAACAAAAGAATTTGGATTATTTGCTGACAAGGGCAAAAAAATTATTAATCAATGTTGTAGCTGCAGTACACATGTAATTTGGAGTCGCACACAGTTCTATTTATCATTTTCATCACATATCACAACCTTCTGATCATGTTCTTTCTTTACCACAGAAAAATAATGGTCATCAACTGGATATAAACATACTGATCATCAGATTGAGTTAAAAACTCTAGTCGAGATGAGTAAAACAATAACATTGATCATTCCTGTTGCAGGTTGAGATCAATATTTCACAGGTTCCGGAAAAGTTAAACCACATTAAGACAAAAATGCCACAGAAAAGTTGGTACAGGGAACTAATTCATGCCAATGACAAGTTCATACTAAAGGATTGCTTAGATCAAGTACTTCTGAGGAAAAAAAGAAAGAAAAAGAGAAAGAGATACCTCGATTGATGTGATTTCATTAAAGTTTTTGGTGTTTGGAATACCGAGACAATGCATTCCATGTTGATGAAGCCATTCCTTGAAATGCCGCTCAAAAACTCAACGTCCCCAATAGCTGTAGTTCCCAGATATTTCACACTTGAATTCCTGAATTCAAAAATCAATAATCTTGTGAGCCATAACCCTCACTCTCCAATAAAACTTCATCTGTATTCCTTCTAAATTCAAAAAAATGAGCATAAAATATTAGAGCAGAAAGTAACTGTCCCAGACCATGAAGCTATACAGCCAATAAGGTATAGGTTTCCCGTCCCAACCTATTGGTAATTTTAAGGGATTGTAGATCTGCTGCTCTTCATCATCACTTTCAGTGTCAACTCGGGTCTCCTCCTGCTAAAAAATTTAAAAGCAAGCAACAATTAGTTATCTGATATCACAACAAACTAGAGGGAATTCAATCTGTAACAAAATACCTAAAAACAATGTCTAGTCTAAAGGTAACAATTCAACAGCAGAAAGTGAGTTAACAAGCAAGCCAAGTGCCTCCCAACTCCAAAAGGCGGATGATTAATTACTTGCATTATATACTAGCCTTAAATTACATATGTTGTACTTAAAAAAATAATATCCCAGATATAATAAACTTTAATGTGGGAAGTGCTTGCAATGATTTTGGGTGTCTGACATCCACTATTCCATCCTAGACAAGAATAAACCATAGCCCCACCCCCATGCATTTGATAGATGGATAAAACCTCTAATACAGCATCTCAATTTAAAATCTGTGCTAAAATTATACAGAAATGATGACCTGTACTGACAACTGAAAAAGGCTATAACAAAAAGGTACTTACTTCCTCACGTTCTGCTTCCATTTCCTCATATGTCAAAGCTTGTTTCTTCTCAACATTTTGTTTTGTTCGTTCAATTGCCTGCACATGGTCAAAGAAAACTTGAACATATAGCAGTTACCAAAAGAATAACAAAATCAATATGCTGACTAGTAGTGAATATGAACCTAGTAGCACAATGCATATTACATTTGACCAAGAAAACAAGGACAAACTAAATAAATAATCAGCAAATGCTAACCTCTTCCAGTAAGTCACACAGCTTTTGCATCTTAGCCTCCATCAAGTCAACGTCTTTTAAATTGCCAAGTTCTTGCGGTGGTGGCGCAACGCCATTTTTTCAGGCCCACGCAAACCTTTGGCAAAATGTTTCCTGTCCAACTTCTCCAGAGGAATATGCTGCAACCAGAAAAAGAGAAAAAGAACACATACAATGAGGGAATAGATCAACTCAATTTCCTAACAAAAGCTTCAAAGAAATTTACATCATTTAAAGTACTACTCTCCTGGAAGGAGGAGGCAAAACGTAATGCTTAATGACATCTTCAGTCTAAGGAGCATATTTTTGCGTATTAACACCTTTTCAAGCCTTACAGTAATAGTATCAGCCAGAACTCAGCAGGCATCCTAAGATTGGTCAAGTTTCATGATTCATTAAATAATGCATTCCAAATGAAAATTTACCGATTCATATCCACAGACACTTGAGTTGCCTATGCCCTCCTTTAGCAGAATATTAGTAAATCATAATAGGAAACTATTTCAGAAAACCAGAGCGCCACCACAAATATGTTCACGTGTTATGTATTTTCATTTCCTCTTTACTCTCATACAATATATTACATAAAAAGCTAGTACTATCACCTTCATAAGGAAAAGCCTCTCTGCACGCTGCTGTACTGTACCACCACTCTTCAGTCCTAATGCAGCCAATGCCTACCAGGCAAGAAATGAGGAAAACCTAAATAAATATAAAGGAAAGACCACTAAATATATTGATTGAAATTATACAAGATCATGCAAATAAAAATTATGCAAGCAAAAAACATGCTGGAGGTGTAATCTTCTTCCAAACAGAGAAAAAAACATTTCAATTAACACCACTAAAAGCAATTCACAATTCTAACTAATATCTAGCATTTCAGAAGGAGCAGTGCTCACTCAAAAGGTCTGAATTGATTCCAAACAGCTCCTGAATGCCAAAGACAATAAGATTCAGATAACCTAGCCTAGAGGTTGAAATACACTTGCTTATTGTTTGGAGTTCTATTGACTGCATATCTAACTTGCTTTCAAATGGTCTAAGCTTTTGGAAAACTAGATTATACCAAAGAATCAAACATCTACTCAAGCACATACTTTTCATAGTAACTAAATTAACATTAAACAGACAACATCAACTGAAAAAGCCTGAACTATAACCCCAACAATAAATATTGGCACATCCACAGTTGTCAGTTATAGGCACAATTACCTAGGTTGCCTGCAGATGCCTTTGAAATTATAAGTTGCAAGTTGCACATACAAAAATGCAGTTCATGAAACGAAAATGTTAACTGGAAGTAATAATACAAACATAATGGCCACCCTCACCTCCTTCAACTTTTCAGGACCCACTTCAATTAATTCTTCAACACTGCTGTAATAATCAAGATCTGTAACAGTATGCTCAGCAGCAACATGTCCATTCTGATGACCTTCATTAACCCATGCTGGAATTATGCCATGGGTACATTGCTCTTCAAAATCAGCCTCAACCTTTCACACTTAGCAATTAAAAACCAGTAATACCAAAAGAAGACAAAAAGAACAAAGAAATTTTGTCTCTCATCCATGTACAAGACCAAAAAAAATGCACTCTTAATGAATATAGAATTGTCCTGAAATGTGGGGATAAAAACTAGGCTCTCATGTCAATCAAATTCCAGAACTTCAAAAATGGAAGTAAATAAATGAAACACATGAAATTTCACCTTTGAGAATATTCTATCCAGATCTTGCAGTGGCTCAGTCCGCTGAAAAATGTAAATTAAATACTCGAGCAGATTTTCCATATATTCCCTGTATTGCCTGCAGAAAATCATAACAAAAGGAAGTATTCCAAATCTTGACTGAATAATGGAGAGGAACAAGTAAAAAGAATAACAACTTACTAATCAGACTGACTAAAAGCATGTCAAAAGAAAAACAGCCTTTCAACAGTTACCTTGTCATCTTCATCTTCCGAGGGATCTTAAGTGGCTGTGAAAAAGCTGAGTGAATGCGTTCTCCAAACTTAAGAGTTGATGTACTGATTGAACAATTCATGCAAATCTAGGTACCAACCAAAGGCTTCCTGAATAAATAAATAAATGTCACTACAAGGGACTGAAAAAGTATATACATAAAAATAAAAATTCTGTGACATATTCTTCCACCTAATAGACAAACAATATCCAGATCACAATAATATTATCTTTACACGTTCAAATCATAAATTTTCTTCTTCTTCTTGACTTGAAGACCCACAACCCGCATACAAGTATCATGCACTACTAAGCATTGATTAACTAAAATTCAGCTTATATACCTCTCCACTAAACTCAATTAGCGGTTCCTCCTTTAGCAGATTTTCATATTCCTCATTAGCATCAACAACACGTGCAGCTGGATGCCTCCTATGGTACTCACGAATCAGAACATATTTTAAAAAAAAAAATTCAGCCAAATTATAGCAACCAAATTGCAAAGCAACTTTCTCCAAATTTCCAATTCTAAATACAAAATTAAAACACCAGTTACTTCTTTTAATCTATCATAAAACGCACTAAATATGTTTGTTCCTGTCGCAGTTTGGCCTCCAAGAGCTGCAATCTCATCCTTCCTCGCACCATCTTTATCTTCATTAATCTCAACCTACGAAAACAGATACCACAAAATAATTTCCTGCTAACTTCGCAATCAAAAGACAACCAGAAAAAAGGATCCAAAATTTAGGATAATTTACGAGTTTTTTGGTAGTAGCGGTGATTGCATCGATCATGTTACAGACGCGGTGAGTCTGAAACAATCTGTCCTTGTTGGAGCCGGGCTCCTTCTGTAGATCCTTCCTACTAAACGTTCGACCCGCTCCACTTCCTCGTGAGCCGCACGGGTTACCCCTAGTAGAGTCGACGACATTGTAGCTCTCTCTCCGCCGGAGCCGGAGCCGGAGCCAGAGCCGCAGGGTTAGTGTTTTTAACTTTCTTATTTCAAAATTGATAACGAAACTACGGAATTGCACGTAACACCTTATTGGCTTGTAGTCTGTGTAATGCAGGAATAAGTAACCATTATTGGATTTGGCTCCTTCTCCGAAATAACTCTCTATGCCCCAGCGATAAGTCGGAGTGATTCCTTGGCTGATTTCTCCCCACTCTCCAACAAATTAAGGGCTCAAGTTATCAAAGAATCACTCTCAAATTAAATTCTTGAGCAAGAAGTGCAATTCCCATTGTGTGTATTAGAGAAAACGGTTGTAATTGCAATATTTATTGCATTGTGTACATCTACAATGATCGCACGCTCCGAAAAGGTCACCAATATAATTGTGCAATCCCTCGTAAACAACATTCATGTTTTAGTCTCTCTTTGCCTCCAATACCCACTGTGAGCAATATAGCTGATTATTTTCTTCTTTGCCAACTGTTATAAAAAAGGTTTCATGGTACTTCTCCTTTGAAAATGCAAATGATAGGATGATAGCATTCCTGAAACCCTCAAATCAAACCTCCCATTGTCATAGAGAAGAATTCGAATCGCTCGTCATCGTCTGTCTCAATGTGTGTCACAGTTTCAAGATTTTGTACCTGCATATTGTAACAAAGCAATGTCATGAAATACTCTTCAAGAAATCCCCTAAATGAGTTCCAAGATACTTTTTAATTTAAATATTTTCATTTTATAGAATTTAATATTGATAAATATTTATGCTGCTTTACATTAAAAATTTGTTATTAAGCTTTCTGTTTTAAAACAAAGGCCCAAAGACTTATTTCCACCTGAAGTTTTTGTGGATGATAATCTCATTTAAAAATTTTTAAAAAAAATTCAATGTTCGCTTATTAACTAATATTTTTTAATTTTATTAATATTTTTATAAAATAATCAAAATATATTTCATAAAAAAATATTAATATTAAAAAAGTTAAACATAAAATAATATAAATATAATACTAATAAATTATAAAATTAATAAAATAATTTAAAACTAATAAAATTTCAAAAATTTAAAAAAGCAAACTACAGCCACTATTTTAATTTTTTACATTTTAAAATGTTCTATTAATTTGTTTGAATTTATTATTATTATTTTAATAATATTTTATATTTTAATTATTTTTATATAATTAATTTTATTATTAATTAGTTTTTAAATTTTTTATACATAAAAATAAAAATATTTATTTGATCATTAACATTTAATCGTTAATCATTAAATTTAATTATCAAAAGTGAGTATTTTTTTTTTTTAAGTTAATAAATAAGATTTTGTCATTTAAAAAAATCTTAGGTGGAAATAAGTTTTTTGGCCCAAAATAAATAACTGAAAAAAATAATTGGATAAAAGTAATGTCAATAATACTAAAAAAAATAGTCATTAAAAAAAAAGAAAAAAAATCGTTGTTACGATGAGTTCTAGTGCAACGATGTTGGTGAGGCATAACAAGCTAATCCTTCTTTAGCTCAAGCTTGACTTTTTCAAACCAAACACCAAACGAAGTCCAAGTAGGCTCGGTCGAAATCAATCTCTATATAAGGGTTATTTATGTCATTTCTTAAACTTTCAGGGGATTTTCGGAGTTGACAAACCACAAGGTAGAAACTAAAAACCCCAAATTTCATAATTATTAATTAGAATGGAGTCTCTGTAACGTTACAGACAGGCCCGTGCCCGCTGTGAAAAAAAATAAAAATGAAAGCTCTTTGGTTTCTCTTTAGGTAGCCAAGCCAACGTACTTCCGATTCGTGTCCGATCTACCTTTCCTGGTGTCCTTCTAAGTCTCTCAAAATCATTTAGTAAAGCTTAAATGTGGAAGCTGAAGCAGCTGATACCAGGGGATGATGATGAGCGAGAAGCGACTTTGTTAGATGAAGAATCAGACGGCTTCTGTTCTCTCTCTTACACGCAGGTGCTTCTTTCAACATATCCCACAAGTTTTCACTTTCTGTTTTCATTCATTTACTTTCTTCGCTCATCAAGATCATCTTTTAGTTAAAAGGGTTTGTGGGTTTTTTTTTTCTTGTGCAGAGAATGTATGCATTCGCTGCGTGTTTGGTCGGCGGTTTCACTTGTATGATTCTGGTACGGCTACTTCTGAAACTGATTTTTTTTTGTCAGTAAAAAATTGAGTCATTGTGTGAATGTAAAAAATTAAAATGTATATTGATTCTGGCTTTAATTTTGGAAGCAAGAAGTGCTTTGGGTTTGGCTTGTAAAAACACTGGTGAAACCTCAAGTTCTGTAAGTTAAGACAATGATAATATGAAGAGGCTTAATGCCTAAAACTTAATTGTTAATCTGATTATATTCAAAAGTTTCTGCCATTTCTTTCATATATGGTTAGAATAGCATGATTTAGAGTGGTTGGGGGCAAAGTTTAGGAAGCATTATAATGAGATATTTGCTCATATTCAGTGAGAAAATTCTTGAATTTATAGCAATTGAAGTGTGAATTTTGAAAGTTTTAAAGATGCAAGGGGGATTTATTGTTAAGTTTCTGAGTGGAACCAAAATAAAAGTAAACTTTTGGTGGTTCTTCAAGTTTTTTCTCGTAACTTTTTCCTTCTTTGCAGTCAATGGTTGTGGTTCTCAAACCCATCAAATTTGCAATATTATTCACTCTTGGCAATGTGTTGGCTGTTGGAAGGTAGGTTGATTGATGCATCAAGGAATTAGTGCTACATATTATGTAATGTTACTGCTACTTGTCTGCTCTTTAATGATATCCTGAGCTTAAAATCCTAGCAACTTTCTCAGTTTTAGTGATCTTATCAACCGCATTGTTAGAATCATGGTCTTTTTCTTAATCCTAGAAAGAGTGGTCAATCTACTTCTTTTGCATCTTCATTTCATCTAAAGAATCAGATATACTTTTCCCATGTCCAAAGATTTGACAAATTTGGTAAATCTGCTCTTTCCTTTTCCTTATTACAACATATGGATTATTGTTGACTTCAACAAATTCCACAATATTCACCTGTAGAAGTTTTATAATAAGTTGTTATGTATTGAAGAGATGACGTTATAATGCTTAACGTTGAGTCTCTTGTTTTCAGCAATGATTTTCTCCTTGCAATCACATTAACTTGGTTCAACTGAATATTAATCCCCCCAATGTCTCAGATTCTAAATCTTTCTGTGTTTGGCAGCACAGCCTTCCTTGTTGGACCCACACAACAGTTAAATATGATGTTTGATTCCACCCGTCTTTATGCAACAGCTGCTTACCTTGGATTTGTTGTTATAGCTCTCATTTGTGCTCTCTTGGTAAGTTTACACACTGGATCCGATAATATATATCTCTAAATGCTTGAGAATTGTAAATTCTAAGTGCTGAAACATCTGACCATTTTTTCTTTAATCAACGCCTTGTGCATCTGTAAGCTCCCTCAGTTTATGTAATTGGGAGAATCTTAATGCATCTGCCTCTGTGTTTTCTTTCTCTCTTACTCATGTGCATTGAGATGTTGAAATGGATCCAAATCTTCAAACACTCTGAACTTGAATAAAGTGATGAAAGTTTAAAAAAAATGAGAACATATATAAAGCATAAATTTACATCCTTATGTGCATGCAATTTCCTATGCTAGTAATTCTGCTGTATTTCAGCTTTACTTCGAATGTACCTTTAAATGAGGGTAACTCGTGCATCATTTCAATGCTAATGATATGATTTTCTGTTAATTTAATCAATTTCTGACTACTACTACTTTATTTGAATGTTGCAGATCCATAACAAAATTCTAACTATACTCGCAATCCTTTGTGAAATCTGTGCTCTTATCTGGTATGCCCGCTCTCACATACATCTACCAATTTGCTGCAGCCACTGCCTTGATTTCTTTTCACTAAATTATCCCATTTCTTCAATTTTATTCTTTGGTGCTTGCCCTTCTAACCGACACTTCTCTGGCAAAGATAATCTGATTTTGGATCTTTTTCATTTTATAGATTTCGTTTTGAATTATTCACTTATACACACTGCTTATGTAGTTTTTGTTTGAGTCGCTGCAGGTACTGTCTAAGTTATATTCCTTTCGCTCGAAGAATGGTGTCAGAATTGATGGTCCGATTTTGTGACACTGAGATCTAGACAATGCGGACTCAGAAGACTGTAATTTCTAGCATTCTGTTTTTGCTCAAGATTGAGGTAGTGCCGAGGGTTATTTGACTTGGTTGAATTTTCATGGCTTTTGATTGTTATAATGTTAAATTCTGTAAATTTACTGACATTTGAGAAAACAATTCTGCTAAGGCCAATGCTGAGATTGACAACCCTAATTTGTGAAGATAATTATGTCTACATTTCTGACTAAAACTATAATTTCTCATCCCAAATAGTATGGCAATTTTATATGGCATACATATAACTTACTGCTATACATCAACTTTAACAATGTCACATGGGAAGATAGATTACTTGAGATTGTACTTCTGGATATTATATGTAGAGCTAGATTTAATTAGGGCCGAGACCAAACAAGACTAGGCTCAAAAGTTTGAATCTAACAGAGTTAGTTCAAAAACCTGGTTTGAAAATAATTTAATTTTAGATTTGATTCGAATCAATTTGAATTTTAATATTTGAATTGGTTAACTTGAAATTTAACTTCCTCACTTCAAACTTGAAATAAACAAAGTTATGGATGTTGAAATTGAGTAGGGGCGGATTCAAACCAAAGTTTAAATGAATCAAATTTGATTTGAAGATTTAACTCAAATAGAGTTCAAGAGCTCACCAACAATGTTGTACTGAAACTATTTTTTTTCAATACTATTGTTTATCATTTGAGCTAATTTATGTTTAGAATCAAATTGACTTTTATTAAGTTAATTTGACTCAAATTTTCCCTAAAATTAAGTATTACCTATCTGAAAAATATGTAAGATATATATATATATATATAATGGTAAAGAAGAAAGTTCTTCCTTGCTTTATGAGATAAAAAAAGATCTTTTGATCTTCTGATAACTTTTCAACTTCCCAATCCATGCAAAAACAACGCACCAACTTCCATAGTCTTTCCGTGTTCCTGTGAATCTCTCGTGGCCATGGCTGCTAAAGAAGAAGAAGAAGAAGAGAAATGGGTGAAACATTACTCATCAACCCATCAAATTCTTCTAGTGGGTGAAGGAGATTTCTCCTTCTCTTTGTGTTTAGCCCTTTCCTTTGGCTCTGCTTCCAACATCTGCGCCTCTTCTCTTGATTCATATGGTATTACCAATACAATACATCACATTGTCTTCTATTCTCTATATTTATACGTATGGATATTGTTAAGAAATTCGTGATATTATTTCATATTCACTATTTATAGCATTCCAGTTATTTAAAAATTGCTCCTTTGGCGTAAAAATAACTACTTTAAGGTGTCCTTCATCTTATAATCATCAGATTTTAATGGATTAATGGTCAAATACAATGATACTGTTTCGTTGTTCGCAAAAGATGTATAAGGGTTTCTTTGATGGACACTCCTCGGCAACTCTAGTATTCATTTGTTTAGAAATTTTTATAAATACTAGAAGACATGAGTATGGTATCATGTTGATGTTCTCTTGGAAACAAGCAACGAAATATCAAGTTATTTAAAGTGGCGGGCTATTGTCCACTTTGAACTTTGTTGACCTCACGGTTTTGTTATGAAAAGGCCTCTTATGTGGGAGTGGAGGGGAATTCGATGTGAGATCAATAATATAACAAATAATTTTTTATCATGAAATATACTTTTTTCTGCCTTTTTCTTGTTGGGGAATTTATGTTGTTCATGTTGAATCAATTAGATATGTTAATTAGCAAATACAAGAAAGCAAAGTCAAATTTGCGAACTCTAGAGAAGCTGGGTGCGTGCATTTTACATGGTGTGGATGCAACCAAAATGAAACTTCATCCTCATTTGCAAATGAGGAAGTTTGATCGAATCATCTTCAACTTTCCTCATGCAGGCTTTCATGGAAAGGAAGATAACGTGGCTATGATTAAGTAAGCTGCCTTATTCTGATTTTGGGATTTTGTTTCCTAATTCTAAATTGCTGATTCCAAGTGTTCTTGACAGGATGCATCGGAGTCTTGTGCAGGGTTTTTTCAGAAATGCAAGCAGCATGCTGAGGGCTGGTGGTGAAGTTCATGTAAACCACAAAACAACTGGTCCATTTTGCAGCTGGAATCTTGAGGAACTTGCTTGTAGAAACTCCCTGTCATTATTCGATTGTGTCGATTTTAAGATTGAAGATTACCCTGGTTACAACAACAAAAGAGGAGATGGTCGAAGATGTGATAAGTCCTTTCCCTTGGGTAAATGCAGTACCTTCAAGTTTAGATTCTCTCGCCCTATCAAGAAGAAGTCTAGAAGGGCAAGGAAAAAGAAAATTGCCAGCAGAAGTTCTCAGCAACTTCAGGATATACCAATCCAAATGCAGAAACCGGAAAGTTCATATGATTTAAGACATTTTCATACAAATTTAACCGCAGATATGCATAGAATCCCGGGTCATGTGCCAGCACCTTTAATGACAAATATAAGAACAGAATATGATAGCTTTAATATGGCAAGGGAGAGATTGGCACGAGCTCGTAATGGTGTGGACTATTTTGTTCAGGACCCTTATATGTACAGTTTTAGACATCCTCACACAAATTTCAACAGAAATATTAATGACCAACAAGAAAGTGCGAGGATCTTTAGCAGTTGCTTCAATAATTCCAGGGAGATACTTGGAAGAGGTGAACTTTGCCGCTCAAACGTTGGGGATTATTTTGTTCAGGAACCGCATAGGTTTGACAGTTTTAGACATCCTCACACAAATTTCAACAGAAACGTGAATGACCAACAAGAAAGTGCAGGGATCTCTAGCAGTTGCTTCAATAATTTCAGGGAGACACTTGGAAGAGCTGATCATACAGTGGACTATATGGTTCATCGATCGTTAATTTCTGACTTGGAAAGGTATATGGAAAATGCACCTGGAAGAAACTTAAAATGTTATGCATGTTTGGATGAACTTCGCAATTCAAGCTGTGTGGACTATTTAGTTCGGGAACCGCTTAGGTTTGACAGTTTTAGACATCCTCACACAAATTTCAACAGAAACGTGAATTACCAACGAGAAAAAGCAAGGATCTCTAGCAGTTGCTTCAATAATTTCAGTGAGACACTTGGAAGACCTGGTCATAGAGGGGACCATACGATTCCTGGAACACTTATTTCTGGCTGGGAAAGGTATATGAAAGAAGCACCTGAAAGAACCTTGAATGATTATGCATATATGGATGAACTTAGCCATTCAAACATTGTGAGACCAGCACGGCTGCAAGGCATGATGGTGGGTTCAAGCAGTGTGCAACCTGTGTGGCTGCAAAGCATGGTGTTGGATTATGAGGATCGGGGTTGAGGGCAAGTGATTGGTAATATACATTTTTGGCTTGCTTACCTTCTTACAATGCTAGTTTTGCATGAGCTTAGTTATATAAGGCAGAAAATATACTCATGCTTTTGTTTCCTTCAAGAATTTCAACTATGTAGTCTATTTTGTATAGTTTTTTTGCCTCTCCCAGATTCTCAAATGTTTTGATATGTTACTTTTGGCAGTGGTTAAGCAGCCTATAACACGATTCTTGGGGTTGAATTTGTGCAAAGGGTTGTTCTATATTTACGTTTTGTGGAATTGTGGCTGTAATAGTGATGAGGTCTGCATATTTACAGGTTATTTTGTGTTCAATATCATTTTCATTCCCTCTATGTGCTTTAGTTTTAAGATTCTTGGTCACTCTCCATGAGAAAGGGTTGAACTCTTGTATGCTTGCACGAAACTCCTGTCTTCTGATTTTTGTTAGTCAAAGATTGTCAATTATGGGTTGATCCATTTTAAGCTGAATGGCAACTCTCTAATGATACTGTACACCTACTCAAACTAGATATCATAAGTTCGATCTACACTCGAGCAGATCCAAACTCATTGTATACTCAAACTGGATTCTATCCTTCTTCACAATTGTGTGTGTTCAAGCTAGTGGGCCAGAAAAATGATGAAGCCATTTGATGTGTTGGAACAACCCAATTCTCATGCAATTCAGGAAAGAGTTGGACCATTAGCTGTCCATCACAATAGACACAAGTGAACTGAGTGAAATAAATCCACAAAAGTGGGGGATTTGAGGATCATTGGATTTAATTAGGTTAAATCCAAAAATGGCCCAATGAAATGTAAAAGAGCTAGCTCAAGCTAGGCATGAGTACAATGAGATAATGTTTGAGCTTGAATATTCGTATTAATTCGAACTCAGTTTATTTTATAAAAACAAACCCATTTTGATCCAAACTCAAATTTTAATAACTTGAATCCAATCTAACCATATATACTTTTTCCTAATAGAAAGGCCAAAGGACATAATCCCACCCATAGTTTGAGGCGGGGACAAAGTTCCACCCATCAAGTTTAAAAAGCTCAGACTCTCACCCTTCATCCAATTTTTCATCCAATTTCATTAACCTATTTTATAAAATGATAAAAATGTCCTTATTAACAAAAAATTATAATAAAAATATAAAATATATTAAAATTATAAAAAAAATTTAAAAATTTTTATAAAATTATAAAAAAAATTTTAATTAAAAAAATTAAAAACCAGCCACCGCCGCCGTGCCGGCGGCGGTGGCCGAGTAAATAGCACCAGGTGGCCGGAACGGCCACCTGGTTCCAAGGGAGGCCAGATCTGGCCTCCCTAATGGACGGAGGCGGCCAGATCTGGCCGCCTCCTCTTTTGGCGGAGGCGGTCAGATCTGGCCACCTCCGCCAGAAACCTTGGCCAGAAACGGCCATTGGGGCCAAAGCCGGCCATCTCCGGCCGTTTCTGGCCTTTCTTTCTGGCGGAGGCGGCCAGATCTGGCGCCTCCGCTAAAAGAGGAAGCGGCCAGATCTGGCCGCCTCCGTCTATTCGGGAGGCCAGATCTAGCCTCCCTTGAAACCAGGTGGCCGGAACGGCCACCTGGTTTTTTTTGCTGCGGCCACCGCCGCCGGCACGGCGGCGGTGGCTGGTTTTTAATTTAAATTATTTTTATAATTTTATAAAAAATTTTAAATTTTTTATAATTTTAATATATTTTAATATTATTTTATAATATTATTAATTTTAATTGACAAAATTGCCCCTGAAATTACTGTTGACTGTTAGATTTAACAGTCAACGGGTGGGAATCTGGGCTTTCTAAACTTGGCGGGTGGGACTTGTCGCCGCCTCAAACTATGGGTGGGAAAATGTCCTTTGGCCTAATAGAAAAGATGATACCTTTTCCAACCTACCAACACCAGTGGCACCAAGAACCAGCCAAGAATGGGGAGACAGCAGGCACTGACAAAGATCTGAGTATCCAAGTTTTTTTAGGCCATGCAAGGATTGAAAATATGAAGAGTGAGAAGATACCAATTCCTGACTGACAACAGTATTGTGATCTGTAATGACACCAACTTTACACCAAAACATGTGAAAATCTACCTTCAACCACCCATATAGTTCACATATAATAGTATTATATCTACCTACCAAGCACAGAATTGTATTTCATTTCAACTACCAAAACTTGCTTTCCAAGCTCTTGAAACATTCTTAAATGAGTCTGCAGTAACTTGCCATTTCACTGAGGGGAACTATTAGTCCTTTTCTCAATCATAAATGAGGTTTTATTGGATGCTGGTCAAGTTAAGAATTAGGTATAATTTGATATCAATTTAAAACCCATCGAATTAGTTTTTGTTGTCATAATAAACTTATTTTTAGTAAAAATCGATGACATGAGATTCAAACCCTATTCGAAAATAATTTAAATAAATTTGATCTCAAATACGATTCATTTAATTTTAATTTGAATTTAAACTCAAATTATTCAAATCGAATCTAACTCTAATCATAAATGTACAGCACACAACCAAGTAATAAGAAATGTCTAACATGAACTTGAAATTTTCCAAGTTCTTGAAGCAATCAACATTAAGAAAAATAGCTTAAAAGCTACTCAGGATTGTCAATTTTACAAGTCTTTGTCTAGGAAGAAAATAAGGGAATCCCTGTAAAAATAAATAAAATAAAATTATTCCATGGGCATGCTATGCATGTCATTAGTTAGAAATCTAGACCCACTTCAAATTCTGCATTAACGAGAAGGACCCTTTCAGTAATGAATTTGATACACCAAATCATTAGAGTAATGAATTTATGTAAACTTTGGTCTAAGAAGAGATTCAAGTACAAGATTTTCACCAGAAAAAAAAAAAAAAAAACATCATTTATTATCCCCAAACCCTTTCATAATAATAACTTGTAGAAAGCAATGATGGATTCTGATCGAATTCGATTCAAATCTATAATATCTAATTTAAACTCGCTCAAGTAAGTACATGGTATCATTAGAGAATCACTTGTAGGATGAGCAATATTGTTGAACAATGTCAACAGGCAAGTGAACAACATAATTGACAAAATAAATAATATTATTATATGGACAAATAAATTGAACTCAAATGGGGTTATTAAACTAGAATTTGGGATGAACGTTGGTTTGAGTCTAAGTTGACTCTGCCTAATTTGTTTGCCCTTTGGGTGATACTATTCATTCATAATATTATTTACCTCTCTAATTATATTATTAGATAATATTATTTATCTTACTAATAATTTTAATAAAAAATTGGTATTAAATTAAAAAGATATTGAGAAAAAAAAAAGATGAACAATATAATTGAAGGGACGAAAAAATAGAACTCAAACAAAGTTGGCTCATATTCGAATTAATATTAATATGAGTCTAAACTAATTCAATTTAAATTTAATCATGATAAAAAGTTGGTATTAGACTACAAAGATACCAACTAAGGTTTGATCAAACAAATAAATGGCTACAAGGGAAATGCCCAAAAGTGCAATTGAGTTGGTATCAATAGTTATACTTCATGAATCATGCTGATGAAAACAACAAAACAAAACCATTGGTTAATGAAAATATTGAGTCAATCAAAGCTTGAAAAAGCATTCTCTTTCAAGCCCCCAGCTACCCACTTTGTGCCATGGCCCATCAACTTACTGCAATCAACCTACTCCACCTTCTTCAGAGCCACCAGCCTCACCCACCAACCCCACCACATTTTTCACTTGACTTCTTCATCAGTTTAAGTTCCTGGTATCTTCTTATGATTTGATGAGAAGTTTCCTTAACATTCTACAAGATTTGGGTTGGTTTTAATCCAAGTCAAATTTGATATTGATTTGAGTTTAAATTAGTGTATAGTATCTTTAATGCATTATCATTTGAATTTAATTTTAGATTCGAAATCTCATAATAAATTCTCTAGACGTACAAAGTAAAGAATTTTCTAATCTTTGTTTTAAAAGTAATTTTTGAAGAATTGGGTCCATAATCAAACCAAAAAACAGCTGGGAAGAAGATGTATATATATTGAAATGACATTCACCATTACAAATATTCATATCAAAACAAAAAACACTTGAAAAAAAATTCAAAAATCAAAGGTACAAAGTTGAATTTTACACTTTGATTTGAAAGGGGAAGACTACATGCCTCAAATTTTCATTTTCATCAAACTACTTCCCATTTCTTGCTTCCAAACCTAGGATTAGATCCAAACCGAATATATTTAGGTTCATTTTTTAGTTCGATTTGAATAAGTCCGAAACGAACCGAACGAATCCAAACACGAATATGAACGGCACTTTTAAAATTCAGTGAACACGAGTCCGAACACGAACTATGCGAACCGAATACGAATACAAATCCAAACTTAAAATAATAATTTTTTTAATTAAATTTTTAATAAATATAAAAACGAATTATACGAACCAAATACGAATACGAATATGAACCGAATACAAACTTAATTATACGAACCGAACATGAACACGAATACGAACTTTATAAAAAATGTTTGACAAACACGAATACGAATCCGAATCTGAACAGTACGAAACGAGCCCAAACACGAATATGTTACTGTTTACATTCGGTTCAGCTCGAATCCAACCCTACCTAGACCACACTCTAAAGAGCAACTTCTTATTATAACCCATGGTTATGAAGTACCCTATTATAAACAGTACATATCCTATAATATAACACAATATAAGTGAAATATTTTTTATATATATAGAAGAGGTATAATAATAGGATGCGATATAAATTATCGATACATTATTTTAGAAAAATGATTATGTAAAAAGGGTATATCAAAAATATTTTATTTTTTAATAGGTGTTTATGATATTTTTCAAAATGATAATATAATAATTTGAATTTTTTACTATTTTGTTATTATTTTATTATTTTATTTTAAAAAAATTGTATCTATGATATAATACAATCCATAATACATAATACAAAAAATTAAGTTTTTTTTATGTACACTAAGATTTGTGATTCGAGTACCATTTTATGACCACATCCATTAAAAATTTCTTATCAATCACAAGAATCTATGCACATTCACAAAATTAAATTTTTAATATTACATGCACTAATAATGAATATAAATATTAATTTGTCATCCTATAATTAAGTATTAATTTATTTTAAATTTAAAATTAGTCAATCACATAAAGACACTAATTTAAAAGTTAAACATTGATTTAAAAAAAAAATTGATATTCATATTATTATTATATTAGACTCATATATTTATCCATTTTGAAACAAGTCAAGCTCGAATTAAAACTCTGATTTGGTAACTCAATTTGAGTCCAAAGACCTGTCAACAATTCTTAACTGGAGATTTTCTTCTCCATCGATCATTCGTTTTTTTTTTTTTTAGCAAGCCCTTTTTTTCCTATTTCATGATTATTCTCCTTCTGCGTTAACTCATTGTCTTATTTGGTGTCATTGTTTATTATTTGAGTTAATTTAAACTTAAACTCGTCATTCTAAATTAAAATAAAATGTGAATTGATTCTTATAAGATATCAACTCAAATCTATCTCTATATAACATACATATGTTTTCTAATAATTTTGTTGATTAGATGATCAATTATTACCGTAATTTTTTAATATCAAGATGATATAATAAGTAATATAGGAATTAGTTTGATTATATTTGTAATATTAAATTTATTACAATTTTACCCTTACATGATAAATTTAGTTTAACATATTTTATATAAAATATTATTAGATTGATATTAGATTATTTTTTTATTACCTCAATCAAATAAAATAAATATTTATACGATTAAATATTAATTTATTTTTAATTTAAAATAATATAATATAATTATATTATATTATCAGTTATCCCATGCTTCTGGTCAATTGACCCTTTGGATCTTTCAAGGAGTAATCTTTCAAGGAGTACAGTTGAAGATCTCCTCCGCTAATCAAATGGCCAAAACTTCCTTTTTCCTTTTCCCTTCAATCCACCATGTGTCCCTCCCTCTCTTTCTCTTGTATTGAAAAGACACTCCATCGTCTATAGTAAAATTTATTTATGATTTTTCAAATAATATAATATTCCATAACATATTTTATTCAAATATTATAAAGTTTTAAATATTTTAATGAAAGAACCCATTATTATTAAAATCTCACATTTTCATAAATGAATGCAAATATATGTTATTTGTATATATATTAACTCTATTTAATAATTTGAATTAAAATAAAAAATTTAAATAATACACTATTATGTTAAATTTTAAATTAAAAATTATATAAATAATTACCATTTAATTATATAATAAGGTGTGAATTTATTTCGTGGATATACAAAGAAAATTTGTAACATGGATGTCAACTTCTAGCCTCCAAATATAGATCTGACTCTATATATTACTTTTTATTTATTTAATGCATACAATTTATTTTATTTTTAATTTATTTTATAATCATTTTTCTTATCTGCTACGAGTTGCCGCATTGAGATCTAGTAGATCCAAGTCTTTTTTAGTTGCTTATTGCACATGGCAGCTCCATAAGAGACAACATAAGAGAGCTTGGTGAGTATAATTTAATTAGGGTTCTAACATGATTGGGGTAATTTGGTCATTTTATATTGTCAGACTAATTCCAATGAAAACTTAATTTGTATGTAGCATGTAAGTTGATTATTTTATTTCGAATAAAGGTATATATTTGAATTCTGAATTATTCTATATTTGTCATATGAAAGATTTTTTCTTACTAAATACGGCGAATAAGAACACAAGTTTAAGAAGAAAGACACAATAAAATATGGACTTAAAAAATTGAGGAAACCCCACATGATAATTTGGTTATTAGTTCCCAATAAATCCGAAATTTTGCCCTTTGAAGATCTAAATGATCACAATTATGAAATGCTTCTTCACATGGAAACCCTATTTTTATAACCAAATTGGATTCAAATTTGCCACTTGTTTTCTTGCCTCTTGTAATTTTATAAACAAATAGCTTGATGGTTACATACACAAGAAGGGCATTTTTTTATGACCTAATTTTTAAGCAAGGGGAAAGGTTTTTTATGTTTTGATTTGACCATCAATTCGACTAAGAAAAATCCAAATTGACATCTTAATCAGGGTTAAGACCTAATTCGAGTATGAAAAATATTAAACTGACTTATTAAATATGTTTCTTTTAGTTATTTTCGATGTGTGTATATATTTAGTGTCAAAGCCATTACCTTTCCAATCTCTTTTAAGGTCACTATGCATCTTTCTTGTTCATTTCGCTATTGAAACAAGCTATATTTTATTCAAATATTTCATCTTTTCATTCAATGTCTTTCATCCATCTTTTTTTATCATCTATCTTATTTAGTTAATTACGGATTTATCCTATACCTATTTATAGGGATGGTTTCAAATTGAGTCGAATTTAATCTTAGTTAAGTTCAATTTGATTCATCGGATGTCTCGAATATTTAAAACAATATCGTTTTGATATATATTGATAAAAATGCCGTCGTTTTAGTCAATTTGAATGATTTTTATCGACTTGTGAACTTCACAAATTGAATTTATTATAAATTCAAACTCGACTTTTATACTCAAGCTTGTCTTTAAAGTTCATTCGAATCAAATTTGAATTGACCCTAAGCTGGCTTGATTAGAATCCAACCTTACATATTTCAAATGGTAAATCTTAAGTTGTCATAAAAGAATGCGTATATTCATGCAAACAACATACAATTAGTCATACTACAAAGGAAAGAGTCTCTCATTGAATATTATCTTTTGATAAATTCTTGTTAAAATTAAAATTGGATTTGAATTGAGTTTGTTTAAATTTGAGTTGTAGAGATATTCGGTTTGTTAAGCTCGTAACTTTATAAAATTTTGATTTGAATCGATTAAAACGACATTATTTTTGTGATTTATTTAAACAAAAACTCATTAAAATGGCTCGATAAAAAATTCAACTCAAAAACCTTTTAAAAAACTCATTAATAAACTTGTTAAAAGGCTCAAATTAACTTATTAAGTATTGAATTAAAACTTAAATAAATTCATATCTATCAAACTCGATAAATTTGAATTTGATTTATTATTAATTAAATAAAATTCGAATATGATTTAATTCAAATTTAATCTTAATTAAAATACTTAAATAAGGTAATCGTAATCATAAATTTACTAATTTTCTAATCAACATTATATATCAATATATTAATGTTGTTGTAATTGTTACACAAATATGGTCACCAAAGAGACGCAACAAGCAACTTCCTAAATTTCATTTCCCTTCGTTGTCAAGTAAAGCACGCAACCAATACCAAATTAGCACTAATTAATAAAAACAATTATAATCTAACACGATTCAATTGATTTAATCACGAGTCAATTTAGATTGAATTTATCGTCGAACCTTAATTGAATTTGTTCGATTGATTAATTCGGTCCGAATTTCAAATCGTTGTATGAAGCACTTAACTAAGACCAAATTAGCAATCCAACCTAATTTTTGTTCTCATGCCTCCTTGAATATGATGATACCAATAACAATAATATATGTATGGAATAAGCGAAGGCTACTAAATATGCTGTTAGAGAAAGTGATTTTCTTGTTTTATTTTTTTTTTATTATAATCTTTTTATGTGTCGATGAAAAATATGTGACATATTTGCTAGCGTGATATGATAGATAGAAGAGACATAAACTAAGGTTATATTGGTAATATTTATTTTTTTACTAGGTTCGGATTTGGTGAAATTGATTTTACTATGTGCCTAACCAAGAGTATTCTTTTATTTCTTTTTGGTCTTACTATTTTTCAAAATCATTTTTATGACCCCTCTATTAAGATTTTTTCTCACTAATATATATATATATACACACACAGAATTTTACCTAAGTTAGAATATGATAAGGTTGAAATTGAGTCGAGTTAATTTAAAATTAAATTCTAATTTGATTCAAACAAATTCATATTTTATGAACTCAAATATAAATATTTTAGAACTTTGTTTATGATGTTCGAGCTCTGGTTTAAACAAACTCAATTTGTAAATCGATAAAAATATTTAAATTAATTAAAATAATATCGTTTGATAAAAAATAATATTGTTTTATTTAATATATATTAAAATAATATTATTTTAAATATTTAAAATCTAAAAACATTAGGTTTTGTTAAAATATTTGGTTTCTTTTTTTTTTGTACAAAAACATAATTTCAAACAAATTATAAAATTAATTTTACATTTTCTGAACCGTTGAAAGATCCTCCAGTATACGGTTCAATTGGCAGGCTTTTAAATATACTTTATTAAGTTTAAAATAAACAAAAATCCAACCTTGTTCCGAGAAAAATAATAAAATAATGTATAAAATTTCTATACATTTGAATTTCGGGCGTGACTGAAAAATTTAAACTCTTAGCTGTAAGGCATTGAATGTTCAAATTCAGATTCAGGGTCAACGATTCTAGCCCCGTAATTAATCCTCAACTAATTGTAATTAAACACTAATTTCGCCCAATCATCTAATAATCCTTTTAAATTAGGAATTAATTAACATTCTCAAATAAGAATCAATTCCGAACTTAACTTAATCGATAAGCAGTAATATTAAATAAAAAATCACTAAAAATAAAAAATTCAATAAAATAAATTTTAATTTAATAATCAAGAACGATAATTTAATCTTAAAATGAGGGTTATATACCTAAGGGAAGAGAATTTTTCGATATAAATAAGAATACTTACATTTTTGTCTCATCTTGTTTTTATTTTATATTTATTTTAAAAATTATTCTTATAATTTATAAAAATTATTCTTCTCCGTAGCTTAGTTGCGTGCGTACAGTCACGTGACAAGTCATTAACATGCCCGGTGACTTGGTAAAAATAGGGGTTTATTATATTAAATTATTTTGTTTTACTTTTCGAATCTTCACATTGAAAACAATAAACAATAAGAAAAATGTAAAATATAAAATATAAAAGGAATAAAAGCTGTAATAATCAACATGTTTTGATAAAAAAAAATTACTATAAGAACATCACGTGATCGAGTTTAATTATAAAAATGGAATAAATTTTTTATAATTTTATATAAATTTTTAATAAACCACTAAATTTTTTATTATAAAAAACTAGAATAAGCATTGAAAAAAATCTTATTAAGCTACTTATGATGAGAATAAAAACTTTTTAACAGAGTTGAATTTGACTTAAACTTTTCGAATATGGATCGAACAAGTTAAATTTAAATGAAAGATTGAACTTGTTTTTATAAAATAAATTGAGTTTGAATCAATCTAAAATTTTGAATTATAATTGAATTGAATTAAATCTAATATTAAAGAAATTTTAATCGAATTCGAATCTCAACTTATCAATTTTGAGTTAAGTTTTGTTCAAATTTGACATGGATTGGATCTACATTATTTTTGAGCACAATAAAATGGCTCAATTATTTGTAGAAACAATGAAGAATAATGTCAATTTCATATGAGAATGTATAAATTATTCGAACTTTTTTATGGACTAAAAACTTATAATATAATCAGAATATGT
Organism: Anacardium occidentale; assembly: GCA_026122585.1. Classification (NCBI taxonomy): domain Eukaryota; kingdom Viridiplantae; phylum Streptophyta; class Magnoliopsida; order Sapindales; family Anacardiaceae; genus Anacardium; species Anacardium occidentale. Next base: position 444,324 of record JAJEJH010000045.1, read on the forward strand.
TTATGTCATTACTAACATTTATAATCAACATATTCTTTATAAAATATACATTTTTTAATATTATAGAAATTTGAAATATTTTAGTTGGAAATTAATTAATTATTTATTCGAAATAAGGTATTTATATTAAAAAAATAATAATATTTCCATGGCATATGATTGGGTGGCTACTAGCAAATGGCATCAAGACACATGGACAACTAAATCCGGATCTTATTTTAATATTTTATAAATAAATCATAGGAACGTAACCATGACAAAAATTTAGAAGATTTTTTTAACTAATTTTTTATGTGATTATATAATTTTAAATTAAAAATAAAATTATCATATTATGTGATTTAATGGTATATGCTATGTTCCTGTACTTCCAAGAAGAAACCCTAATTCTTTATTATTATTATTATAATTTAAGAGAAATCTTTGTGTAAGAAACCCATATTCTTTATGCCAAGTTACTTGGTTGACCATCCTTCCATTCCAAAGATTGGAACATTGAATTGAAACAAATTTTATGAGCATGATCTTTTTGAGTAGGTGAAATTTTGGTTGAATTGACTTTGGGTTTTTGTGGTAATTATAAAGTGGGCACTAATAAAGCTAACTTTATTGTTGGCATAACCTTATTCAGAAACTTAATAGCAATCAGAATAAAGCAATTGCTTCAGGAATGACACTTAGCCTTAGCATGTATCATGCCAATCACACTATCTCAAGTAAAGAATAATTCCAAAATCTATGATGCCCTACCTAACCATCGAAATTCCTCGTGAATAATTGATATATATAATTTCGAGTCTTATACAAGATAGATTATATTAGCGATATTTAGAATTAATAATGTAATTTTGTTATCTAGTACAACGAGAATAATAAACAATGTGCGTAAATTAAGACATGAAAACTTTTATTGTGGTTCGATCAATGACTTAAGTGTTTACGTCCATAGTTACAATGCTAGAAGCTATATTTACTTTCTTTTCTCTTAGCCTTCTTAGCTTTATAAAAGTTCTTTATATTTATAAGGTGAATAGATAACGTTACCGGCAGATACGATATTTTAAGATCTATAATTCAAATATGAATTTAGACGGGTCTTGCAAATTTAGTTAAGGAGAAGGTATTATCATAAAATATTTATTATTTCGTTACCATATGGATTATTTTGTAATTTAAAATTTTGATAAACGTATGACATTCAAAATTAATCTCGAATATAAATGTCAGCTTCGTAATACATATAAAAAAAAATCGAATCAATTTTAAATTGTATAAAAATCATGCATCCATAATTTTCCCACCAATAATGCAACTTTCTCAAACGTTAAGACCCAAAAAAATCAAATCAATAGACCACATTGTTTGCTAAAGTGACATTGTTTTTAGGGTTCTTGTTGTATGGAATTGTGATTGGTTAGGACACAAAAACAATTGAAATCTTTGTCTAGTTTTTTGACACTAAGATAAACACGTGACACGCAAGACAATAATTTCAAAACAAAATTTGATCATCATTATCCGATATTTGAAAAATCAAGATCTGAAATATGCAAATCAATGTGACTATCAAAGTCAATTTTTTTCATATCAACCACATATTGAGTATGGCTAAATTGCAACACAAATTTAGTCAACTTCATGACCCATAACTTGTTTATAATCTTTTTTAATTTGACACATATATTATTGTCTCCATTATGAAGATTGCTTTTTTAAGTAGGTCCATTTCATTCATGTTGCCTTTCAAGAGTTGTTGCCTCCTAGCTATGACTAGGACTATGAAAAACTTACCCATCAGAATAAAAACACCAACTTTGTCTTTGTGCAATCCATATGTAGCAAATTGCATACTCTTAATTTGCTAAAAAAAAAATTAAACCCTTTGATTTTACTTAAAAAAACTCAATCATGATGTATATGTTGTAAAGAAGACAGTGATATAAAACAGATATAACTATATATAGGGGGGTGGGTTTGAATCGTGTTGTTTAAGTTTGAATAATTGTTAGGTTTATATTGAACCTTTTTATTAGTGCTTGTGTTGTTGTTCAAAAGCTTGGCTTTTCAATGATATTTCTTCTTATTTGATCATTCAAACAAATTGAATTTGATCTTGAGTTGACTATATTAAGTTCAAACTGAGATTGAACTGATTCTTGGATTCAAATAAGGAAGGAATGGAAATAAGGATAATTATCCCCTCCTCTCACCATTGTCATCTATAAAAAGAGAATGGATGTAAATAAGAACAATATTATGTAATCACTTGTAAAGGGATGATTGTGGTTGGGAGGGATTGGTCATTATGTGAGCCCAACACCCTAACACAATTCAGTAAAAGGATGAACTCGCACATTTGTCAATCCCACCCAGACATATAGGGGTGGCTACACAACCATCCCCTTTATAGGTGGTTACATATCATTTTCCAGTAAATAAACACAAAATAGACAATCAGATATAATTATTTATAAGAATAAATTTAGTTTTATTTGTTTAAACTCAAATCATTGTTCCTACTGTAATTGAAGTCTCTCGATGGCATTAGCATTATCACATTGGAGCTTATTTAATCGAAAATTTTTCTTTTTATTTGATTATTCAAATAAATTGAATTCGATCTTAAACTAATTATTTTAAATTCAAATCGAGTTTATACTGACTTTTATTTATTTATCAAAAATACACGTTGTCAACATAATATGTGGACATTAATTTTACATAACCAATATTTAAAATAGTATTGAAAATTTTAACTGAATATCAATTTATTCTAATAATAATGTTTAAAGTAAGATTATGACATATAAAATATTTGCTATAGTTCATTAATATATTATAAATAAATACTATAATATTTATATTTTTATTAAATTACCAAAAAGGATACGGTCATTATTGAGAGGTACACTACCTTGATGGGATGTAGGGACAAAATGGTCCATCATGTTCCCTTGACTTTCAATCGTGCACCCAACTACTCAGCTCAATCATGCGGGGCGGAGGTTTGGTGGCGGCAATGGCCAGTCCTTTTGTGACTGTTCATTTACGGCACGTGTCGGTCATTCTGTGGCGGGAATAACTTTTAACTAAGCAACGGCAGTCACTGCAGCAGCAATGAGTAAGGTGGACTTGAATGAAAAGACGTGAAAGTTGTTCTGTTGACGTGGAACGAAAAATATTAAAAGTCTGCGTACTTTTCACTTTTTCCATAATAAGGAGTCCTGATAACTTTGTTTCCAATAAAATACTTAGAGTTTTCAAAAGTTTGTTTTTAAACCCCCTTCAGTTTTGGTTGTGTTGTTGGTGGAAGTGGCAAGGGTTGGGCATGAATCAGGCTTGAGAGTAGGTGACAACCACCATAATTTGTTTGACAAATTACAACGTTACAATTCAACTTTGATTTGATCACATGACCAAATTTGATTTTGACTATAATGCTATAAATTTATGCTCTATAATTAGAAAAAATTTTAAATTTGACGTTAATTTATAAATTTTTTTTTTACGATAAAACCCCTATTTGATCATATCTGATAATTGGTTTGATAAAAAATTGGTGACAAATTTGACTTGATTCATGGTTAGAGCTCATTTTAATAATTAGATTAGATTGATTTGAGGGTTAAATAGGTGAATAGTATCAAACTATAATTTAATCATGTAGTCACATATATTTGACTATTATGTTAACATCAATATAATTAAAAATCAACATCGAGGACTACTCAGAGTGATGAAGAGTCAAGAAGCTATAACGAAAGGTTAGAGTTTGAGTAATAGGTAAACCAAAGTGTAAAAGAGGTGTGAAAATTTTGAGCAACGATTTAAGGGCCATTGAACGAAAGGTTGGGAGTGCAACAAAGTAGCACAAAAATACCAATGAAGAGCTTAGACTCAGTATTAAAACAACAAACTTCATGTATAATGATAAAACTAATTTGAAATTTATCTGATCTAATGGTTAGTGAATTTTAGTTACAGAATCTTGGGCGATTTACTTGTCAAACCTAAATAGGATGACGTTATAATCAGTTAATAAAAAAAGTAAAATCCATTTGAAAATTTTAATTATATCATATTGACGTCATTTATTCACCTAATAATCAAATCGATCAACTTGTAAATTGGCTCTTTGATTGAGTTAAGACTTAGTTTAGATGCAATAACATTGACATATGATATGAATATGACAAGAACAAATCGATTGACCCTTAAAAATAATATCACTTTTTTATTAAATAATTCAAAAGAATTGCACGATTTAAATATGAAAACAACCAATAATAGTAAAGGAGATGTTACTTCCTTGAAGCTTACATTGCATTATATGCTCTTTCTTTTACATTATTATAACATATAGGGAAACTTCCATGTTTTTAATTTGACAATATTGTGCTATGATCTCATTGGAAGCCTTATAATATTTATGATTTAAAGTATGCTTTTTTAAAGTATACTTCTTTTACCATTTTTATATTTCATTTATGTTAATTTTTTTTTTCATTGACCAAATTCATATGGAAAATGCACGACTCATATAAAAAATACACATGTGTCTCAGCTAATCAAGTTGTGAACCGTCTCTTTAATTAAATTAAGATCTAATTCATATTTAAAAGCATTAATAATAATAATGATAAATAAAGCAAGGAACAAAGTCAACTAAATAATATTTTTACTCTTAACGAGGTTATTTTGGTGATCATTTATTAATATAAATATATAATAGTTATTTTGGTATTCGATTTGATAACTTCGGTATTATAACAACAAGAGACAACAATTATGTTTATTCATTATTTATAAATTTAATAATTATAAAAAAAAAAAATTGGTTAAAAGGGAGATGAAGGGCAAGTTCTTCGTAGTTAATAAATCCCAATTAAGAGTAAGATTTAAATTAACTTCCTAAATAATCAGCCGCCTCGATACGCATACCGTTGGCCGCGTCCGTGCCCATTTTCGTCATTGCGAGCGTCACTTGACGTGCTCACCAACCATCCATTTCTGCTTGCCTACGTCATTTTTACCAAATTATCCTTGGCTTCCATTTTAAGAATATTTAACAGATATATTCAAATAATATTTTTAAAATTTACAAATAATATATGAAGGGAAAATTTCCGTTGAAGTAACTGTTTTGTCATCAAGTAACAATACCGTCAACAGTATAACAAACTTGTGTACGAGATAAAGATAAGACTTGGGTCAGTCAACTTTAGATACCTTTTTAGTAATTAGTGATGTGATAGAAGGATATAACAGTCATTTCACGATTTTGAGTTCTACTTATCTTCCTATTTTTAATTTCCTTTTTAAAAAATTTCCTAATACGGCGATAATTACTATTATTAAGTTTGATATTATTTTAATCTTTTTTACCATGTTACCCTGCAGAGGCTCGGAGCCGAACCTAGAACTTAACCATTATACCATTTTACAAGCCCACAGTAGAAAAATTACCACCACAGCGGTCTACTTAGAGAGGGGCCCACCCTTTCTATCTTTATTATTGGTCCCACCATGAGCGGCTGTCGTGTGCCGCATAGTTCTTGTCCACGTGGCATTTTCTGAATCTTGAGCTGTCACGTAACCAGAGATGATGAGAACAAGCCCCCTGGTCCCCACGTACCCTCTCTTCGTAATTTCATTTTGAATAAAATAATTTATTTTTTCTCTATAAATCCAACGCTATCTTTCCTTGGAAACATGTACTCAAAGAGCTGCAGCTATCAGGTCGGTGCGCCAATCTCTCTCTGAGTTCTTTTCTGCCTTCTTCCCTCTTTTTCCCGGAAAATCGTCCTCATTTTCTCGGAAAATATCACCTTTGTTCAGTTTTCTTTCGATTTCTTTGAACTTCAAACTCTCGCAGAATCCGCACCTTGTGAGGATATTTTCGTGATTCCACATGCTCGTTAAAGCTGAGAAAATTACCTAATAGATCTGTTGTTGTTAACGAGAGTTTGATTTCTAATTAATTCTGATTTCGACCGTCGGATCTGTAACAGTGTATTAATATATTTCGTTTTCTTTTTATCTAGAAGGATTTAATAAATCAGAACTGAATCATAAGAAACGTGTGTTATTGATACACTTGAACGCTTTGTCAAAAAATGTCGTCGGTGACTTCGAGCTCTGTCTCTCAACTCCGAGCAAACTCCTGCCCGCTTCCGTCGCGGAGCAAAACTGTCATTGTCCCGCACTCTAACGTCAGTACTCTGAGGCGAGGGAAAACCAAGGCCACAAGATGCTCCCCTTCGAGAAAATCGACGGTCGTGGAGAAGAAGTTCTTCGGAAATCGGTTACCCGCTTCCGGATCGGAGATGGTACATGTTTGGCAATCGGACGGTCCAGGAAAGTCGCCGAAGCTCCGAGTGATGATCCGGTCCGCATTGTCGGGAGCACCAGAGAAGCCCCTTGGACTGTACGATCCGGCTTTTGATAAGGACTCTTGTGGGGTCGGGTTCGTCGCGGAATTGTCCGGTGAAAGCAGCCGTAAAACGGTGCGTTTTTGCTTATATCATAAAGCGCATGCATGTGTTTGGTGAGCTTTTGTGCTTAGTTTGTGAATTTTTTTCTTGCATGCGTAGATATCGGATGCTTTGGAGATGTTGATACGGATGTCGCATAGAGGCGCTTGTGGATGTGAAACGAACACTGGTGACGGAGCTGGAATTCTAGTGGGTCTTCCTCACGACTTCTACAAAGAGGTATTGCTGTTTTGGTCTATTTCAATTTGTTTATTATAAAATATGTCCACTCTCCTGTTAAGATTTAGTGTTATGGAGGTTTGAAATGCTGATAATGATTGTTATTGAATTGTCCTATTTAAGGTTGCCAAGGATGTTGGGTTTGAGCTGCCGCAACCAGGTGAATATGCTGTTGGGATGTTCTTTTTGCCCCAATCGGAGAGCCGGAGGGAAGAAAGTAAAAATGTGTTTACAAAGGTAATTTTTTAATGTTCCATGGCATTATTTGTCTTATTGTAAGATTATTTATATATCTATTTTTTCCTTGTGAGAAGTGATTAGAGTCTTTCGTAATGTGTATGAAGGTTGCTGAGTCTCTCGGACACACGGTCCTAGGGTGGCGGTCAGTACCAACTGACAATTCTGGGTTGGGAAATGCTGCTCTGAACACAGAACCTGTGGTTGAACAGGTTTTCCTCACACCTACCGCCAGGTCAAAAGCTGATTTTGAGCAGCAGGTATTGAACACTGAAGTTTAAGGTTGATTTGCTTTTTCAAGTCAAAGAGATCAAGGCTGATTAGGTTTTAAATTTAACAAGAATACTCCAATTGTAAGCCAATGATAACACTTGAAAAACAGAGACAGGATCGCACGGGAATTTGAATTATTTGAATGATGAATAATTTCACCTGATTAATATTTGGATTGATCTTGTAGTATTTGCTTAATTAATGTCTACATTTTACAGATGTACATACTACGAAGGGTTGCAATGGTTGCAATAAGAGCTGCATTAAATCTCCAACACGGTGGTGTGAGGGACTTTTATATATGTTCCCTTTCCTCACGGTATGTACTGCAGAAAACTATGTTTAAGTGGGGACTAATGCTATCTGAGTTTGTTTACATCGTTAATATACGTTTTTTTGTTTATGCAGTACTATTGTTTACAAAGGCCAATTGAAGCCAATTCAATTGAAGGAATACTATTACGCAGATCTTGGCAATGAAAGGTTTACGAGCTACATGGCCCTGGTAAATAAATAATCCATTCACTTTCCTTCTTTGCCACTAACTCAATACTTTAACAAACAGCATGGGAACCATCGGTAACTGAAGAGATGCAAGGTTGAGGAATGACTTCTGAGGCATTGCAGTTTGAATGATCTCTTAAGTTCTTCCACTCCTTGATTACTATTTGAATTTGGATGCTGATTTGGATGCCTTGGGTGAGTTGGTAAGAAACCTCATTGCCCAGTAAATCAATGTTTGCAGAAACTTGCTACACTGATCTCTAGGACAGTTGTTTGAGGTTGAAAATTCCAGTTTATTGGTGGAGAAGAAATTGTGTTTGGTCAAGGTAGCTTAGGGTTTCAATGAATTTTATATTGGCACTGTAGTATGAAGTCTACTGAAGTGCCCAGGACACATTTTCATCTCTGCTGTTTCAGATTTGTTTCCCATATTTGAGTATTATTGCTGGACTTTTTGTGAATAATAATATTTGTTCTCTTTGTTTTGATGCAGATACACTCACGGTTTTCTACAAATACATTTCCTAGCTGGGATCGTGCTCAACCTATGCGTGTTTTGGGCCACAATGGGGAAATTAATACCCTACGAGGCAATGTGAACTGGTATTTACTGAAACCTAGTTGAATGTTTTGTTGAACGTGTTTAACTTGTGCGTGTATATAATTTTTGTCCACTAACATGGTCAGAGAACAAAAATTGATATAATTATAATTGAACTAAACATGGCATGTAATACAGGATGAAGGCACGTGAAGGTCTATTGAAGTGTAAGGAGCTTGGTCTCTCGAAGAATGAGATGAAGAAGCTTTTGCCAATCGTGGATGCTAGTTCATCTGATTCAGGTGAATTTGAACTTGACAAATTGCTTATGATCATTCACACACCAATTCTTTGAATAATTGAAAATGAGGAGGCTATGTGTTTCCTCCATATTGTTTATGAAAAGTAATGGAGAAATGAATAATAAGCCGACGTATCATCTTTGTGTTTGATGTTTAATGTGCGTGTGTCTGAAAATCGTTTAAACCTTTCTTCAGGATCTTTTGATGGTGTCCTTGAACTTCTTGTTCGAGCTGGTAGAAGTCTTCCTGAAGCTATAATGATGATGATTCCTGAAGCATGGCAAAATGACAAGATCATGGATCCTGAGCGGAAAGCCTTGTATGAGTACTTCTCTGCTCTTATGGAGCCATGGGATGGACCTGCTCTCATATCATGTAATTTGTTTTTTTCTTCTAAATTATTCTTCACAATTTTTTTCTGTGGATATCAGTTTTGGTCTTATACTCGTGCATATGTCTTTGCAGTTACTGATGGCCGTTATCTTGGAGCTACACTGGATCGCAATGGACTGCGTCCTGGTCGGTTTTATGTCACACACAGTGGACGCGTAATCATGGCTAGTGAAGTGGGTGTAGTGGACATCCCTCCTGAAGATGTGCTTAGGAAAGGAAGACTAAACCCTGGAATGATGCTCCTGGTGGATTTTGAGAAGCATGTTGTTGTGGATGATGATGCCTTGAAGGAACAATATTCAGTGGCAAGACCTTATGGGGAGTGGCTTAAAAGGCAAAAGATTGAACTGAAGGATATAGTTGAGTCTGTTCAAGAATCAGAAAAGGTTACTCCAGAAATATCTGGAGTTGTGCCTGTAAGTCTTGCGCTACTTTGATGCATATATATTTTTCTCTTCTTCATGTATTGTTCTTAATATGGCTGATGCTCGTTGTAATGACAGACATCTAAGAATGATGAGAACATGCAGAACATGGGCATTCAAGGCTTACTGGCTCCATTAAAAGCTTTTGGGTATGCTAATTTCTGTCCTGCACTTGATATAACTTTTAATTAAGTCTTCTCTTAGGTGGATTTATATATAATAGTCAAACTCTGGCTTCTGTGCAGTTACACTGTTGAAGCTTTGGAGATGTTATTGCTTCCCATGGCCAAAGACGGTACAGAAGCTCTTGGTTCAATGGGCAATGATGCACCCTTGGCTGTTATGTCTAACAGAGAAAAACTAACATTTGAGTATTTCAAGCAAATGTTTGCTCAGGTTACAAATCCTCCAATTGATCCTATTCGAGAAAAGATAGTTACATCCATGGAATGCATGATTGGGCCGGAAGGTGATCTGACAGAAACAACAGAGGAACAATGTCATCGCCTTTCTCTGAAAGGTCCTCTACTGTCCATTGAAGAGATGGAAGCAATTAAAAAGATGAATTACAGAGGTTGGCGTAGTAAAGTTCTGGACATAACTTATTCTAAGAACCGTGGAAGGAAGGGGTTGGAAGAAACCTTGAATAGGATCTGTGCAGAGGCACGGGAAGCAATCAAGGAGGGTTATACATTGTTAGTACTTTCAGACAGAGGTATTATATTTTGCTCTAACGACAGCAGTTTTGTATACACAATCGCCTTTCCCTCAGGCGTTATACTAATTTAGCTTTTCTTTTTGGAACTTGTAGCTTTCTCATCAAACTGTGTTGCTGTGAGTTCCCTTTTGGCTGTTGGCGCTGTCCATCATCACCTTGTTAAAAAGCTTGAGCGCACTCGGATAGGATTGATTGTTGAATCAGCGGAACCACGAGAGGTGCACCATTTTTGTACACTTGTTGGATTTGGAGCAGATGCTATTTGCCCATATTTGTCCGTAGAGGCAATTTGGAGATTGCAGATTGATGGCAAGATCCCACCTAAATCTAATGGGGAGTTCCATTCAAAGGAGGAGCTGGTCAAGAAGTATTTCAAGGCAAGCAACTATGGAATGATGAAAGTTCTTGCCAAAATGGGGATATCAACTTTAGCCTCATATAAGGGTGCTCAGATTTTTGAAGCTCTGGGCCTTTCATCAGAAGTGATTGAGAAGTGCTTTGCTGGAACTCCAAGCAGGGTAGAGGGAGCAACATTTGAGATGCTTGCTAATGATGCTCTGCACTTGCATGAATTGGCTTTTCCTACCCGGGTTTTCCCTCCTGGAAGTGCAGAAGCTGTAGCACTGCCCAATCCTGGGGATTATCATTGGAGGAAAAATGGTGAGATTCACTTGAATGATCCTCTTGCTATAGCAAAGCTGCAAGAAGCTGCCAGGGGTAACAGTGTTGCTGCCTATAAGGAATACTCCAAGCGCATTCAGGAGTTGAACAAAAACTGCAATTTACGTGGTCTATTGAAGTTCAAGGAGGCAGAGGTGAAAGTTCCCCTGGAGGAAGTGGAACCGGCAAGTGAGATTGTGAAACGATTTTGTACTGGAGCAATGAGTTATGGATCCATATCATTGGAGGCACACACAACGCTGGCTATTGCCATGAATAAAATTGGTGGGAAATCAAACACAGGTATGTTCTGCTATATCCTGTCATGGTATTGCTTCATTTATAGTGGTGCCATTTAAATGTTTGGTGAAGGTTTGTTATAACTTTCATCAGTCACCTTTCTTACTTGTTGAACATTATTTATACTACATATCATGGGTTTTCTATGTCAAAGCTTTGATTGGATCAAGAGATGTGTCTAGGCTTTACCTCGCAAGGTTACTTTGACTGCACTGTTTTAAGAGTTTTTATTAATTCATGCAATAACATTTATTAATTTCTCCTTTAGGTGAGGGAGGTGAGCAACCATCACGTATGGAGCCGCTTCCTGATGGTTCAAGGAATCCAAAGAGGAGTGCCATCAAGCAGGTTGCAAGTGGGAGATTTGGGGTGACAAGTTATTACCTCACAAATGCTGATGAACTACAAATAAAAATGGCACAGGTAGTTGCTTAATAAAATAAACTTTGATGGTTAAGATTAGGTTTATAGTTTTGCCGTTGATGTCATCTATTCCTAGTTAGCCCCCTGTATTCCTTTTGGAGCAGAGGTTCCACTTGTTTATGGTTTTATGTTCATGGCAGATGATGCTGTCTCTGCAAAAGCACCTAAGCACCCTGGGTGCTTTTGCATCTTTAATGATACCTACATTTTGATTTGGTGAGGTTAAATATGAACTGAATACTTTTATTCTCTGTGTAGTATTTTATTTTAACTATTCTCTGCATTGCTGAGCAGGGGGCCAAGCCTGGTGAAGGAGGGGAACTTCCTGGCCACAAGGTTATAGGAGACATTGCAGTCACCAGAAATTCTACTGCTGGAGTTGGACTTATCAGTCCCCCACCCCATCATGATATATATTCGATTGAAGACCTTGCTCAATTGATCCACGATCTTAAGGTACATACATATGCTGCTTTGTGTACTTTTTTCCTTTGTATTATATTGTTATATGTCTTGTTGTTGTGGGTTTTGAAAAATGTTCTTGCTTTCTTTCTATGTGTCTTGGTTATCATTCTCTCCATGAAGAGGAGAAGTGGGTTTTGTCCAATATGATGTGAGTTTTATGTTTCAGTATTTCCAACAGGGTTTTCGAGTTTACTTGACTTTGTTTCTTTTGGTCTGTAGAATGCCAATCCAGGGGCTCGAATTAGTGTGAAGTTGGTATCTGAAGCTGGTGTTGGGGTAATTGCTAGTGGTGTTGTGAAGGGGCATGCTGACCATGTCTTGATCTCAGGTCACGATGGAGGTACAGGGGCTTCTCGATGGACTGGCATTAAAAATGCTGGTCTCCCATGGGAACTTGGTTTGGCTGAAACCCACCAAACTCTTGTTGCTAATGATCTCCGTGGCCGGACAGTTCTGCAGACAGATGGTCAACTCAAAACTGGAAGAGATGTGGCCATTGCTGCACTTCTTGGGGCAGAAGAGTTTGGCTTCAGCACTGCACCTCTCATTACACTCGGCTGCATCATGATGCGGAAGTGCCACAAGAACACCTGTCCCGTTGGCATTGCTACCCAAGATCCTGTTCTACGAGAAAAGTTCGCTGGAGAGCCTGAGCATGTTATTAATTTCTTCTTTATGCTTGCTGAGGAGGTGAGAGAGATTATGGCTAATCTTGGTTTCCGGACATTGAATGAGATGGTTGGTCGCTCAGATATGCTTGAGGTTGACAAGGAAGTTGCAAAGACTAATGAGAAGCTGGAGAATATTGATCTCTCCCTGTTACTTAGACCTGCTGCTGACATTAGGCCTGAAGCTGCCCAGTACTGTGTCCAAAAACAGGATCATGGGTTGGAAATGGCTTTGGACCAGAAGCTCATTTCATTGTCCAAGGCTGCCTTAGAGAAAGGCCTTCCTGTATACATTGAAACACCAATCTGCAATGTGAACCGTGCCGTTGGAACAATGCTTAGCCATGAAGTGACTAAGCGTTACCACTTGGCAGGGCTTCCTGCAGATACCATTCACATCAAACTTAGTGGAAGTGCAGGTCAGAGTCTTGGAGCTTTCCTTTGCCCAGGTATCTTGTTGGAGATTGAAGGTGACAGCAATGACTATGTTGGTAAAGGATTGTCTGGTGGCAAGATTGTAGTTTATCCACCAAACGGAAGTCGTTTTGATCCAAAAGAAAATATTGTCATTGGAAATGTGGCTCTTTATGGTGCCATCAGTGGGGAGGCATATTTTAATGGAATGGCAGCTGAAAGATTCTGTGTCCGTAATTCAGGAGCAAAAGCTGTTGTAGAAGGTGTTGGTGATCATGGATGCGAATATATGACTGGTGGGACAGTTGTTGTGCTTGGAAAAACTGGAAGAAATTTTGCAGCGGGTATGAGTGGGGGTATTGCTTATGTTCTTGATGTGGACAGCAAATTTCACTCTCGCTGCAATCCTGAGCTGGTAGATCTTGATAAGGTTGAAGAGGAAGAGGATATCATGACTCTGAGAATGATGATACAGCAACATCAGCGATACACAAACAGCCAGTTGGCCAAAGAAGTTCTTGCTGACTTTGAGAATCTTCTGCCTAAATTTATAAAGGTATTCCCTAGGGATTACAAACGAGTTCTTGCAAACATGAAAGAAGAAGCTGCCTCAAACGAGGCAATTAATCATGCTGACAAAGAAGTTGAGGAACAAGATGAGACAGAATTAATGGAAAAAGATGCTTTTGAAGAGCTCAAGAAGTTGGCTGCTGCATCTTTGAAAGAGAAATCCAGTGAGGTAAATTTTATTTCATCAGTTTTCCTTTAATCCTTCACACATCACTTTACCACTTTGGAATTTGACCATCTCGCTATATTTCTCCCTTTTTATTATCATGAAAAACTTGTGATCAGTAGGAAGTACCCTCAAACACCCTCTGTCGAGTTCATTTATCTCTTGAAATGGGTCCATCTTTTGTCAAATCTCTCTTTCTGGTTGTTAGATTTTGATATTCACTTATGTACATGGTTAATATATTGTTTAAACTACATATTTTATAGCAGTATCCTCTATGGTGCCCATCATTGTGGCTTAGATCTTTTGGAAGTTGATATTTTTGTTTTTGTGACAAACTAACATTAAATATAACAAACTTTATGTGGTATGATGCTGTCTGCTCATCCTTGGTTGTTAGGAGTATTGATATATTTATTACATCTGTTTGTACTAATGTGAATGTTGAATTTCATAGAAGGTTGATCATGCTAGAGAAACCACAAGGCCTAGTCGGGTTGCTGATGCTGTTAAACATCGAGGTTTTATTGCTTATGAGCGTGAAGGTGTTCAATACAGGGATCCTAATGTTCGGATGAATGACTGGAAGGAAGTTATGGAGGAATCAACACCTGGCCCACTTTTAAAGACTCAATCTGCCCGTTGTATGGATTGTGGTACCCCTTTCTGCCACCAGGTATGATTTAGAATAATTTTACTAGTTTGAATTTGAAAGTTCATCTTAACCAAGTACTGCTTTCAAAAATGTAGGAGCACTCTGGTTGTCCACTTGGAAATAAAATACCAGAATTCAATGAATTAGTGTACCAAAATAGGTGGCGTGAAGCACTAGATCGACTCCTTGAGACGAATAACTTCCCAGAATTCACTGGCAGAGTGTGTCCTGCACCTTGTGAAGGTTCTTGTGTGCTTGGTATTATTGAGAATCCTGTATCCATAAAAAACATTGAGTGCACCATCATTGACAAGGCGTTTGAGGAGGGTTGGATGGTGCCACGACCTCCCCTGAGGAGAACTGGGTATGCCTTATCTTTTTTTGGTTGTATCAAAGATATTATCTTGCCGTGTTTCCGTTGGCAAAATAATTTCTGGAGCAAGGAAATGAAGTCAGTTGACCATATTATATAGAATTTGATCAAATCAAATATCTCAATTCTGCTTTACATTCAATGTTGTGCATCTACTTAGCATCATTATCCTGTACAGGAGAAGGATCGCTATCATTGGAAGTGGACCATCTGGCTTGGCTGCTGCTGATCAGCTTAACAGAATGGGTCATTTGGTAACTGTCTATGAGCGCGCAGATCGAATTGGAGGGCTTATGATGTATGGAGTTCCCAACATGAAGACTGACAAAGTGGATGTAGTTCAGAGGCGGGTTAACCTCATGGCTGAAGAAGGTGTTAACTTTGTTGTCAATGCTAATGTTGGTGTTGATCCTTCGTTTTCTCTTGATCGGCTACGAGAGGAGAATGATGCCATTGTTTTGGCAGTAGGTGCCACAAAGCCTAGGTAGGAACTATCATTTATTGTTGATAATTTCTTGAACTTGACATCACATTTTGCTGTCATGCCTTTGTTATGTTAGTCTGTAGTATCAGAACATAACTGCCCAATCTTATCATATGAAATAAAAGCATGTGAACATTTCTAAACCTTGAGAGTTTTACTTGATGCAGGGACCTTCCTGTACCTGGACGGGAACTGTCAGGCGTTCATTTTGCCATGGAGTTCCTTCATAAAAACACTAAGAGCTTGCTTGACAGTGATCTTCAGGATGGTAACTACATCTCTGCTAAGGGCAAGAAAGTAATCGTCATTGGTGGAGGTGACACTGGTACAGACTGCATAGGGACCTCAGTCCGACATGGTTGTAGTAGCGTTGTTAATCTTGAGCTTCTACCTCAGCCCCCAAAAACTAGGGCTCCAGGCAACCCTTGGCCCCAGGTATTGGTTCTCCAGCACTCTCCTATCTTTTGCATTGTACAATTAATTTTTAGTGGATGGTTAGGTCCTCAATGGTACCATGCCCCTTTTGAGTCCCTGCTATGAGCGTTGCTTCTGTTTTCGGGCATATTTTTTATGTGGAATAAATTTTGACTAAGCAAGTTAATTGAAAGGCATGATCAAATTAATTGACATTGCATCCCTGTATTTAGGTGTTTTGTGTTATTTATTTTCTTTCATTTTTGCTTCTGTAGTGGCCTAGAATCTTCCGTGTAGATTATGGGCACCAGGAAGCTGCTGCCAAGTTTGGCCAAGACCCAAGATCATACGAGGTATTGACTAAGCGGTTTGTAGGAGATGAAAATGGTGTTGTGAAGGGACTTGAGGTGGTTCGTGTCCAATGGGAGAAGGATGCTAGTGGGAAGTTTCAGTTTAAGGAGGTTGAAGGCTCTGAAGAAACTATCGAGGCTGACCTCGTTTTATTAGCCATGGGTTTCCTTGGTCCTGAGCAGGTCAGTATTTTATATCCCTTACTCCTTACGATATCTATGCTACAAGGCCAGGGCAATACATTGTTTGCTAAAACAATTGGCTTGTCCATTTTTTCCAGACTTTGTCAGATAAGCTGGGACTGGAGCGAGACAATCGGTCAAACTTCAAGGCAGATTATGGCCGCTTTGCAACTAGTGTGGAAGGGATTTTTGCAGCTGGGGATTGCAGGCGAGGCCAGTCCCTCGTGGTGTGGGCAATCTCAGAGGGTCGCCAAGCTGCTGCACAAGTGGATAAATACCTCACAAGAGAAGACTCCAAATCTGTCAGTCAGGACAATGATGTTGATAACGAGAGGCAAAAGGACCTCACCAAGAGGCAACAAGAAGACAAACACAAGGTTATGACTTAAGGGGATTCTGTTCTTCTTCACACACTGCCCAAAACCGGTACAACTGATACACAGCATAAACAAGTGGTGGTTCCAAATCAAATATTTGGGACCATCAATGAAAGAATGAATGAACTACATAGCGAAGACCTACAGGATCAATCTCCTGGGTTAGGGTTATGGATGTTAGGGGAAAAGGTTGAACAGAAAAGGCATGGGAGTCGCTTCAATGAAGCGGTTAATAAGAGGGATACAGTGGTGTTCACTATCTACAGGATGTTTATAGTGTTTCTGTTGCAGCTTTTGTTTGGGTATTATCGTGGGCTTGTTCCGAAGGAATAATGTACAGTTTTGTCTCTCCCTTAATTTCCTTGGATGGAAACTAAATGCAACTACTTATGGATGTTTCTTGTTAAGGCTGCCAAACTTTTTTAACTTTTTTTTCCCATTGAAGGAAGAAGGCTAGCAATTGATTCAGCAAGCACACACGCACACGCACGCACACACACACACACACACACACACACACACACACACACACACACACACACACACACACACACACGTGTCCAATATGAAAGTCCCTTTCGAAACAATTGACAAATAGAAGGATTGATGAAGAGGAATCTGGAGAAGAACTTTGGTGAAGAATTGTTGGTAAACCAAGTCAAACCTAATTTAAAGTTTCAGCTTAAGTTGGGTTTATTGAAGCCAAACATAGATTCTAACCAAACCGGTTTGGTTCGAATCCACCCCTTCTGAAAATTTAGTCGGTGAGATCCCATTGCAAAATTGCACTTGCGTTATAATTCAACAAGGCAGATCCAAGCAGAATCTTAGAGACTGTAGACTGTTTCAAACCTTAAAAAGTCCTAAACGCTTTAGGGGGAGAGTTACTTCAACATTATGGAAGATTTGAGCTGCAAATTGCTAAAAGAATATTCTTCTCACCAGAATGGCCTCCATCTCTCTATCGGAGACAGGCGTACGTTTCGGCTGAAGAGAAGTTTTTCCTCCCACAGCAGCTGCGTTAATGGTTTGAGATAAGCCGTGAAACGTAATAGAGTTTAACAAGTGATTTGGCCTGGAGTTTTCACAAGGGACAAATCCCAACCACAAACTCTTGCCATCCATGAATATTACGAAAAGCCAGTCATGAACATGCGCAAAAAAGCCAAAAAGTGATTGGAAAAAATTAAATAGTTAAATAATTAAACAAAATAAATTAATGCGTGGAACTCTCTTCATGATCTGTTTTCTTTCTCTTCATCTTTCTCTGTGTCTCTGGCTCTTCAACAGAATAACAGATATAATGGGCACAAGGGCCTGTTTGGAATTTTGGTGGGACTGTTTTATAGGAACTACAATATTGTTTCATATATAAATGGTTATATATTAACAACGGATCCGCAGAATAAAATCAGTTTATCGGATTTTATTAATTTTTCAAAAATCAAAATTTATTTTGATCGATTTGATGCAGTTTTAAAAAATATTATTGTTTATTTAATCTGATTATTAATTTGATAATACCAACACGAGGACACGATTAGCTATGGACCACACAAGCACTTAAAACACAAACACGCAGAGTGCTCTTCCTCTCACCACGTGGATTCTTCAGCTGCATGACACGACGTCGTATTATGCGGTGGGGGCGAGATTCCATTCCATATCAATTCCGTTTCTAGCCGCATCAAATTAGGGCTTTATTGTTAGTGTTCTTCTTCGTCTTCTTCCACAAGTTCTGGATCTCATTAACTATGGCAAGAAACAATCTTGGCCGTTTATTTACGTCAGTCTCACCCAAACTTCCCTCGCCTTTCCCTCTGCCCGAGTGGTCAATCTGTTCGAACTCGGTGAGCCGACTCATTAGCTCCTCGACTCAACAGCCTCATCATCAACCCCAGGAGAAAACTCTCAATAAAGAACAAGAAGAGACTCTCAAAGCAAACTCTGAAAGTCACGACGAACAAGATCAAGAAGATGGAGAGGAAGACGAAGATTTCGTGAATAAACAAACAGGAGAAGTCGGTGGACCAAGAGGCCCTGAGCCAACCCGCTATGGTGACTGGGAACGAAACGGTCGCTGTTACGACTTCTAGTTTTACATCAATTTTTTTTTTTTAATTTTACTTGAATAAAAATTCATTGGGGAATTACCCATTGAAGTACACTATTGAAGATCAATTTTAGTATAACTTTTGTGGATGTTTATGGTTATAACTTCATTAAATTGCAGAATTATATCTTTTGATGAAGAAATTCTTGTTTTTGTACAATTTTATGTGCCTGAGAGCTGATTTCAGATCTATCCAAATAATTAATGAGCATTGGGTCAAATTTTAACCTAATTGGTTGGCCAAAGAGACAAACTTCAAATCAAATGTCTCAAGTAACCCTCATTGCCATGTAATTTCCACAATTCTTCAAACCTATTCATCTTAGTGGAGCCCCATCCATACTTTCATCAGAATTGGTTATTATGTCATACTATAAGCTTGTAGATCCAATTTAAACCGAATATAAAATCGGTTTTAGTTTAAAATCTGTCCACCTTCATACCTCCAACATTCTCCCCACTAGAAATGCACATCTTCAAAATCTTCTTCATCTCCGTCTTCTTCTTCCTCTTCTCTACCCTGGCAGCCACTGTACCCGCCTGCAGAACCACCGTCTGCGGCCGCCACGAGCCAGTAATTCGGTTCCCATTTCAGATCATCAACCGGACTTTGCAACCGAAATCCTGTGGCTATCCAGGTTTCAGTGTAAGCTGTGACACTGTAAACCAATCAACACTTGAGATACCTAATTCAGGAAGATTCAGACTCCAAGCTATAGATTATTTCAAACAAGAACTATGGATTAACGATCCTAAAAACTGCCTCCCTCAACGTATTTTGTCCCTTAATCTCTCGGGATCGCCTTTCAGTGCTGTGTACAGTCAGAAGTTTACCTTCTTTAATTGCTCCTTAGGCCCCTTGTCGTATCGTTTGAAGCCTATTGCTTGCATGAGTAGCAAAAACTATACCGTTTTCGCTTCGTCTTCTGAAAGAGTCATCAACTCTCTGTCGTCTTCATCGTCTTGCACGGTTGTTGCTGCCATTGAAGCGCCAGTTGAGTGGCCGTTTTACGAGCAGACTGTGTCGTCCGACCTCAGTGGTAATCTGAGGCTGACTTGGGTTCAACCCAATTGCGGGAAATGTGAGAGAAGGAACACACGGTGTGGATTCAAGAACAATTCTACCATTGAAATCGGCTGCTCATATTCATCTCAAGGAGGTAATAAAATAATAAACTTTAATTAATCTAAATGCAACTTCAAATCAATTTTCTCTTTACTATATAGTTTTCTTGCTTTAGGACTATTATAATTTGTTAATATAAAATTAAGTGAGATGAATATGAGCAGCCGATTTCAATATAATTTGATACGATTATATTTTCAATATAGTTTTTTTGCTATAAGAATTTGAGATTTAATTAAATGAATCGTATCAAATTACGATTCAACTATTAGATGAGATTAATTTAACCATCATTCAAATATTTGAATAATTAAAATATAAATATCTTAAAATCGTGATCAGATTAATCAATTAAATAAAAAATAAATAAATTTAATATCTATTGTGATTAAAACCCAATTAAGATATCAAATCAAATTGATTGAGATTAAATTAGGTGAGTCCAATTAGACTCTAATTTACCAATGCCAGCATGCCGAAACCTTATTAAAAAATTTAATTATGTCAAAGTTGACATCAAAGATTAGAGCTGACCATGTATGTTGATTAATAAATCTAAACATAATCTAATCTCTTTTAAGTGGGTTTAGAATTTTCTAATTTGCAATTATGGCTTCTGATTTTGTTGACTTCATTTTGTTAGGTCAAAAACACCATCAATTGATTCCCAAATACTAAACAAAACGTGCCACTAACACTAAAAATTCATGAAAATAGTGTGTTAAAACATGAATTAGATTAATTGGTTCGATTGAGAATCGATAATCGATTGAGTATGAACCAAATTTAAAACTCATTTTAGTTTTCAAAATGGAATTCACTTAAAAACATAAATGTAAAATTATCTAATAAATATGTTTAATAAATTTATTAAATATTTTAATTATGTCGTATTGATATTTCAAAGGATTTCCAAGAAGTGCTCGTTATGCAGCGATGGTGGGAGGTGGAGTACCAGCAGTGCTGTGCCTTTGGGGACTTTCGTCTGTGCTTTGGGGGAAGCTCAAGTTCCTAAACAGGAACTCGACTCTACTAGAGCTGAGTCCCTCGTTTGCTCCACAACCCACAATCGTGAGAGGCCTTGATGGCCCGACGATCGACTCTTACCCCAAAATTGTTCTCGGTGACAGCCGGCGTCTGCCGAAGCCTGACGACAACACCTGCCCAATTTGCCTGTCGGAATACAAGCCTAAAGAGACCTTGAAAACTATCCCCCTTTGCCTGCATTGCTTTCATGCTCAATGCATTGATGAATGGCTTGTGTTGAATGCTTCTTGCCCAATTTGTAGAAATTCCCCTCACGGATTATCGCCATCGCCGCCGCCGCCATCCGCCCCACCGTCGCCACCACCACCGCTGGAAACAGTGTAACTTGAAATATTATGTGCCTTTCTAGGTAGTACAAAATTCTTTAGAATTGCTAGTTTTAAACGGAAAGATACTCATCAAATATGTATACATCATTTTTTCTCTTTAGCATTGTTGTTAAACTCAAATATGGGTTAATTCGAATCCATAAAGGCTAGCTCAAATGAGTTGGTTGAAGATACATAAAAAGTAATCAACTATGATAAATAATATTTATATGTAAAATACATAGTATAATTGATAAGATGAATAATATTTTTTAAAAAAAATCGAGCTTAATAAAAGTTTATATTGAATTTGTCTCAAATCGTACTAAACATTAAACAGAATTAACTCAGTTTGAATATAATATAACTTATAATCAAAGGTAAACATAATTAAAATTAGATAAAACTCGTATGATTGTTTGGCTGAAGATTGATGTATTATGTGTTATTGTGTAAGAGCTTGTTTAATTGATAATTATTTTTTTTCTGATGATTATCATTCTTTTTTGAAAGCTTGTTATATATACGTTTATTGATAAATTTACTGATTTTTTATTTAAATGTTTTTTATTTATTTGTTGGAAAAAATTTTATAAAATTTTTTTTAAGGTTTAAATAAAAAAAAGAAATTATGGATATAAATATAAACGAGGCTAGGAGGCACAGCGGTTGGCCGTGAGAGGAAGAAAGGATGATAAGTCTCTCACTTCCCGCTCCCGCCAAAATCCTTCCACCTTCTCTCAAACCCTCAAAGCCTTCTCGTCAAAACCTTCAATCATCATCATCATCATCATCACCACCGTTGATCAAACAACCCCACAGCTTTGAACCTCTTAACAGCCGTCTGATCCACCACCTCAATGAGGGCCATCTTCAGAAAGCCATTTCCACTCTTGATCTCATGGCCCAACACAAAACCAACCCGGATCTCCTCACTTACTCTCTGCTCCTCAAATTTTGCATTAGGTCACGTGCCTTTGACATCGGCAGATACGTGCACTCGCATTTGATGACTCAATCAAAACTGGAGCCCAACTCGGTAATTCTCAATTCTTTGATTAGCTTGTACTCTAAATGCGGCGACTTGAATGAAGCCAGTATGATATTTGAAACTATGGGGGAGAAACGAGACTTGGTTTCTTGGAGTTCAATGATTTCGTGTTTTGCGAATAATGGGAAGGAATTGGATGCAGTTACTACGTTTGTTGAAATGCTTGAATCGGGATTTTACCCTAATGAGTATTGCTTCACAGCTGTTGTTAGGGCCTGTTCGAACGTGGAGAATTTTTCGATTGGGAAAATAGTTTTTGGGTTTTTGTTAAAGTGTGGGTATTTTGAGAGTGATGTGTGCGTTGGGTGTGCTTTGATTGACATGTTTGTGAAAGGTGGTGGAGATTTAGAGTCAGCTTTTAGGGTATTTGATAAGATGCCTGAGCGAAATGTGGTCTCTTGGACTTTAATGATTACAAGATGTGCGAAATTGGGGTACCCAAGAGATGGGATTGATTTGTTCCAGGATATGATTTTCAGTGGTTTTTTACCCGATAGGTTTACATTAAGTGCAGTCGTTTCAGCTTGTTCTGAGTTAGAGTCATTGAGTTTAGGACAGCAATTGCACTCCTGGGTTATAAGGGCAGGCTTGGCATTTGATGTATGTATTGGTTGCAGTTTGGTAGACATGTATGCAAAATGCACAGAAGATGGATCTATGGGTGATTCTAGGAAGATTTTTGATGGGATGCTTGATCATAATGTTATGTCATGGACAGCAATTATTACGGGATATGTGCAGAGTGGAGGGTGTGACAAGGAAGCTATAAAACTGTTCTGTGACATGATACAGGGGGGACATGTTGCACCAAATCATTTCACATTGGCTAGTGTATTGAAAGCATGTGGAAATCTTTTGAATTCAGGTGTAGGTGAACAGGTTTACACCCATGCTGTGAAAAGGGGTCTTGCTTTGGATGATTGTGTGGGAAATTCCCTTATCAGTATGTATGCTCGATCTGGTAGGATGGATGATGCTCGGAAGGCTTTTGAATCCTTATTTGAGAAGAATTTAGTTTCTTATAACACAATGGTTGATGCTTACGCCAAAAGTTTGAATTCAGAAGAGGCCTTTGAAGTTTTCAATGAAATTGAAGATTCAGGAGTTGGGGTTAGTGCTCATACATTTGCTAGTCTCTTGACTGGGGCATCAAGTATTGGTGTGACTAATAAGGGTGAGCAAATTCATGCTAGAATAATAAGATCTGGGTTTGAGTCAAACCGCTTCACTTGTAATGCGTTGATATCCATGTATTCTAGGTGTGGGAACATTGAAGCTGCTTTCCAAGTTTTTAACGAGATGGATGATAAGAATGTCATATCTTGGACTTCAATGATCACTGCTTTTGCAAAACATGGGTCTGCAGCCAGAGCTTTGGAAATATTTCACCAGATGCTTGAGGCTGGCATACAACCAAATGGTATTACCTATATTGCTGTTTTGTCAGCTTGTAGTCATGTGGGTTTAATTTCTGAGGGATGGAAACACTTTAGGTCAATGTATGAAGAACATGGGATTCTTCCAAAAATGGAACATTATGCATGTATGGTTGATTTATTGGGCCGATCTAGATTGCTTGTAGATGCCCTTGAGTTTATTAGATCAATGCCCTTTGTGGCAGATGCTCTAGTATGGCGTACATTTCTTGGAGCTTGCCATGTTCATGGTGACACATTGCTAGGGAAACATGCTGCAGAGATGATTCTTGAGCAGGATCCAAATGATCCAGCAGCACATATCCTGTTGTCAAACTTGTATGCTTCTGCAGGTCAATGGGACGATGTGGCAGACATCAGAAAGAGCATGAAAGAGAGAAATTTGATTAAAGAAGCGGGTTGTAGCTGGATAGAGGTGGAAAATAAGGTACACAAGTTCCACGTTGGAGAAACATGTCACCCACAAGCACAGGAGATATATGCTGAACTGGACCAATTGGCTTTGAAAATAAAGGAACTAGGCTACATCCCTAATACCAATTTTGTTCTTCATGAATTAGAGGAGGAACAGAAGGTTCGGTATTTGTTTCAACACAGTGAGAAAATTGCTGTTGCATTCGGTCTTATTAGTACATCAAGATCAAAGCCCATCCGGGTTTTTAAGAATCTTCGTGTTTGTGGAGATTGTCATACTGCCATAAAATACATCTCAGTCGCTACTGGCAGGGAAATAGTGTTGAGGGATTCAAATCGTTTTCACCATATCAAAGATGGAGCATGCTCTTGTAACGATTACTGGTGATTTGCTACATTTCAAGTTCTAAAAATCATAATCCGGCTACAACCAATCATCAGCTGGCAAGTAAGTGTAATTTGTATACTCCCATTTTTTTTTCTTTGAAGCATCCTTTGCTTGTTCTGCAAATTGTAATATTAGGAGCTCTTATTTTTTTCAACTTCTGTATGCATTCTTTTGTACAATTATTTAACATGGTAATCTAATAATTCACTCCATATTCAATTGCTTTACTGATGAAATGATAGTAAAAATAATATTCCAATAGCTTTGTCTTTTAACCCAATTTCCCTGCATTTTCTTGGATACCCTTTTCTTCTTTCTGACAAGACTCTTCCCTATACCATGGAAAGTAGCTTAAATTTCACGACTTTTAAAGTCATGACAAGCTTTTGAACAGAGCTCTATGTAACTTGCTACATTGATTCACATGCCTCTTGAAGGATAAGGACATGTCCAAAGGAGCCAATTACAGAGCTACACTTAACTCTGTACTAGATTTTATGTGTTGACATTTGGAATTGGAAATCTTGACTTAATATTTCATATGCAGTTTTGTTTGACTAGAACACATTGATTTGCCGGCCTTTGAAGAATAATTAAAGCGTTTTTAACGTGTGGGTAGAAGCTAAAGTTCGAAGAAGAAGTATTTAATGTGTATTTTTCTAATAACTAAAAGCTTTTAGAATTGTTTATATGTTGCTTGTGCTTGGCAAAGCATCATCATCAAAATGTGTCAGTCACTTTCTATGGGGGTGGGTGTATGTGTTTGTCTTTGTATCTACGCAGTCGGCTATTGTCATGCCAATGAGTAACATCTGGATTAAATCCTTAATTTTGGCTGACAAAGTATGATTGGGATGCCTTCAGGGAGAAGTTGGGGTGATTTTCTGATTAACTTCTTAGCTTTGGGCATAAGGGTTCCAGTCACAATAGGAACCACTCCAATGTGGTAGATAACCTGTATACAAAATTTATCGGTTTAATGTAATTAATAGTTTAGAAATTGTTTCATGGTTTCGATTAGTTTGAACGGCTAAATTGAACCAATTAGACTGAAAAAAATATATAAATAAAAAATTATGTAAACATTAATTTGAGTTAAGTTTTTCGTTATAAAAAAAAAAATCTCTGATCAGAAAATTAAAAAATAGAAGAAAACATTGTATTATTATTTTACTCTTGGTGACTTTTTATATTTATAAATTATTTACTTCTTTATCTTTAATTATTAATAAATGTGATAACTATTTATTATATTTATAGTGTGACTAACAATTTTCCACTTAGGGTTTGCTTTAAAACAATTTTCCACCTGTTGATTGCATAAATTATTTTTTTCATTTAAAACTTAAATCTGTTAAAAAAATGAATTTTGAAAGTTAAATTACCTATTATTTTTAATTAGTTCACTTTTTAAAATTAATATATCACCCACATTGACAAAATTTTAAGATCCTTTATCAAATTTGTATAAACACCCTCTTTTTCCATTTCTTTTTGTATTTTCGCCATCTTCTTCTTCTTATGTGGCTTGGTTAATCCTCTATCACATTGTCACCTTTTTTAATTTGGAAAACCATCTTACACTCTCAACCCCATAAGTCACCTAGATAAGCCTTTGGAATACAAATCATCAATTTGTTGACAACTCTTAAGTCCACTGAATCAAGAACACTGTACGAAAGACTATATTAAAAGAAAGACCTTTTAAAATCATTGTGGTATTTGAATTATGATATCTCAATACAAAGATCGACTTTTCCTTTTAATGATAACTTAATATGATAAAATGATTCGTTTCTTGATGGGAACATTATAAGAGAACCCTAATCTAGCATTTTTCTAGGTTGTCTTTTTGTTTCAAAACTTCACCATTGTTAAAGGGTATTAAAAGAATTTGGTAATTAAAATTTTCACATTTGAATTGTAAAGATTAAATAAATATTTTAAATATGTAAATAATTAAATAATCATATTTAAAACAATAAGATGATATTTATAAAAGCGTTCTAGCTTTTTTAATTTTTATAGAACAATTATTATTTTAGTTTTAACATAATTAAGTTTTGTTTCAAAATCTTGAGTGTTCATATTATTATAAATTCGGATTAAACCCGACCCGAACCGGAGTGTTTTATCCCTAACTGCAACCGACTCGAAAATAGCGAAGTCAAATGGTGGACACGTGTCGTAGAAAAATGACAGTGAACATTCCTTGTGAGAGAAAAAACAGAAGTTCGCAAAATCAAAAACGGAAAGAGGCGTGAAACCGGGAAAAATCATGACACCACAGCACCTGGCGCCACGTAGTGGCTATCTAGATTCCCAACCGGGCCCACTGAAAGCGACCCGAATCATTTATTGTCAGATCTGATCGCCACGTGTTTCCCCGACAAAAGGAAACCGTCCACGTCTCCGTTGAAAAATCAGAGCCTAGAGGCGTTGATAGGCCCATGTGTCAACCACCAGATGGAACATTTAATCTCACGGCTCTGATTCAATGCTTTCAACGCTTCCTATTTAAAGAAAAAGTTTTCAGTTTTACTTCATCTGCCGTGCAATGATTCAGACGAAGAAGAAGAAGAAGAATAGCAGCAAAAGCAACTACAAAGAGAAGAACCCGATGACGTTGCTCCGACAAATGGACTCAGATACGGGTGGAAACGGCAGCCGGAAGGTTGTTATGATGAAAGTGAATAATGTTCGTCGGAAAAGATTGCGAATCCGGGGGTTAAAGTTCACTTGTCAAAGTACACGTGTCTCTGGTGATGGTGCTGTCAAGAAGAAAGAGCATCGACGAGATGAAGAAGAAACTGAGATGGTTTTGTCGTTGTCGTTGTCGATATCGTCAGCCTCTGATCATTCGTCAGAAAACTACGACGTTTCGCCGGGGTTTGAGGAGAAGAATTGTGGAAATGACGACGAGGAGAGTGTCACGTGCGTGTCACATGGGATGGTGTCTGTGATAGGAAGGAGAAAAGAGATGGAGGATAGGGTGAGAGTTGTGGAAGGGTTTACGAAGAAAGGAGGGAAAAGGTTTAACTATTTCGCGGTGTACGACGGACACGGCGGGTCCCAGGTGGCGGAGGCGTGCAAAGAGAGGCTGCATAGAGTGTTGGCGGAGACAGTAACAAATAATCAGGAAAGTTATAATAAGGGCGATGAGATTCTTTGGGAGAGAGTGATGGAGAGCTGTTTTGAGAAAATGGATGAGGAGGTGAATAGAGAGAGGTTAAGAGAAGAGATGGTGGGTTCGACGGCGGTGGTGGCGGTGGTGGGAAAGGAGGAGTTGGTGGTGGCAAATTGTGGAGACTCAAGGGCTGTGCTCTCTAGGGGTGGCGTTGCGGTGCCTCTGTCTGTTGATCACAAGGTACTAACTATTACGCACCTCAGCCTTATTTATACGTATTTACATATCAAAAGGTGCATTGATTTGCTGTTTATGTTCTTTAGATTTTAGAGACATTGCATTATCTTGTGCTCTATGGCTTTGTTGGAGGTTAAAATGTTTACAAAATTTAGGGCAATCTTACATTATGCAAGGAAATTGGACTTGGCCACATTAGTTTAGATATCCGATCCGTGGAATCAGAAATTTCGATCATGATATGAACTTGGAAAATGGCTCTTTAAATTAGTTGCCTCCATTGCATAATTCAAAACTATATAAATCCTATCTAAAATTTTATATTTTTGATGTAGGTTTTAAGTGTAAGTCTAAACACTTAAAATGGTAATATGCGCTTTGCAAACCACATGAGTTGTTACAGTTAGCTCTATGCTAGTCTCGAGCCATTTTTTGATATGGAATTTAAATATCATATATCATATTTGAGATCGTGACATATCAATTAGATCTCCAAGCCATGCGAGCGACATGTCGGTATCTAGCTCCATACTGGCTAGGATAAAGCACACGAATATTACAATGTTGGTGTCATTATTTGTATTGTGCGATTGCTATATTTTACTCTTGAAATCATAATATATCATCATGTTTTGTAGAGGGTGTTATATTTTAATTCTTTGTTAGGGTCAAACAAAAATATACTGTAATATTAATGTTACTACTTATATTATATGATTATAATTAAAAAATATAGATTGATATATATCAAATTACATGAACAGTTTGAATTATCAGATGCCTTTCAAATGGGGGCTAACTTGAATGGTAAAAATAAGTTATTCGAGCATTAAAGAATGTGTGAATAATGATGTATCAAATATCAAACTTTTAACTGAGCGAATATAATAATTCAAAATTTTTTTTTATATAGCATGATCAGTTTAAAATTAAATTAAAAAGATAATTTCTCACTATACAGAATGAAGATAATCGGCAAGGGTTAAAAGAAAAACATAAAGCAAAAAGAAAAAAGAAAAAAACAAATCCTTAGACATTAAGCTTGACAACCTCTAAATTTAGATGATCATGTACCCTGTTGTGATTGATTTTGGTACAAACGATTAAGCTTGACACGTTAAGACTGCTTTAAATCCATCTACTGATAAAACCAATTTTTTCTCAAAGCCTGACAGACTTGATGAGCTCCAAAGAGTTGAAGCTGCTGGAGGAAGAGTGATAAACTGGAATGGACCTCGTGTACTTGGAGTCCTTGCCACTTCAAGATCCATTGGTACGTAAATGCGAAACCTTTCTGCGTGATTAGCAGTAAATACAGAGAAAAAAAATGACTGAAAGAAGTTTCACTTTCATGCATACATAACATGCAGGAGATCAATATCTGAAACCATTTGTGATATCGAAGCCAGAAGTGATGGTGAGCCAACGAACTGACAGCGACGAGTTTCTGATTCTGGCCAGCGATGGGCTGTGGGACGTTGTATCGAACGAAATTGCATGCCAAGTGGTCAGAAGATGCTTCATTCGCCACTTAAAGTGGGCCTCCGCCCTGGAAAACCGAGCCACCAGAGCCGCTGCCGCGCTTGTGGAGCTCGCCATGGCCCGCGGTAGCTGTGATAATATAAGTGTCGTAGTAATTGAACTCAAAAAACCCACCTCCGCTTTCACCGGCTAATTCAAATTAAGATCATCATCTCCTTGACATTTTCAGCTAGCCTGTATCCTGGCAAAGTTGACGATAATGATGATGATGATGATGATGATGATGATGAAGGTGTTTATTCAATTAATCACCCCTTAATTAGTAGATTTTATGAATAAATCCTTTGGCATTTTATCGTAGTTTTTTGAATTAACGTTTTAAATAAAACTCAGTTAAAATATAAAAGAATCAGTTTAAAATCAAATCAAAATTAATGAATTTATTTTAAAAACAAATTTAATCATGAGTTTGAACTTTGATTTATTCAATATAAGTTCTTCCGTCAGGCCTAATGACTTTGATTAGTTTGTTCTGGATTTAGGTCTAAGCAACCAAATGGCAAACCCCAGGGCCCAGTTAGGTGGCAGACAGAGAAGACTTCTTTTTCTTCTCCAACTTCTTTTCTTTTTTTTTATAATTCTAAAGCTATGAAAACATTATTAAGAACGTGAAGAATTTGTGGGCTGATGGAGACCACAAGATTTCTAATATCCAAACGTGATGTCGCAGAACTCGAAAAAGCCAAAGCCTTGTCACCATCTTCAACCACCTCCACTACCTAATTTTCCACATTTTCACAGAACGAAGTCTGGCTTTTAGTCTGTTAATTACTGAGCTCCTCCACAGTTCATACTTTAAAGGCTGATTTGAGAATTTAAGTTTAAATTTATAATTTTAATAATTTCGAATCCAAACTCAAATTTAAAAGATATTTAATTTATAAAATAATATCATTTTATCAATATATATATATATATATTTTAAAAATTTATTAAAAAACTCGTGAAAAGAGTTATGAAAAAGTTTAACTCAATTTGTTAAAATTTGAATTTGAATTTATATCTATCTAATTTATCGAGTTTTTGAATTTGAATTTATATCTATCTAATTTATCGAATTTAAATTTAGATTTAAATTTTATTTTTGATAAGTCAAATTGATTTTAAATTCAAATTTGACTTAAATTTTTTTTTTTTTTATTTCAACTAGTAAAGATAGATTAATAATTTGACATTTATGTCAAAGATTAAAAATGCATTTATAATATCAATAAAAGGATAAAACAGTCATTTTAAAAATAACCAAATAGACTCACTAATGAAAAGAGGTTACAGATCAAAATTTTGGCTTTTAGAAACTTAAAATATGAGAATTTGCCCCTTTTATCGTACCTTGGGTGGGAAACAGTTGTTTTGCCTTCATAAATTATATAAAAACCAACAATGGACACTGAGTAAGATTACATTTAGAGTTGAATTTCCAACTAAATTGACTGAGTAGTCAGCTTGAACTCATGTTCGATTTAATTTGAATATATGATTAATTATAATTTTATATATGTAATATTATTAATATCATATTATATATATTTTTGAATGATTTATTTATAAATATTGAAATAAGTGTCATATTCAATTTAAGTCAAATTCAAATAAAGATTAATTCGAATTCGATTTAAAAAAGAAAAAATCAAATTGAGAGAGGTTTGAACTTGAGTCACAAATAATTCAAATTTGATTTGTTTGATTTAACCTCAAATTCGAACTCAAATAGAGATAATATAAAAAAAAAAAAAAAATTTCATGGGATAAGATTTGAATATGTTGTTTATGGTCATGAGCATATATTCCTACAAAACAAATGAGGCAAAATCAGTACACACGTCAAGTTATATTTAGTTTCAGTCACTCATTTTTAGTCATATTGATCAAAATATTCATGTGAAAAAGGCACTTAGAATAAAGTTGAAATTATTCTACATGCTTCCTTTATTTTATATTTTTCAAACGAAAGCAATCATAAATTTAAATATTATACAATTTCTATCCATCTTTCTTTTCAATAATATACAAATGCCTTTTCTAGTTTTCCGAAACCGAAGTGATTGGATTCTTTGACTTTAAATAAAAAGTTAATATAAACTAGAATTAAAGTTAAAATAATTAATTTGAGATTAAATTCAATTGATTAGATGATAAATAAAATCATTAAAGAAAAAGAATAAAATTTAGGAAGAAAAGAAGAAAATCGAAAAAGAATATAAAAAATTGGCAAAACAAATTCAGGTTTTGGGTATTGAAGGACACGTGGCAATTTTTTACTAGTGGTGGACCAGTATTCATCGGCTTCGAGCGACTGTGACTTTGTAACCTCGCGTAATGATGAGAAAATGAATGGATAGGATAGCCACTTATGACAAAAAAGCCCCACATACTTCCAATATTTTCTTTGACGTGGTCTCAATTCTGTCTTTAAATGACAGCGAAATTGGTATCATATTCTTATTTATATAAATAACAAAAAAAAAAAGGGGGCTACATGTAAACTTCTAAAGCTAAATAATCAAGAATAAAATTAAAATAATATAATAAAAAATAATAAGAAATGACCAAATAACAAAGAAATTAGTAATACAAAAAAGGGACAGACTAAAAGGTTAAAAATGTGAGATGGTTTTCTGATAAAAAAGATTGACAGGAACTGATTTGAGATTAAAGAAAAAAAGGGGAGAAAAATTAAATTAAAAAAGAAATATTAGGGTTTTTATAAAATTGTATATCTAAAGTCTCTTTAAATTTAGTTAAATTGGGATGAAATTATAACTTGAAAAATTTTGTGGAGGAATGTCTATGTGAATGACCCCAGTGCAGGTGTCTGACTCGGGCCGTTATTGTATGAAACAGAAGGGGTAAAAAAATAAAATTGTAAATTCTAAGGTCTAAATAGATATAAAAGAATTTAATAGGGATATGGGGACAAACCATACAATTAAAAAACATAGATTCCCACGTCCACGTGTAACATGAGCAAGTAGTAGCATAAAGAAGAGTGAGGGTGTAATAGTTATTTCATGAAATGATTGATAATAAAAAAAAAAGGATATTGAAAAAAAGGAAGGTCTATAAATATGGGAAGTTATACGCCATTCCCGTGCAAGCAAAAAAGCTAAAGCCTGCAAAAGAGGAAAGACTCGTTGAGTCGACTCAGACTTTCTTCATTCTCTCGTATTTGTTTCCCGCTCTCTTGTCTTCTGTTACTGTTTCTTTCCTTTTTATATACGCATAAAGTCGCCTTTTCCATCACTCTCACTGCCATTAACGCCAGGCAAGTCTCGGTTCTCTTTCGTTTATTTTCTAATCTCGATTCTTAGCTCTTTATTTTTTGTTGACCGCCAGGCTATCTATGGTGTCGTTGTTTCGAGTCTGATTACTGATTATTGCTGTGAAATGAATGCGGTGTGGTTTCTATATATTACTCGCAGTTTGTTGATTTTTTTTTTCCCTTTGTTTTAAAATTTGGTTTGTTATCGTAAACCCTAGCTTTCTGTTTGGTTAAACTTAAATTTTTGTGAGTGAAGATTTTTTTTTTGAAGTTTTTCTATTGGTGTATTTATTTGGGAGAAAGAAGAATATTTTTTTCGATTTAATAGTTTCATTTGTGTTTTAGTAAATGATCATTATTTTATTAAAATTCTGAGGTTTATCTCCGACTAAACGGAATTTTTTTATTTTTTATTTTTGGCTTGACTGGAGCCGGCTGAATTTGGCTTGTGAGGATATATATATTTTATTATTTGTTTTGAAGAAGTCTCGTAGAGTGTTTTGCTGACTTTGCTTTTCCTTTTCTTACTTCTTCTCTAGAAATAGAAAATGTTAAATTCGTTTGTTAAGAGGAGCCTGAGGATTTGTTATGTTTGAGGAAATAAAGTAACAAGATTTGGTTTGTATGAATTGGGCCTGAAAAAAGCTCCTTATAAATTTTCATACTAAGGTAATTCTATCATTTTTGAAATGTGGATTCTCATTTTCTCTCCTGTGGACAGTTGGACCTGTGCTTGTTATGGTTGATGCTGCGAAATGGAATCTTGCTATCAATAGATAAATAAATGACAATTTTAGTTTTGATTTTCTTCGTAATTTTTGTCTTGAAGATTGTTAATTATTTCTTTAATCATTTCATGATCACCATGAATGTATTATTTGATTTGTTTTTTGTTTTAACCATGATGGAGTGAGGACCATATTGAATATATTATATTACTTGTTTTTCTTGAATTTTTTGGTTATAGTAGTTTCTAAGCTTTTATTTATCTTTTCATTTTAAAACTATTCCTTATGGACATATCTTAAAATATAGAGACTGGAGCCGGAGAAGAAAAAGATCATCTATGGAGGGCGACGCAGGAAAAGATTTGGGATGCCAGAAGACTATGGTTGGGAAGGTGAGTAATGAAAATGGTTCTGCGAAGAAAATCCCTTCTTGTTGCTTGAAAGCTAAGGCGTCCACCCCTGAGCTTGAGGCCAAATGCCACTCCACTGTTGTTTCTGGGTGGTTCACAGAAACTCAGTCTCTCCCTGGTCAGTGTCTATAGTTTTATTAAATGCAAGTTTTTTGTTTAATTTCTGTAGGAAATCATACAAGTTCATTGGTTGCTCTAAACAACTTGATATTGTTGGCCTCAATCTTTATCTTCTTTGCTTCAGATAAAGCTGGCAAAAAGGTTTTCTTCAACAACCCAATGTGGCCTGGTAGGTATACCTTCATATGGTGATATTATTGTCAATCATCTAACCCTTCTGTCTTATAACTGTATGGATGCAAAATAATTTTTCTACTGCATTCAGGTTCTTAACACATTGTTAATTAATGGTAAACTTAATTCCTTTATGAGCCTTTTCTACTGTATAAATATGATCAACGTGTCAAATCAAATGGAACCAATGGCATATTGAAACCCTTTTCACTACAAGGAATAAGAAATTTAGGTCTCATGGTTGTCTTTTGATAGTTCATAGTGCTTATGTTGTCATTTGCAACTACATCAAACAGTTGTAGTGACCTTGTCTATTTTTCTCACCTAACAAGGAAATTGGTTATGTTATATTTCTCAAAGTTGAAAAAAATCTTTATGTTTATATTTATAATTGTTTTGTACACTTCTTATTGCACAATATCTGTGGCTCATGTTGTATATTCGCTTCTCTAGGAGAAGCACATTCTTTGGAAGTGAAAAATATTTTATTCAAGGGAAAGTCAGAATACCAAGAGGTCTTGGTTTTTCAGGTTTGTAGCTGTCTTAATTTCAGTGTTAAACATTGCCTATTATATTTTTTTTCCCCACTCAAATAATTTGTTTATTTGTCTGCATGCGTCTATGTTATAATACATTATTGGTTGATTGCAAGTCTGTAATCCACAGTCGTCATCATATGGAAAAGTGCTTGTTCTTGATGGAATTATTCAGCTGACTGAGAAAGATGAATGTGCCTACCAGGAGATGATAGCTCATCTTCCCCTTTGTTCTCTTCCATCTCCAAAAAATGTAATTACCAAATAATTTATTGATCTTTCTTTTATTTTTGGCTCTCTTTTGTGTTCTGTGCTTACAGCTCAATTTGAGTTATGTTTCTTTGATGCCTTGTTTTCTAATACTGCATGTACTAATTCTTGTTTTCTTGAAGCTATTTAAAATAAGGGTCATAAGCTTCTTAATGTAACTAATTTTCCTTCTTTAACTATTTTCTGTAGGAGAATTTCAGGAAATTTAATAAAACTAGAGCAAAATTAATCTCATTATAATGACCAAGTAAAGACTTGTACCTGGTTAATTATGTAAGTGTGAATTTACATTTGGACCTACCTTATGAAACTTTAGAGGAAATCTAGAAAGAGAAGGGTGAGAGTCAGTAAGGGAAATTGAATGAATAGTTACCAAAAGTTCTATCTCTCTGATTCTTACTCACATGTGAACCTTTAATGCTAAAACCATGTGCTTCAGCAAATTATTTTGTCATCTTGAGTACTTTCATTGATGGTTTTGGTTCTATTTCTGGCTATCTTCCCTTCTTTCCTGCAAAGATGATGCATTGTGATAAAGAAGGGGTGGTGAAAGTGCCTTTTGATTTAACCTTTTGCTCCACTAAGATGTAATACGGACTGTGTTCTGGCTCATTTCTTAATACCGTACTCTAGAGGTTCCATCTCTTTCTTTTATTCCTTTTTAAGTTTTGGAACATTATGTATTTTTCTCAACAACCAAGTGTAATGTTTTGTTGTCACCAAAGGTTGATAATGGTGGAGACTGGTGATGGTAAATGTGGCTTTAAATAGAAGTGGTCAATTTTCTGGCCTTTTCTTAGTTAGGGGTGGTATTCGTGGCGCTGTAAGTGAGTTGGCAGCTGCTTAATGTTTCTGTTGAAGCATTTTGGCTACTGGTAACTCTCTGAGGGTCTGGTTTGACATGTTCTTATTAGTTATGGTGTGAAAACCCCATTTGAAGCATACTGAAAGGTGTTGCTTATACGAGCTTGATTGGTCAGCCTGTACAAGGAGGATATAGAATGAATGTCTTTTAAAGACTCTCATAGTTGTGGACTTGGTAAGCTGCTATTGGCCAATCTTTCCTTCTCCCTGGGGACTGAGTAGAGTTTGTGAGTTCCAGTGGTTAAAGATTTGGAGTACAATCTGATAATGTGAATTTGCTAGGAAATTACAGGTTGGATTTAAGGTTTAACATCATAGTCAGCTCCAAAGCCTGCAGTTAAATTGTAGAAGGTTAAGCCAATTAGGTTGCTTGTCTTCAGCTGAAAATATTTATATTGATGTCAACAATGTTTGGTCTTTGTGCATTTTTGAAATACATTAATTGGAAAATTTTATAAAGCATTTATGGGGAAGATAGAATGGAATGGTCAAGTTTATTTTTCTACTCATACATTTTGCTATATAAACCTGCATGTTTAGTTGACACTTTTGCAATGCAAATGTCAGGTTCTAGTTGTTGGCGGTGGTGACGGTGGTGTTCTTAGGGAGATTTCTCGTCACAGTTCTGTTGAGCTTATTGATATATGTGAGATAGATCAGATGGTTATAGATGTAAGTCTTGATTTAATTTACTTTTTTGTAATTGACTTTTTTGAGGTTTATTCTAATATTTTATCATACTAATTTTTTATTCCAGGTTTCTAAGAAGTTTTTTCCCGAATTGGCTGTTGGATTTGAGGACCCTCGTGTCCAAGTGCATATTGGTGATGGTATGATTGAACAATATTGTTTTCCTATATCTATATTTCTGAAATGTTTGCTTGTAAATTATTGTTAAATTGGTTAATTTCTCCGTTTGTTGATTTCGTTTCCATTGTCTTGACAGCTGTTGAATTTCTCCGGAATGTGCCTCCAGGGAAATATGATGCAATTATTGTCGATTCATCGGACCCAGTAGGTATGATTGTTTTATCTCTGCATCGCTGGTGATCCACTTATGCTGCATATGCTCCATTTACTAAGGTCTAGTGGATGGCAATATATTCGAACTGCAATAACAAATGGTATTTTATATTTTACTTGACTGAAATATGGGGTTGGGCAGGTTTTATTTAGTATTAATATAATGCCAAGGCAACTCTTTGTTCTACATAATATTAACCTGGAAGTTCCTAAGAAACTATGTTATTTCTATTTTTTCTTTTGTGATACCATAACTTGAGTTTCCTGGAGTGCTGGTATCGGATTGAATAAGCTAAGAATATCAAAGCCATGGTATAAGAATGCTTTTTTGTAAACTGTTTCTGGATTATTACTTACTGTCACCATACTTTTCCTAATCGTTTTAGGCCCTGCCCAAGAGCTTGTAGAGAAGCCATTTTTTGAGACAATTGCAAGAGCATTAAAGCCTGGTGGTGTCCTCTGTAATATGGCAGAAAGTATGTGGCTTCATACACACCTAATTGAAGATATGATCTCTATTTGCCGGGAAACATTCAAGGGTTCTGTCCATTATGCTTGGGCAAGTGTTCCAACTTATCCAAGGTAGTGGTTGACTCTGTTCTTTTGACTGCACTCATTCCTTTCAATCTAGTAATCATTTTTCTTTGAAGAGTTTGAGTTCTTTAGAAGCCTCCTTCAACAAGATTAGTATAAATCCTAATTATTACTGTGCAATGCAAACTCACCGTTGAAACCTTGAACTTCTTGTTTTTGTTAAATAATGCATGTATTTTTGGTAGAAACTTTGTGATTGATGCATAGTCTGTGAAATATTACTTTACTGAGGCTTCTCTTGGTGCTTGATATGCAGTGGTGTGATTGGATTTCTGGTGTGCTCAACAGAGGGACCTCCTGTTGATTTCGTCAACCCCATCAATCCTATTGAAAAGCTAGAAGGAGCTCCTAAACATAAAAGAGAGCTTAGGTTCTATAACTCCGAGGTAAAGTCTCTGCATTTCAACTGTAGATTTAATAGATTTGTTAAGCTCACATAAATGTGGTTGGTGCATTATTGTTGATGTATATGAACGTTATATGTATTTTAACATTGAAATCTAACCACCTGATGCCAGATTCATTCTGCTGCGTTTGCTTTGCCATCATTTCTGAGGAGGGAGGTGAGCTTACTCAGTGATTCCCCTACTGCAACACAACAAATCCGCGTTTCTTAAACAAGGTATAGTCAAGCTCTGTTGAATTACTCTGAAAAGTGAGATTGATTTAGTAGCATCGGAGATAGTCAGTCTAATAGCCCTTTCGAGGGTTTAGTGAGAGAGGATTTAACTCTAAGCATGTATGATGGTCTAGTCCGATAAACAATATAGATGTCCTGTTATAAAAATATACCAGTTTTACGTTGGCTATTTGATTTGGTGGATGTTAAATGTTACTACCATTGAAATTGTTGTTGATGGTTTATGATTTCAATTGCATTATTTCTGCCCTGTTGGTTTGGCTGCATCCTAAGAAAATATAAATAGACTACTTCTGCTCTTTATTGAAGTGTTGCAACTGTTATTATTTTTTTTTTACTAAAATAACCACATTTTTAGGTTTTTTGGTTGAAAGAATAAGTTAATTAATTGTTTTGTTTTCAAAACAGATCTAAACAAAAAAAAGTTCTAATTATGTTTAATTGATACTATAAAAAAAAAATTAAAAACTTGATCCCTATTACAGGAAATATGAAAAATTGGGTCTTTTAGTAAGGAATTTTGAAATTTTGATCTTAGAGTTGGCCATGACGTGATTTAGTTTGGCTTAGGAAAATTTGAGTTCATAAAAATAAGACATAACATTATCAATGATTTTTGATTTTTGACGTTATTTATATTCTCAGTATTTTGATTTTTCACGTACCCCTAAAATTTCTTAAATTTTAATTATTTATAAATATAATATATCAAACATTATCCTTATTAATGTGGGATCCATGTGTTTCACGCTGTATTTCCCGCACGTGCGGGGATAATAGAATACAACGTGTTAATTTTGTTAATAAAAAATCTAATGGTTTTTTATAAAACTGGTGAGAAGACAAAAAGTCCTGAAACCAAATATTATTTTGTTTCCCAAAATATATGCGATTAAAGATTAGGAGCTATCCCAAAATATAAAGAGGATAAATTAAAAAAACTACTATAATAATATAAAAAAGTTGGAGGATATTATCAAAACATCATTGAGAACTGTCGAAAACGAACGAACAATATTGAAATGTCACAGAAAATAAACAATTATTGGAAGTTAGAAAGACATCACTAAAAAAT
This sequence comes from Anacardium occidentale, assembly GCA_026122585.1. Lineage (NCBI taxonomy): Eukaryota > Viridiplantae > Streptophyta > Magnoliopsida > Sapindales > Anacardiaceae > Anacardium > Anacardium occidentale. The sequence goes on from JAJEJH010000045.1 coordinate 483,417, forward strand.
GACCAAAAAGCACAAAAAACAACGTCAAAAAATCGATACGCTGCTTCGTGGGACTACTCAGCTATCATTAGGTGTTGGCAAGAAGGGAAAAATAAAAAGGACAACATGAAGTATTAGGGGGTAAAAATGTAAATTTTTGTACTATTAGGACTTAAGAATAAACTTATAAAACAAAATTCGGGTGGGAAGAGTCATTCGGCCCACGCGGTAATTACGTTCCGGTTAGTCAAAAGACAAGCAAAGCCGCACCTCCCTCCTCCTCCTCCTTTCTCGACGAAGCTGATCGGCGGTCGGATCAAATTCTCTAGCGACTTTTTCCGCCTAACTTATTTTACGAATTTATTCGCCTAGAGCTTTCTTAATTACCTAAAGCGAGTAAAAGGTACTGTTCTTTGGCGCTCTCTTGTGACAATTGATGCTTTTCGCAGAAATTTTGCATATAGATTTCACAGTATTTGTTCATTTATAACGGAAAGAATCCAAGTATAAATCTTCTCTATTTATTTATTTTTTTAAAAGATGAGGTAAAGTGGTAAAAATTTGAAGAAAATTTTATTAGATGAATTTGAAACCAGTATGTATGGAAATTTCAGCTTAATACTGTCTGGTACTCCCCAATTTGATTTTCGTGATCCAAATTTTGTTAATTTAATCTCTTTTGTTATGAGTAGTCTTATAGGTCCTTTCCTTCTATGTGCAGCTGATAAGGGTGAATGGCGAATAGATGACGCTTTTGGAGTTTCAGATGCTTTTACTGCCACTCAGTGGATGATTTTAAAACCTGAATTTATCCGCCTTATGTTTGGAAATTTTCACAAATATCTTGAGGTAAATGATTAATTTGTTTTTTGCTGCTTTTCCTGTTAATTTTCGTGTGAACCAGTGGTATATGAGAAAGACTTGGATAACAAAATTTTGAAATGTTGATGATCACCACAGTAACTGGTGCTTGTTAGATGATGTTTATGTAATGCAGGCTGACTAGCTACTTGTTCTCTGCCTAAACTCCTTGTATCAATAGTATATTTTATATGAACTTGAAATCTCCTTTCTTCCTCTTAAAAAAACCAGTCCATATATAATAATTTTTCTGGTTTTCAGGCTGATTATTTAGGGTTTGCATTGTCCATGCGAAAGAGATAGTTCACACATCTTCCATGCAAACATGTACAAAACAGCATATTAATGTTGTTCAATTGTTAGTGGGAAATAAGACTGATTTTGTACTTAAGCCCTTATCTTTTTCTATTCCAAATGAGAGTGATGAACCCCTAAGGGGAAGCTCCCGTGATTGCATTGTTATGTATTGGAAAATAGTGAAAGTTGTAAGCACCGAGATGTAGAATTTGTTTCCTCTATGTTATGCTTAGGAGCAGAACTTTCTTAGAGAGTAGAGAATCTCAAAATGAATACTTCTTGACAAAAATAAAGGCTGTTCAATGTTCATTAGGTGCATTAGCATCAAAATTAAAGGAATATTTCTGACTTTAAATGCATACTATGGATACTCTCTTTTCAGAAAGTAGATTAGCAGGGTTTCTATTGTTGATATATTATTGCTTGCTTTCTGTGGAATTTGTAATAACTTCTCCAACAGTAGTCCTCCCCTCAGTATGTCAGGAAATAGTTGGTAGAATTTAAGGAATAAAGTTTTGTGATTCTTCACTGGCTCCATTGTCAATCCTATATGTTGATTTCTTTTTGCGTGTTCTTTACACCATCTCTCATTCCTTCAACTGAATAGCTGCTAACTTACGATGTGAATAGTGACTCTGCTTTAACATAGTAAAATTAGTTAAACTTCATTTTTTTTCAGGGGAATAATTGTAAGGTTTGACACAGGAAAAATAATGCTGTTTATGTGGGAAGTAACTATTCTAGGTTGATAGGGATTACAGCTCCTGCATTGGAAGCAAGTTTTTTTGACCTCAAGGGGTTTTTTCATGTCAGAGATTACTTTCATTTTGTTACCCAGAAGTCCTAGCAGACGTGATCTTTCCTGCTCAGATTTGGTTGGCTCATAGAAGAGCAGGTTCTCTCACTTGCCTCTTGATGCAGTTCTATTCATAGATGACCAAAATTTTCTCAGTGAGCTCAAGCAAGTGATTCGTTGAAGTTTTCTGATGCTAGAGGTCAGGGATCTTTTGCAGTTCATGTTCTTTTGTAGACACAAGGTGAGGGTACAAGGACTATCACTGGTTCAGTCTGAGATAGAATTGTATGCTTGCGGAAGGAAAGTAAGGTTTCTCATCTGACAAGTGTTGGATGTCCCTGCTACAGAGCCAGTTATTGTACTGAGAATTTGGGACTTGCTAATCATAATATCTCATGCGAACAGGATGATATTGTTCTGGCTATCAATCTAATTCTACCAGAGCTGAGACTGCTGTTGTTGCCCAATGCCAGTTGCAAGAGGTAGGCTTTCTATTTATAATTTACCCAGGCCATTTGATTTACCTAGTACAGATATTGCAGTAACAGCTACGACTTGAATGTTTTTCACTATTATCATGCATCCATGGCTACATGAATGAGCCATTTAATAACTGCCCAGCCAACCTTTAAATTTCTTTTCTAAGTGTCACAATTTCCTCAGATTGACAACAGAAATCCTAATGGGGTATTGATCATGTAACCTTTTCTGGAATCCAGCTTATCAAAATGCCTCCCCGTCTCAGGCTGGCTTGGCTTTTTCAGGTGAAAATACCTTCACTGGTCATGTTGAATATATGTAGACATTCAGTTTTTCATGTCATTGCAACAGGAACAGAATGTTATCTTTTTCTTGAATAAAAGAAGTATATTACATCATTGACAAAGATCAACTAATGTCATTTGCTTTGCAGGGCAAGTAGCTTTCAAACATGGTGAAACACATCGTGAAGTAATCTATAACCACACACTGCTGATAACTTTTAAATAAGGTAATGTTATACATCTTTTCTTTTCTACTATTATTACAAGTTTTTATTTATTATGGATTGCCTAAGTGGCACCAATTAGATTTCCTTACGTTTATATTTGCATCAGATGCCTCTGCCCTACACTCTTGTTTGCACAATAATACATTGATGATAGAATCTAGCCATCAACACATTTATTAGGGAACTGATTCTCTGGGCTGGCCTTATACCTGTAAAATGGAGTAGAGAAATAACAGGTTATAATGCTTTCATTTGCTATTTTATAAACTTAAAATAACTTGCCTTGTTTCCCAAGGGCTGTAACTCAGAAGGTTAGAAAGACAAACCTGTATATCTTCCTTAATTTCATCATGATTCTTTCTGGCTTTATAATTGATCTTATGCATATTGAATTCCTTTCCTGCCATAGAATTTTGAGAAGGTTCACCCCAATTGTCATCATGCTTCTCTGAATCAAGTGGTGCACATACTGAGGGGTCAATGTATGGGTAAGATCTAGGGGCCAGATGCTGAAACAATACACTTTTCAGGTCATATGTCATTAGAACAAAGGCTTCAACATTTGTAACTGCTTTAACAGATCTTGTTGACAAGGGGACACTCGATGATAAATGGCCATCCAGAGCCCATCCTATAAGTTCTTCTCCATAGAAGTCACAATCTTCTCCGTCATCCTTTTTTCTTATGCTATTCTCATCTCTATAGTGATCAGTGCTTCTTGCAAAGCAAGTGATACCCTTAGAGGTGTAGGAGGAGAGTTTGCCACACACCACAAAGAGCATTTGACCGATTGGATATCCTTCTTGAAAAATGTGAGCATGCTGAGTGTACAAAACTGGCTTTGCATTATCACACAATGCATCCAAACTTTCTTCATTTAACATCTTAAACTCTGGTACCTTGACATACATTCAAAAACAATAATAAGAATATATCAAATATCCAATGACACAGAAATTCAAGGTAATCACCTCTAGGGTGGATATGAATTGAGTCAAGCCCATACATTCCTTGGTCTGAGTTTGATTCGAATTTGTCAAACTAAAAATAAAAATAGTTTAAGTTCAATTCGAATTAATTTAAACCGAATATGAGCCTAGACTCAGAACGTTGAGCTTGGCTTGAATCAATTCATTGGACACTTTAAATGTTCAAAACGATGTCATTTTGATGTATATTGATCAAAACAACACCATTTTATGCAATTTGAATCGAATTTTTTCAGCTTGCAAAGCTCGTGAGCCAAACTTGTTATAAGCTTGAGCTTGAGCTTGAAGTCATGAAGCTTAGGAATGAAGCTTGTTTCAAACTCATTCAAATTGAGTTTGAGCTCGTGCTCAATCCTGAACTGGTTTGACTTGAATTCCGCTCTACCTCGAATAAAAACAATTCAATTTGAATTTTACCCAAGTTCGGATTCGTGATTCGAATTTATAATTCATTGACGAACAATATCATTTTATCTAATAATAAACAAAATAACATTTTAACGTAATTCAAATCAAGTGACAAGCTGAATTTAAATTGAATCAAATCATTCATCTGACCTGTGAATTAAAATGGACTGAATTCTTTCTCGCTTGAATTTGGTTCAGTTTAAAAGACGAGACAAACTTGACTTAAATTTGAGCTGAACAAATTTGAATCGAGTTAGTTTTTAGACTTAAGTTAGCTTTGTTCAAGTCTAGCCCTAATCACCTCCACTCTTATTTGTTAAATTCTAAGAATGTAGCCATCTAAACTTTTCTTTCATTATTGTGCTCAATTGGACCCTAAATATAGGTACCTATTTCTTTTCTTTAACTTCACCCTAAATATAAGCACTTATTTCTTTTTCTATAACTTCATAAATTGGTACAAAAAGTAACCTAATGAAAAGAGGATTTGAACTCCAACCAGGCAGATAAGTGAGCAATTATACAGAGACAAAGGAACTCACTTTCTTGAGTCGCTCCAAGCATAGCTCTCGATTAATGTTCCTTACAAGAGTATTGGGGAGATTACTGAACAAAAATTCAACATCATCATCTTTGTTCTTTTGCCATATGCTTTGTTGATATTTCTTAACCTGTTGCTGGAGATTCTTAGGCAGCTTTCGTAAGAGCATCAAATGCCCCGTCTTTCGTGTCTCAAGTCTTGTCTCCTTCAATCTTCCAACTTTAGCCATCAAATATAACTGTTTCAGAGGAAGTGTTCAAAGAAGTTAATTTGTGCTTCAACTTAGCCATATATGTAAAACAGGGAGAGTAGAAACTATTATACAAAATAGAACAAGAAAAGCAGAAGGCAACCTGAAAGTTTCCTATGAAAAAGACAGCCAACACTGAGCTAGCGATGGTAATCGAAATAACGAATAAGTTTTCCCAGACATTGGTACTTGTATGGAGGTTCTGACCAAAATAACTGCAATAAAAATTAAATCCAACTGTAATATATCAGAAATTAGTCATAGAATCGTTAGAGCCATCCATAAAGAGACTAAGAGAAGCCAAAACTTGGTAGTGTCATTCACAATGGTCGCAGAGTCATGAGAATTATACACCAATTAATATATACTTCCCACATGCTCAAATTATGCTCCCACCAACAAGTATTTAGTATGCACAAACCTGAGATTTTGCAGGCCCCATAGAAAACAATGTAAAAACTTCTGGGGAAAATTAGTCACTTCCAGTATACCAGACTGAATAGCATCATGGAAAATTCCAAAAGCATTGATTGTATTATTTAGTGTTTTTGATGAACAAGTTCCATCTAGAAATGTGTAGTCTCTTAATTTGCCGCTGCAGTAGAAAGACTCATCACTGCATTCAGTATGATTTCTGCAGGCTTTCTTCCAACATTCAATATTTCTTTCGATGGCCATTAAATACCATAAGGCTCCAGCTACCTAAACTCACAAGCAATTGTAAAGGACAAATATATATGTGAGTGTATGTTATATGAGTAACTACATGTATATGTGAGTAAGCATCTGTTTTTGGTTCAATCACACTGTTAATTTAAGTTGATTAAATATGCCACTGCAGTAGAAAGATTCATCATTGCATTCAATATGATTTTTGCAGGCTTTCTTTCTTCCAGCATTCAGTTTCTCTTTCGGTGGCCGTTAAATACCATAAGGCTCCAGCTACCTAAACTCAGCAGCAATTGTATTTGATCGAATAGATAAGAAAAGAGGACAAATGTTATGTGAGTGTATGTATATATGAGTAACTGTATGTATACGAGAGTAAGCATTTGTCTTGATTCAATGATACTGTTAGTTTAAGTTGATTATATGCCAGCATTCAGTTTCTCTTTCGATGGCCATTAAATACCATAAGGCTCCAATACCAAAATTCCCAGCGATTCAATGTTTGATCAAACAGATATGAACAGAGGACAAATATTTATGTGAGTGTACGTATAATATGTCAGTAAGCAAACTAATATAAGTGTATGCATATGTGAGTAAGCATTTGTGTTCCATTCAATCAAGATGTTAACTTAAGTTGATTAAATATGCTTTCAAATCAAATTCAGAGAAGGTTTGGTTCCAAAGCAATTTAAGGAGAATGATCAGTTGTAGCAGAAACCACAACTTCTGAAAAAAAAAAAAAAAAAGTCATATATTCACAAACAGTAAATTATGTACCACCAGTAAAACCTTGGTGAAGCATTCAAACACACAGAAATCACAACTTCACAAAGATTAGTCAGATATTGATACCAGATTAAGAACTTATAGAGCATTTCAATCTGATGTACAAAAAGAAGAGTTAAAAAGAAAATATTTAACCACATAAATCATCAAATAAACAGTTATTCAACTTACATGAGCAGCAAGCATGTAAAAGTAAAGAAGAATAACGGATATAGCTTTGTGCCATGTAGCTTCTGCAAGTTTGCCCAAAGTCCTTGTAGCTTTTTTATAGATTCTAACAACCCTTAGCGGGCATCGTAGAAACAAAGAAACTTTCACGAACTTGATCAAATACCCAAATTCCAGCTCTCTTATTGAAGGCCTGAACACCAGCTGGAATGAGCACATTAAATTTTAGAGTTTATAAGTATACATAGCAGAAGTCTTAATTTGATGTAAAACAATGATATAAATTTTTAGAAAATTACATCTCAAAAGCTAGCTATTGAGATTGAAGAGGGATCCTAACATACCACCACACTCCATAGTCGTTCAATGTGGGCGAATGCCACACATTTGCGACTGGAAGATGCGATGGTGGCTCTATACCGAATGATATCAACTTTGAAAGAATCACCACATTCATACCATACATTTGGATCCTACTATACCACCCTGCTATGCAATTGTGCGGTGTGGGTGTTTATATCAAATGATATAAACGTTAGAAAAACCACACTTTAAAAGCTAACTGCTAAGATTGGAGAGTTCAAACTTATATAAGCCCCACACTCGAAGCGCATACTTTCCCATGTGGGATCTAAATCCCATACCTCGGACACTTGGATCCTAACAAACAAATTCATCAATAATTATAAGATAACTTGCATTATGTTTAACTACTCCTTGAAAGTATTCAAATAACACCATCCCTTTGTTTAAAAAACAATTTTTCAAAGAGTCTGTCTGCCTTACCAGAAGAAGCGGAATTGGCAGGTCAAGGTACGAAGACAACCCAATTTTTATTCCCCATATGAAGGTGTCAACTCTTCCATGCGGATGTTGTATGAAAGTTATAATGATGGTATAGAAGAAATACCACAGGAGATGGAGAACAGTAGCCCAAATACCCAATTTCACGTCCAATTTCAGACACTTGTTATCATGATCAAGCACAAGAACGTAGAGAAACAAAAAATCCAAGGGGATTGCAGCCGTATCAAATATAATACAAATCCAGTTTTCCAAGGGCTTTACTGATGGGTAAAATATTTCCAGTAAAAGAGTCAAAACCTTAAATTTAATTCCACTTTTAGACTCTTTGATGCCACAACCAGATTGTGTCTCCCTTAAGAGTGTCTCTCTTCCAAAACCAGATTCTGTCTCCCCTAAGAGTGTCTCTCTTACTTTCTTACAAACTATAATTCCTTTAACAATCACTGATGCTATCAGGTGTTTAGGTTTTCCATTAAATGGATTACGATTACCTTTTCCTGATTTCAAGTCCTGAGACCTGGAAAAAACATATCTAATAAAATACCTAAGCCAAGGAAAAAAATTGTTCCAGACACAAATTAAGCAAAATTTCAACAAAAAATTTAAGGAAAAACAGTAGTGAACTTACATCACCAAAAACGCAGAAGATGAACAGCTATGATTTCTGTAATTCGATTCACCCGCTTCCTTGTACGATAATGACAATTTTAAAATCAGGAGAAGGTTGTCGATGATTCTAGTTAGATTATTCTGCAGCGTTGACTTACGAACCAGTCTTTTGGCCAAAATGAATCGTATAGGCAACTAAATTACTCATATACCCTCTCGAATTTTCGGTCTATCCGACGTCGCTTAATGAGTTAATTAAGGAGAAGTCACCGTCCAATACTAAATCATTTATATGTTATTGATTGTGTATAATTTAACTTAAACAAAACTATATATAAAAGTCTATGTATTATATTATTTATTGAAATAATTAAATATATTTTTTCCAAAAAGATTATGTATTTTATAAATTAATACACTTTTGAAACAAAAAAAAAGAAATAACAAAATATAAATTTTATCAAAATATTTCTTATTTTTTAAAATTTAACACAGTTAATTGATCAATGTGCAATAATAAAAAGTCAACCCTTAGAGGATTATTGGTTAATCGAATTTATGTAAATTCAGAATTCAAATAACAACATAATATAAATATGATATATCTCAAATCCGAATCCAAGAATCAAATGATAGATCCAAAATACAGATCCAATGCTGATGGTTGAACTGTGGTTTAACACTGTTCATACCCATATAACTCAATTCGATTCAATTGGTTTTAACCATTCAACGGTTTTGATTTAAAACTGGTTATAGGAAGGACCAATTGAACCAATTCGATCCAGATTTGTATGCGGAATTATTCTCTGGCTTGTGAAGAAGGCGGAATTATTTATGCGCATGTGAAGAAGCACCATAGACCGTATGCACAAGTCAATCTTGTCTAGACGAAGAGCTGCATGAGTTGGTTCAGCTAAATGGTGCCTGCCGAGCTTTGCAGATTGGAAACATGAACTTTTTCTTCATCGTCAGGAGTTCTTTCGAAGCTCCTTTTTATTCTTACAACTGTGCCAAGCTCTTTGTATAATACGAGCATTTTTGGTTCTCCACTGCAGAGAGTAAAGGTTAGGCAACTTATTGATTTCTTCTAAAGCTTTCTTAAGGTCATCGAGCTCTAGAGCAAAGGCTTGAACTTCAGTGACAGCTCTAACAATACCGTCTGACATGGGTTCCCAGTTCCAACGGGGATGCAAACTCGATATTGCAATTTCTTCACCCCAAAATTCACCATCATGGTATTCTTGATCAGAGAAACTCTCATTTGCAGTCATGGTGGATAGTGTGCCGTGTATGATGAAGAGCATTTTCTTGATTTTCTGGTCTTTTCTAACAATACAACCTCGTTTTGCATACAACACTGGCTTAAGGTGGTCACACATTTCTCTTAAAATTTGTTCATTGAATCTTTTAAACACAAACACCTGCAACAAATTAAAACCAATAAAAATGAATTAGAAAGATTCAGTATTCTAACAACTCTGAAGTGTTAGCAGGGTAAGAAACCTACCTTCTTGAGCATTTCTAAGCAAAGTTCTCTCAGTATATCTTCTTTAAGGCCTGAAGGAAGAATATCAAGGAAATGTTGTCCATCAACAACTCCAGTTTCTAGGTATCCATACTGCAATTGATTCTTAATTTGTTCTTGCCAATTTGGGGAAAGCATTTTAAAAGTCTTGAATCGAACTATCTCTTGGACCCTCAATCTCAAGTCCACTAATCTCTTGAACTCGGATAGCAAAAGGATCTGTTTCACAAAAATACATAAAATTCAATGCTTCATCTTAAGCATGCCAAAATAAGTGAAGATACAAGGCATTGAAAAATATTAACCTGCAATTTTCCCAGTACAAGTACAGTGATGAATATCACGCAAAACAGATTAATGAAAATTGCAAATAAGTTTTCTGAAACATCTGTACTTCTATTGAAGTTTCCACCCAAGGATCTGCATTGAATTAATTGAATTCAGTTGCCATGTATGAAAAACCCAAAGCAAACAAATTGATGAGACTGCAAAATAAGTTTCCCAAAAAGCTGCACTCAATATGGAAATTGCCATGTTTTGATAAACATATGATTACTGAACAATCTAATTATTATACCCAGACTTCATTCCCTGAAACCCACCACTAGCAAACCACAATACACATGAATATATTGTATACACAAACCGTATAGTCTGCAAGCCCCAGTTAAAACAGAACATGAACTTTGACATGATATCTTCCTTTAAAACGCCAGATTGAATGATCTCTTGAAACATCCCAAAATCAAAAACTGTTGCATCTACTATCATAGTGCAAATGACAGTGGTTCCAGCTATATGCCAACATTGAGTTAATCTTTCAATAGACAACAAATAGCACAAGGCTCCAAGTACCTAAAAAGACAGGTAAACCGCTATTTAAGAATATATGCACAGTTGACATATAACTAATTGTATGTGCAAGCTCAATGAAACAACTATGATACTTCGAATTGTAGGTCTAGCTTCATGCACTCTATTAAATTTCACTTATAACATGCTTCTGAAGTAAACAGTGATGTGAAGAACAAGCCTGAAAAAATGTCGAAGCTTTGATTGTAGCAAAAAAGTCACTGTTTCAGAAAAAAATATTGTCAAATACAGACATACCACAAGCTAAGTTCATCATTCAAACCCTGGTTAAACATTTAGAAACCAAATGTGAGACAAAAGGTGGAAAAAGAAACTGGTAGGAAATGTTAATTGTAACTTACATGAGCATCAAGCGGGTAAATGAGGAAACAACATGAAGCATTTACCCATACACGTTGAGTAAGGATGCCTTCAGTACTTTCAGCTTGTCTATAAAACCAATAAATTCTTAAAAACCTGGGTAGGTACTGGAAAATAATAACATATTTCAAGATCCGTAATGCATGAAAGGGTGCACAACTCTTTCTGGTAATCATAATTGAAATCACCACCTGAAGAGAGTGTATATATATAACAAGTTCAGAGTCTACAAATGATATCAACTACAGCTTACTATGATTTTGACAAAACATCCAGAGCCATAGTGTTAGGTTATTCAATTAAAGTTAGTTTTAAATTGATCTGTAAATAGAGTACAAAAAGTTGTTGTAACTCTTCTTGCGGGTTCAATTCAACATATAAATACATGATGTTTATATAAACATGAATATTTGTAAGAAAAGATCGTTCTTACCAGCTGTGGTACTGGGAAATTGCTGAGGATTACATCAATCCAGAAATACAAAAATTTTTTCCTTTTAATTGCAGTGTCCCCTTCATTTGATCTTTCGTATATGCAAGGAAAAATAATCAAGCAATCAAGAAGAGTGCGGCAAACAGTGGCCGCAGTTGCTGCATGCCTTTCCAATTCAAGACAGTTTTTAAGATCATCGACCATTAAACTGTACAGAAAAAAGGAATCGGAGCATGTCGAAATCATACAGAGGACAGTTAAAGTCCAGTAAAAGGGAGATTCACGGGCGTCGAGGAATTTCTTCAAACGGTGACTCACTCTTTTGGTCAAAATTTGAGAAGCTCTACGTTGACCACTTGTGGAATTTCCCGAGAAACCATTTTTTGCTCCTAATCGTTTCCAGGAAATCAATTTATTCATCTTTACGTCTGAACTCAAAGCCCTACGAATCAAATAAATCATAATTAGGCAAAAGAAAATTCATCTATTTGTTCAAAAGGCACACATTAATAGATAACAAAAACAAAGGCAACAATAAGAAAGCTCATTAAAAACAGCTCAATCATACATGATATATCACCAACTCAAAACAGGAAAATTTCTGCTCCAAAGATTTGCAAAATCCGAAGTTCATCAACAAGCATGACATATCTATACAACCAGCAGGAACTTACATGAATCAAAATGCAAATATCAAGCACAAGAAGCCGCAAGATACTGACTGACTGTTCTACTTTTCGTCTCTGCAACTGTCTCTGCTTGATCAGAGAAAAGGACTGAAAATAATACTTTCTGAATTCAGAAGTTACTTTGGCGACAGAGATTACATGGATATTGACCCAGCATGAAGAATATCAAACGTAATAAAGCCAACATTTATCAAGGACTTATTCTCACCCAAGGTTTACTGAGGAGACAAAATTTCACCTTCAAATTTTTAAAAATTCAGCACTCATTCGTTGACGAAAATTAGAGACAGAATTTTATTTTCTCAGCAAATTTTGGGTGGAAATATGTCCTGTCGCCCCAATATTTTTCTGCCACGTTTAATTTTGACCGGCGGTCGATGACGACATCCACGTCACCATCGCGTTCTAGATACTTTATCCGCTTCAGACCGGCCGTCTCACTCATAACCTCCTCTACTTAACGCGAATTTGGGGGAAAAAGACACAGCATAATACTTGCAAGTTGATAAGGGTTCCAGAACGCAGTATCTTTTTCTCTAGAACTTTCTCTTCCCTCAGTAGAGAAAGTTCCAGAGAGCTATGGTCATCGCCTCCTTCCCTAGATAGAACTCAAAATTAGCAACGAAGTCTGGATTGAAAGCTGAGACCAAATCAACCAGCTACCAGTAGACATTGACCGTGCGCGGGGAGGAATTTGCGAGAGTATCAAAACGTTAACGTTTTATGATTAGTATCTGCTTATTATCTTCTGCCACGTGTGATTTTGACCACCAGTCGGTGACCACACTGATTCAGTATTGATGTGTACAGAAACAAAGACGAATCCTTTCGCTAGCAGCTTTGGGCGGCAAATGACGGGCTCCCGAGCCAGAACATGCTTCTGAAATTCGTCGGAAACATTTTAACGTGAAACTCGTCATATCAAGTGTAATAGTCTCGCATTTGATAATGGTCCAATTTCAAGTAAGAGCATGACTCCATTCAATTTCAAAAAATTTTGTGTAATTATCAGTTAAAAAAGAAAATTTTATATCTCATTATCGATGGTTAAATATTAATAATAAAATAAATTTTATTTTTTATTTATTTTTATAAAAAAGAATATATTTAAATTAATATAATATTTAATAATAATAATAATAAGATAGAGGTTTTTGATGTAAAGTAAATATACTTTTGTTTTTTAACTATAGGAAAACTAACTATAATTCTAAGAATAATAATGTTATTTTAACTAAAAAAATACATTAAATTCATGCATTGATTGATATAACATGATTCAATTGACTGTTATTATATTCATACAATAACAGTCAATCAATTAAATCATATTATGTTATTTAATTTATGAATTTAATATCATTTTTTAATTTAAATATTTTTTTTTATAAAAAACTGATATGCTTGATTAAATTATTATAAAAAATATATTTTTTTTACTGTTTAATATAGTTGATCAAAGATTATTTATTGTTGAATTTTTGCTTGTTAAAATAAGTCTTAGGAGTTGATCTCAAACAAAATTTTTAACCACATAAAAACTTGTAAAATAAAAACATAATAACATATGAAATTCATATCTTCATTAAAAAAATTAAAAAAGATAAGTAGTAAAAATTTGAGTAATTTTATATATATATATATATATATATATATCACTTACTATAAAATTATAATATTTTATTATTGATTCATTTTAATAACAAATAATTGTCAATTTTTGTGTAAAATAATAGGGGTCTAATTTTCGATACACCTAAAATTCGTGGTGGCTGAAGAAATTTCTTCAGCCACCTGGAATTACTTGACTGATTACGGCACATGCTCGACACACTCCCTCCATCCTTCCACAATTTCCCTCACTTTCTCGCCACAAAAACACCATGTATATTTGCTCGGCAAAACCATTCTTATATTGTAAAACACACTCCCTCCATCCTTCCAAAATTTCCATCACTTTCTCGCCACAAAAACACTAAGTATATTTGCTCGGGAAAACCATTCTTATATTGTAAAACCTGTTAAAGGTACAAGCTTTATTACCCTCTCTCAGAAAAAAAAAAAAGTTACTTTTCCTGGAAAATTTTATGTTGGTCTTTTCTTTCTAAACAAACAAACGATTCATGTTGTTGAGTATCAAAAGTTTGAGTCTTTTAAGCCCTTGATTGCTTGGAAAAGTTGAAAAAAGAAAAAGGAAAATGAAAATGAAAAGTTTTAATTTTTAATAGATTTTTTAATTTTTAATAGATTTTTAATTTTGAATTTATTTTTTTTTCGTATACGGAATTGTTTGTCATTTAGGTTATTAGCTTATTATTTTAAATGTTTTTTTTTTTTTATTGATTTTGCTGCTTCTTGTAGTCAAAGTTTGAGCTTGGAATTTGTTGATGATTATTGTTATGGGTGGTTTTATGGGTGATTAATGGGTTTTGTGTTTATGTTGGTGAATAGATGACACTGTGTGCAGTTTCAGCTGCTGTTGCTTCCACTGAGAGGATCACTCTAAACCACGTAATTAGCCTTTTGCCCTATAAACATTGTGTATTTGTCATATGATGCTTTCATTATGGGTATCTTTTGTTGATAAGTTTTGGAATAAAATTGTGGTATGTTGTCAGATGTTGAATGCAGATAATTTCAAGGTGGATTTGTTTTTTGATTCTGCTAAGCAATTTATGAGGGTTGAAATTGTTTTTTTTAAGTTTTTAGTATAACACCAGACTAAATGTGGTAAATCTTCCATTTTTCAGGCTCATCATGTAGAGTTTGCATTGTCCAACCCAAGGGGGAAGCTCTCACACTTGTCATGTAGACATCAAGTGAGACAGCCTGTACATGTTGTTCACTTATTAGCAGTAAAGAGGAGGGAACTTGTGCCTAAGACCTTAGCTTTTTCTGTGCCACATGAGAATGATGAAGCTGAAAGAGACACATCCGATGATTGCATTGATGATGGCCTGGTTTTGGAAACAGAAATATCTCATGATTGCACCAGTGATGGCCTGGTTTGTTCCGGGAATGATGAAAATTCTGAGCACCAAGATGTAGATGTCGTTGCCTCCGTTATATCTTCGGAAGATAAACTTTCTCACTGTGTGGAGGATTCGAGAAAGCCAGGAAGCCTTCTTGAAAAACTAAAGGCTGTTCGCTTACATGTATTAGCTTCTGAACAATGGAACACTTCTGAACTCAGATTGTGTCATAGGTATGGATAATGTAATTATAAGGTTATTTTAATAATATGTTCTATCGCAGAGCCTGGATTCTTGGTACATCTTAAGTGCTTGCAGAGTGGGGACACTATAATTGCTTGTTCTCCAATATTTAATCTCTCAGTGTGTCACGAGCCTCATGAACCATTCTCTCAGTATGTCACGAACCTCATGAACCATCTGATGGACCTTAAAAGAATAAAATTCAATGATTCGTCCATGGTCATATATAATTGTATATGCTGCTTTGTTCTTGTACCAATTCCTTACAATCTGTCATTCATTAAGCTCTGGTAGTTTATGGAATAATGTAACTGTTTCAATTACCAAACTGCTGTTTATTTGGAAGTAATCTGGGTTACCATGGTCTTATACTTTTTGTGTGTCCTGCCAGACATTACTTGGAGAGTGCAACAAACCTAATTCATTATCTAGCTCTGAAAGGCCTTGACATCGAGCAGCTGAGGGAAGATCTCTTTTGTACTGGTCTTTTGAATTTGAAGACTATCAATTCATATGTTCTTGCTGGCCTAAATGCTGGAATCCAACTATTGGAGAACCGGAATTCTACTTCTCTAGATATAAAAGAGAACATTAGTGTGGGAAGTTGCACTCATGAAATATTGTACCAACAGCAAAATGAGAAGTTCACAGCAACATCAATGAGGAAGAAACTGTTGGTCAATAAGGAGCTTTTGTTGGGCTCACTTCCGGGTAACAGAACTACTCATGTTATGGTGACAATTGGTCAAGAAGCTACTGAGAGTGACACACTTGTAAGTGACATACTTAAGGGTGGGGCCTCCATTATTAGGATAAATTGTGCTCATGGAAACCCTATTGTGTGGAGTGAAATAATCAGAAGAGTAAAAAGAACTTCTCAAATGCTGGAGATGCCATGTCAAATTCTTATGGATTTAGCTGGACCAAAAATCCGTACAGGGAGCTTGAAGCCTGGTCCATGTGTAATTAAAATTTCCCCCAAGAAAAATACAACTGGAAATGTGATATTGCCAGCTCAAGTTTGGCTATCTTACAAAGGAGCAGGTCCTCCTCCTTCTCACTTGTCTCCTGATGCATCTCTATTCATAGATGACCAAATGTTTCTCAATGAGCTCAAGGTAGGTGATGCTTTGAAGTTTTATGATGCTAGAGGTAAAAGACTGATGCTCAAGATTACTGGACAGTTTCATGTTTTTTCTGGTTTGGGGTTTGTGGCTGAATGTACAAAGACCGCTTATGTTCAATCTGGGACAGAATTGTGTACTAAAGGAAAGAAAGGTAGGCTCTTAACTGGAAAGGTAGTGGATGTCCCTGCCACACAGAAATTCATCAGATTGAGAGTTAAGGACTTGCTAACCATATCACGAGATAGTAGCGATAGTTCATTGAAACAAGAAGATTTTTCTGGTCAAGCTAGTGGTACTCATAGGATAACTTGTTCTTCTGGCTATCTATTTGACTCAGTCAGACCCGGAGAGCGTATAGCTTTTGATGATGGAAAGATTTGGGGTGTAATCCAGGGAGCAAGT
The DNA here is from genome assembly GCA_026122585.1 of Anacardium occidentale. Taxonomy (NCBI): domain Eukaryota; kingdom Viridiplantae; phylum Streptophyta; class Magnoliopsida; order Sapindales; family Anacardiaceae; genus Anacardium; species Anacardium occidentale. The sequence continues at coordinate 500,198 of JAJEJH010000045.1, forward strand.
AATTCAGAGATTGTGGTCTCAATCACTCGTGCTGGTCTTAGAGGTTCTAAACTTGGATCAGAAAAATCTATAAACATCCCAGAAAGCAATATTCGGTTTGAAGGTCTTACTACAAAGGATCTCATCGATCTTGAATTTGTTGCCTCGCATGCTGACATGGTGGGTATTTCTTTTGTTCGAGATGTCCAAGATATTGTTGTGCTTAGGCAAGAATTGGAGAATCGGAAACTTCAAAACCTGGGTATTGTTTTGAAGATTGAGACAAAGAGTGGGTTTGAGAAATTGCCTCTTTTGCTCTTGGAAGCTATGAAATCTTCAAATCCTCTAGGGGTTATGATTGCAAGAGGAGATCTTGCGGTGGAGTGTGGGTGGGAAAGGTTGGGTGATATACAGGAAGAAATTATGTCTATTTGTGGTGCTGCTCATGTACCAGTCATTTGGGCAACTCAGGTTCTGGAGTCACTTGTCAAGTCTGGTGTTCCGACCAGAGCTGAGATTACTGATGTTTTCAATGGAAGGAGGTAAGTGCCACTTGTCAATGATGACCATGTTAAGGCCCATATAGCCAATTTTTAGATGCTTTTCATAGGTATCTAGATTATTAGTATTTACTACTGCTTATGCAACTCAATGAATTTCAAAAAGCATGGTGTTCTCCTTGGTCTCAAGACTTAACTAGAATACACATTACCCTGATTCTCCAGGCCATCTTGCCTTAGATCTTAGGCTATCACAGTACTGTTGAGACCTGTTTTGATCTGAGAAACTGCATAACTATGAGATGAGAACCTGCAACTTTATTCTGATTTACTGCATTAAAGCCAGGTTAAAAATACTTTTTGAGCATGTACACAAAATTGTTTTGGAACTTTCATAGTTAGTAGGTTTTTTGGTTTGCCAGTAGCATAAAATCCATGCCTTTAATTTTTCTAGCGAAATTTGGCTAATACAATAATTTAGTTAAGGATCAAGTAAAGTCTGTTCTTTTTTCAGGGCAAGCTGTGTAATGTTAAACAAAGGAAAATATGTTGTGGAAGCTGTTTCAACTTTGGATACCATCCTCCACATGAACACTTCTCAGAAGAAAGCAGACCCGAGGCCTCATCTACTTTCGAGCCACTTCTATCACTGAAAGGTTTTCCCTTGTATATATTCATCCTTCAGTGATGAGCAAACCAGATAAGATTGAAACCTCAACTCCTGTAAGTTAGTATCTTCTATAATTGTTTCTTTCAATGAGCCCTTATATTATTTTGGCCAACTCATTCTGTAACAAGACCTGGGATAAGAATTGATATCTAGGTCTACTCAATACCTTGAAATGAGGTGATTGTCTTATTTATAATTCAATTTTTGCCTAGTAGTAGGGGTGAGTGGGTCTGGGTACCCTACCACAAATGTAGGAGACAAAACCAGAACCGACCGACTTCTACGTTTTTTGAATTAGAACAGAAACTTGTTATCCCAGGTTTTGAAACCAAAACTAACACTGTAGTTTTGGTTCCCGTTTAGGTTCCAATTCCGAGTAACTAGTCCCAATTTATTTTAGTTGTGGATTATATACTCGGTCCCAATTTAGTTTAGTTATTGTCTATATAAAGTGTTTAGGTATCGGTTTCAGATACCTAATTCTATCTACCCGATTTATTTTCTCATATTTTAGGTTTCGGTTCCAGTTCTACCAACTTAAATCGAAACCAAAACCGGGCTCGTTGATTCCTAAAAATATAGAATCAGAATCGGCATTATAAACATTCAATTTGAAATCAAAACTGGATCTCCAGGTACCTGATGGTTTCGGTTTGGTTCTGATTTTTTGCGCATCCCTACCTAGTAGTATAGAGGGCAACAACCATATTGTGTGCTTGTGCTTGTCAGACAAAATAGGACATGTTAATCACTTATAGACCAATTTATATATCCTTTATTAGGATATGGCAGTGATTTTCTGTGACTCCCTTGAATTGAGTTGGCTTAAACTTGAGCTATGATAATTCCAACTCAAGTTTAACTCGTTGAAACCGAAAATTGAATCTATTCAATTCAAATTTACCTTTATTTCAAAATCCTTTACTCCTAATATTTTGTTGTTATTTAACTTGACCCTTCACATATTATTGTTGTTTTAATCATGACCCTTTATATTTCATTTATTTCTATATAAAACATTTGTCTTCCTCGACATATTTGTTTGTGAAAATGTATTTAGAGTGATTTCCTCTGCCTAACCTTTCTGAAAGAGCAAATTTGAGTTCAAGTTTAAATCAGTTTAGATGGTGAATAATAATATTAGAGAAGACAATGAGTCATTGAATAGGAAGAATAAGAAGAATTGTTGAAAACGGAGAAAAATCACGAGAGATTAAGAAGATAAATTACCACAATAGATGAGCTTCAGTGAAGAATCGCTGAGGAGCCAAGTTGTTGAGCTGGAGCATCTATAGAACCAAATAGACTTTGTCAACTCTAATAGATTCCAAGGTAATTCACAAAATTGAGCTCAATTAATGAATCATCAAGGAAAAGAAATGGTCTCAAAGTATGTAGAAGGAAAAATATTAAAAGAAATTACTGTTTACATCAATTTATCAACTTATAAACTATTAATCGCATAGATTCATTGAATTAATGCCAAAATGTTCAGAACAAAAAATTGGAATTGTTATTGCTAAATACTTGAAAAAATTCCTAATATTAATTTTATTATTTTTTCTTTTTTCTTCTCTTTATATGTTTCCTCTTTTTCTGGTTGAACGGCTGGTTTACACTCAAAGTTTTGTCTTAACGACATTTTTCCATTCCTTAAGTTTGAAAATACATTTGATCAATCCGTCATCCAATTTCATTAGTGAAATCTATTAGGTTTATGATAGATTTGGATTAAAAAAAAAAAAAATACAAATGTTCTTTATTATCTTTGTTAAAGTTGAATAATACTTTGTCCCTTAAGAACTTTATTAAATTTTTTACATCATTGGTTAATAAGAAGTCGTCAACCGTCAGACTGGAATCACATCACGATACTATCACCTCTACACTAAATTGTCATTACCATACCTTTATCAAATTGTTCCTATCATATACCACCTTGCCACTACCATTGCTACTTATGACCAATCCATCAACACTTGCTTCTTAGCTTCTTCCTCACATTTTTTGGCGACATACAACTTTTTCCCTTATTTTCTCACCTAGGTTTGTTGTTGTCGACTTTCCTTGGTCGATTTCCTCTTTGGATAATTTTGTGTTTGGGCTTTACAATGGAAAACATATTATGTTAATTTAAAAGTTCATAATATATTTAACCAGTTTTGTTTTAATATTTTCAAGTAATGTGAGATGTCCTTTTGTGCTTTGTTGATGTAGGATTTGCCTTAGAGTGTTACATCTACCCATTTTTATGGGGCTCAACATCTTTACTAAGGTTATAACATCCTAGTACAATAGCACAATCCACAATTTTGTTTTTGGGTTTTACAATGAAAAATATGTTTTGATAGCTTAAGTGCTTACAAACTATTTAACCATCTTTGTCTTAACATCTCCAAACAATGTTGATGTAAGATTCTCTTTAAGGTGTAATATTCATTCCCTTTTATGGGACTTAATGTCTTTATTGAGGTTTGTGCACCATTGATGGAGAGGACACACAAATGGCTATGATACCATTTTTAATATTCTAGTTTAATCACCTAATCCACTGTCAATATATTATCTATTTTTGACACATAATGTTTTTGGACTTTGCAATCCAAAAACATCTCTTGATAACTTAAGATATGAGATGTCTATACATATCCAACATCTTTGATACCATTAGTTAAAAGGACATATGGAAAAACTTTGATACCATTTATAACTTCTTAGTCTAATATGCCAACCACTATTAAAATATTGTTTACTTTAGACATAATCGGTCTTGATAGCTTAAGAACTTACAAATTATTTAACTAGTCATATTTGAACATCCCTAAATAATGTGGAATGTCTATACTACACAGATCTTATGCTTTGCCAATGTGAGATTCATCCAAAAGTATTATAGTCATTGTCTTGCCTTGCCTCTTTTTTGATTTCATAGTTGACTTTTTCAACTCCCCTTAAGTATTTTCTAATGGGCAAGAAATGAGATGAGAAGAAAAAAAAAAAAAAAGATAAGGAGGAAAAAATGAAAGATATAAAATAATTAGAGTGAAAATGTAATTTGTTTGTATTAATAGAGATATAAGTTATATTAACCCTATCATATATTATACAAAGTGAAAAAATGTAGTTAAAAATAAGTTGGACTCTTAGTTATTAGTCACTAAATTTGTTTTGCGCATGATATTTGAGTAGATTATGAATTATTGTTAAGAGTACTATTTGAGTTAGTCAAGAATTAAATTATACACATAATAACAAATCATAAAAATGACACTCTTGACAATAATTCTTGACTAATACTATGAGAAACAAATTTATAGACTAATAAGTAATATATAAGCTAATAGATCTCCCTTCATGCAAAAACTTGAAACACCTAATTTTTCTCATGAATAAACAAACTTTTTCATAGAAAGTGACTTAGTAAATAAATCAACAACTTGCTCTCTCTGGTATTATGATGCTCTATTTTAATACTATATTTAACCACATGCTCTTTTGTGAAGTGATGCCTAATGTCGATGTGCCTTATTTGATTGTGATGAATATGATTATTATTATTTTATGGATTATTTGAAAACGGGTAATTAATTAATAATAAAATATAGGATAAATATAAGAGTTAATACACATAGAATCTTTTATCTCATAGGTTTTCTATCGAATGCTTTTTAATTAATGAGGTAATTTAAACACATACAACACCATTTTGTAGTATAATAGATAATTACATTTCTTTGATGTAGCATCCCAGGTTAGAAAAGCCCTTAGGAGTAGAGTTTTGAGGTTAGAAATAGAATTCAGAAATATGTTGGGAGTCTAGAAGAGTTCAAGGGTGAGTTAGTAAGTTTTTCAGAGCTGTGTAGCCTTCGTATGATCCCTTTAGGGAGGTTTCAATCATACGAAGTGCGAGAAATGAATTATATTCATTTTCCCTTGGTGCACTCCCGTGCACCATGCCCTGCACGCCTGTGCAGGTGGGTAGAAAAGGAGAGTTATTGCTTTCTCACCTAACCATTTATCATTTTCAGCCAAGTTTTCTTCTTTATTTCAGCAGCTTCTAGCCTTAGGCGTGAAATCCAGCTTCCAGCGACTCCCAATCCAGCAAGAGAGCAGAGTGAATAGCTTGAGTTAGAGATTTCCAGTAGCCATGTTAAGAGGTAAGTGTTTCTTACTTCTTCCATGCATTCCCAGCTTGCTTGATGCTTGTGTGATGTTGTTGGAAACGTGTGTTTCCGTTTCCAGCTTGTGGTGCTATGTTTACATGTGTGTATAATGATAATGTGATGATTGGATGATGATTTCCACCCAAAATGTATGCTTGTTTCAGTGAAGTGTGTGTTAGTGAGAGAAATCTCAGATTTTCATAGTGAATTCAGTAGTATTGGATGGATGATGAAATTGATGATGAATATGTGTATATTGAAGTGCTATTGAGGTGTGCTTAAGTTTAATTTGAGTTTGGATGTGAAATAGTTGGGTTCTTGCATCTTCCAGGGGAGCTTTACTGCTACAAAACTAGGTGCACGCCCGTGTGTCCGTAGACGCACGCCCGTGTGCCTATGTTTCTGCGAGCGCACGCCCGTGTGCACGAAGTGCACACGACCTGGAATACAAGGACATGACTGTGTGTCCTGAGGGACACGGTCGTGTGCCCTTCCTTTACGTGAAATGGTCAGATTTTTCCAGTAGCTTGCATGGTTGGGGGCACGGCCAGCGTACGGTCCCGTGTGTCTGGGCACACGCCCGTATGCCCTTGGCTAGCACGACCGTGTGTCAGCTTAATTTTCCCAGTAAATACAGAAAATAAGATATAAAGGTTTGATAATCCATCCAAAGATTAATAATCACCAGATAAGTCAAAATTCAGATAAGAAATGATGCATATGCATACATAGCATAACATATAGTCTGAAAGAGGATTCAGAGATCTGAATTCAGTAGTTTTCAGTATTCAGAACCCAACGTATGGGTTACAATTTTGGGTGAACTCGAGGGGGCATCTGTGGGACCCAGCTTTCTGACACCAGTCAGACTGCTCAGCAGCACTACATTCTCAACTTTCTAGCCAGTAGCTAGAATGTTCAGCCCACTTGGTCAGGATGCCGAATCTCTGTGTTCATCAGCCTGATCAGCATAACAGGTACCTTCAGGTATATAGATTATTCAGATGCATGCATCATCAACTATTTCAGTTATCATGTCATGACATTCATTTCAGAACATGATGAATAATGAGAAATAGATAATCAATAATCAGTTTCAGCGCTAGCAAGCGATTAGATGCATGAATAGGGCCGAGACTAGGTATGTATGCTTGTGTGTGGCTTGCTTGGGTGAGGGAAGTAATGAATGCTTACTGGGTGATCTTTATCACTCATCCCTTTCCTTCTTCCTTCCTTTCAGGTTTTGTTGCTGCTGGCGAGGAGCGGGTGGATTGAGGCTTGCAAGAGAGGGCCCCGCACACACTTTTCAGCATGTATTTTATTTCAGTTTTGGACTTGATGGGTCTTGTATGTATTTTGTATATACTTGATGTAAAGAACACTGTACAGAACAGTTGTATATATGGAAAAGGCCAGTTTGGGCTCATTGTATATATATGCATTTCAGTTACAGCTTCCGCATGCAAGTGTAATTTAGTAGTAGTATTCTTTTCGTAGGATTCCTGTCGCGAGTACCCAGATTTTTCAGATTATTAATAAAAGATCAGTATTTTTCAGCAGCAGGGGTACTCGTGGCGGCGGGTCCTACATTTGCTTTCCTTTTTTTATTTTATTTTGTTAGGTTTTGCTTCTAGGTTTTATAATCCAAAACGACTCTTAGTATTTTAAGAGACCATAAGCTATTTAACTAATTTTCTTTTATCATTCCAAGTAATGTAGAATGCAACCAATATCATTTTCGTGATTTGTCAACATGAGATTTGTCTAAAGGTTCTACATATACATCACCTTATTAGATCATAGGCCATCAAATGGAGCCTTGATCTTGGATCCCTTAGAAGGCCTTATACCTTATTCCTCTTTGTAGGATTGTATTCTTTCTAAAGAATGAATCATTAAGCATTATTTATATACAATTTTACCTTTTCATCACATATATATGTCGGAACAAATTTTAATTTTTCTAAACAGATGGACTTTCTCAAAGAAAGTTATCTTTGAAAAATAAAACTTATAATATAGATTTCCTTTCAATATAATTACTTTTCAATATCGATCTACCCTATTCCAATGCATTGCTTGTGATAATAAATAAGAAAACATGTGTCTTTTTGTGTACATAGTTTCATTTTGATTAAGGATTTTTTCTAAGAAATTATGAAATTGAAAAATATTATTTACTTTATATTTCTTCTGACTTTAATGATGGAATACAAGAAATGTATTTTGTGTTTGTATTTAGTATAATAGTATTTTTCACATACCATTTTTTTTGCTTTTGAATTATCAAAATAATTAGAACTGGAGTTACAATTTCATACAAAGTTATATAAGTAATAGCTAACACCATTGCCTTTAATCATGTTAAAATCATTTAATAATAAATTGTTCATTTATATAATAAAATGACGATAAGAAATATATCTAATGCATAAAGCTTGCTTGATCAGACTAAGAACATTTTTATTAAATTTTATTTATGGATCATAGTTATAATATGACAACATATGTAGTACATTTTACTCCATATGGTGGCAATGAATTATCAAAACAATCAAGTACCATAATTGTTCATTTTCGATATGGAGGACTAGGTTGTCTTGGCACCAGTCTCTCAATATGCAACTAGTTATGGATAAGGTTAGGTTTTCTTAATACCTTTTCCTTGATGTGAAACAGGTTATGGATAGGATGGTGGTAAACAGGATCAGGGCCATCTAGCACCACCTTTTTAATATGAAACAGTTTGTGGATAGGAGGGTGGTAGATAGAATCAAGTCCATCTGGCACCTCCTTTTTAAAATGAAACGGGTTGTGGATAGAAGGGTGATGAATAGGATCATGTCCACTTAGCACCTCTCTTTAAACGATTTATTGATAGGAGGGTTATAAATAAGATTAGGTCCACCTGACACCTTTTTTTTAATATGAAATGGGTTGTGAATACGAGGGTGGTGAATAGGATTAGGTCTATCTGATACCTCTCTTTTAATATGAAATAGGTTATGGATAAGAAAGTGGTGAATAGGATCAGATCCACTTGACACATCTTTTTTAATATGAAACGGGTTGTGGATAGGAAAGTAAGGGTGGCAGGTAGGATCAAGTTCACCTAGCACCTATATTTTAATATAAAATGGGTTGTGTATAGGAGGGTGAGGGCGGTGAATAGGATTAGGTCCGTCTGACACCTCTCATTTAATATGAAACAAGTTATGGATAAAAGGGTGAGGGTCATGAAAAAGATTAGGTCCACCTAGCAACTCTATTTTAATATGAAACGGGTTGTGGACAAGTGAGTGGTAAATAAGATCAGGTCTACTTGACATATCTTTTTTAATATGAAACAGGTTGTGGATAGGAGGGCGATGAATAGGATCGAGACCACTTAGCACATTTCTTTTAATATGAAACGAGTTGTAGATAAGAAGGTAAGAGTCGTGAAGAGGATTAAGTCTATCTGACATCTCTCTTTTAATATGAAATGAGTTGTGGATAAGAGGCTGAGGGTTGTGAAGAGGATTAGGTCCACCTGATGTAGGACCCGCCACCACGAGCACCCCTGCTGCTGAATAATATTGAGGATATTTTATTAATAATCTGAAAATATGGGTACCCGCGACAAGAATCCTACGAAAATAAAATAAACTTCCTGAAACTATACAATTCTACACATGCGGAAGCTAAAATATATACATCAACTGGATTATACATATTGTTCTGTACAATTGGCCCATCGGCCTTTACATATATACATACACTATTTCTGTACATCCGGATGCATCTGAAAATATACAAAAGCTACATACGACCCCACAGGTCCAAAACTGATATACATACTGATCGCAGTGTGTGTGCGTGCCCTCTCCGTCAGCCTCGATCCAACCGCTCCTCAGCCACAGCACGAACACCTGAAAAACTAGAAGAAGGAGGGGGATGAGTCATAAAGATCACCCAGTAAGCGCTCCTTACTTCCCTCAATACCCAAGCAAGCACAAACGATCATATAAATCAAACATACTTGGGCCTCGACCCTAATCATACATCTATGCGCTTGTTAGAATCTGGAAACTGGATACTGAATATCTGATTCATTATTATTTACTGATATCATATTTATTCATGTCATGATGTGTATGTCATGCCATGCTAATTGAAAATACTGGATGCATGCATCTGAATACCTCTCTGTACCCTCGGGTACCTGCTGTGCTGATCAGACTGGTGAACACAGGGATTCGGCATCCTGACCATGTGGGCTGAACAGTCTAGCTACTCGCTAGAAAGCTGAATCTGAAAACCACTGCCCAATCTGACTGGTGCCAGATGGTAAACTGAAATGCTGCTGAATCCTCTGACTGGTGTCAGGAATTGAATCTGTAATACTGCTGAGCGTTCTGACTAGTGTTAGAAGGTTGAAGTCCACAGATGCCCCCTCGTGTTCCACCTATACTCTTATTCGTACATCGGGTTCTGAATACTACTGAATTCGGATCCCCTGATTCTCTCTGAAACTACATGTCATGTCATGATATGCACATGCAGTTTATTATCTGAATACAGGCTCATCTGATGCTTATCTGAAGCACTTTAACTATTTATCTGAATTCCCATGCTTAATTAATCAAATTTTAATCATTTTTCTGAAAATCTGCTGATGCACGGGCGTGCATCAAAGGTGCACGGGCGTGAGTCAGAACGCACAGGGTTGTGTGCCGATCGTGCGCCTGGTCGTGCAAGCTACTAGAATTCACTATTCACCTTCACTGAAAATGCCTACGCATGGGCGTGCATATGCGGACACACGGGCGTGCATGTACATTTTCTGGCCGTGCACACGTCATGCACACGGGCGTGCATCTGGAGAAACACAGGCTCACGGTCGTGCCATGCAGGCGCACGGTCGTGCGTCTGGTTCTTCAACAAAGCACCGCTTGGAAAATGCACAAAACGGCCAACCAAAACACATCCAATTGCAATAACACTTCAAATATACATCCCCAGCACTTCAAATATTGCAATCCAAGCTTCACATACAACATGCACTCATTCATCACAAGTTTACCATGGAAACTCCTTCTTTCTCTTTCTAAAGCCATACATACACACACACATGCTTCATGGGTGGAAATTCATCATCATAATCCACATGCAAGGCCATATAAGCATTCCAAACAATCATCAACATGTAATCAATTCATCCATGGCATCACAACTTATCAAACAAGTCGGGAAAATGCGAGAAGAAGTGAAGAACACTTACCTCTTGCCATGCTTCGGAAAACAAGCTTTAATCAATTTTCTCTATGCTCTCTAACCGGATTGGAGGCAACCGACTGTTGGATTTCCTCTCTAGGAATGGGAGCTGCAAATGGGAGAGAGAAACTTTGGCTAAAGAGAAAACTTGGGTGAGAAAAATGGCTAAGTTGACCACGGCTCACTTATATCTTATGCCACGCATGGGCGTGCATCAATGATGCACGGGCGTGCACAAGGGAAAATAAACTTAATTCATTTCCCGCTCACTCGCCTGATCGAATCCTTCCGAAAGGATTCCTACGAAAGCCACAAGGCTCCGAAAACTTACTAACTCACCCCCGAACTCTGCTAGACTCCCAATTTCTCACTGAATCTCATTTCTAACCCCGAAACTCTAACCGAAAAGACTTTCAGAATCTAGGATGCTACACCTGACACTTGTCTTTTAATATAAAACGGATTGTGGATAGGAGGGTGAGAGTGGTGTATAGGATCAGATCCACCTGACACCACTCTTTTAATATGAAATGGGTTATGGATAGAAGGGTAAGGGTCGTGAAGAGGATTAGGTCCACCTGACACCTCTTTTTTAATATGAAATGGGTTGTGGACAAGAGGGTGGTGAATAGGATCAGGTCTACTTGACATGTCTATTTTAATATGAAACAGGTTGTGGATAGGAGGGCGATGAATAAGATCGCGACCACTTGACACCATTCTTTTAATATGAAACAGGTTGTAGATAAAAGGGTGAGGGTCGTGAAGAGGATTAGGTCTACCTAGCACATCTTTTTTAATATGAAATAGGTTATGGATAAGAGGGTGAAGGTCGTGAAGAGGATTAGGTCCACCTGACACCTCTCTTTAGGGTGAAGGTCGTGAAGAGGATTAGGTCCACTTGATACCTCTCTTTTAATATGAAACAAGTTATGGATATGAGAGTGGTGAATAGGATCAAGTTCACCTGACACATCTTTTTTAATATGAAATAAGTTGTAGATAGGAGGGTGATGAATAAGATTAAACCCACTTGGCACATCTTTTTTAAAATGAAACGAGTTGTGGATAAGAGGGTGAGGGTAGTGAAAAGGATTAGGTTCACATGACACCTCTTTTTTAATATGAAATGGGTTGTGGATATAAGAGTGGTGAATATAATCAGGTCTACCTAACATCTCTCTTTTAGTATAAGATAGGTTGTGGATAAGAGGGCGATGAATAAGATCAAGTCCACCTAGCACATCTCTTTTAATATAAAAGGAGTTGTGGATAGGAGGGTGATAAATACGATCTTATCCACCTAACACCTCTCTTTTAATATGAATGAGTTATGGATAGGAGGGCGATCAATCTCTTTTAATATGAAACGAGGTATAGATTAGAGGATGGTGAATAAAATTAGGTCCACCTGACACTTCTCTTTTAATATCAAAAGGGTTATGAATAGGAGTAGGTCTTTCTTCAAAGTTTTTTGACTTTACACTCAAGAGATGTATTAGCGATATGATGAAAGAGAAAATCAATGACAAGTTTGTATTACAAGCCATGAATTCCATATTTTACACTTGAGTTTCTATAAATCAATATGCATAATGTATTTATAGTGCAAATTTTGAACTACAAAAATGAAATATTCTAAATTTTTTTATCTGAGACTGTAATTAATAGCATGTAAACCTTACAATCGATTAGATCTTGTTAGATTTTTAAAATCTAACATTGGATTGATTTTTTCCATCTAGCAAAATTCAATCTTTTATATATCATCGGATTTATTTTTTTAAATATAGCAAAATTCAATATTTTATATATCATGATTAAGATATCACCCTGTAGAGATTGAGTTTTAAAGTTATTTTGCTAATTAAGGAAAAAAATTAAATGAATATAAATTCTAATTATTTTTGCTTCATCATATATATTTTAGTAGTTGTCCTTAAAATGACAGCTATGACATGAAGCTTTGACTTTCATTATTAAGTCAACTATTTTATTTTGCTTAATAATATTTTTTTTTTGTATTAACAAAATATGTATTAATAGTTTACTTGATATTATCTGATTTAATGATCTTTAATTAAGATTAAAAGATAATTAAATTACTTAATTATGTGATAACATATAAATTATTAAATATAAATAAAATTCTAAAATATTTGAGTTATTAAATATGAGACAATATTTAACAACATTTAGAATGATAATTTTTTACTTTTTAAGTTTTAAAAATCCAAATTCCTATTAATCATCCACTTTTGATAGTGAATTTTATTTAGTTTTTCAAGAAATAATTGTTTTGCCCTCTCTGTTGAAATTATAAAACTATTCCTAACAGTTAATACAAATGTCAAATTACAAATATTGTCCTTACGAATTCAAAAACCTTTTACTTAGACCCTTGAAAAATATCAAAACCTTTAATAACTTTAAAATTTATTACTTAAACGTCTAAAAAAGAATTTTCAATTTTCAAAAAAGAAGTAGTCAAATCGACCATGAATATGAGAGAGGTCATTTTTTGTAGAGATAAAACAAACACAATCACAAGGAGAAAAGGGTGACAAGACACGGTCGTTTAGAATAATAAAACTCAAACAATAAAAAAATGTCAAGAAAAGGGAGATGAAATTCGATCACTAGCAACAATAAAGGAGACATCAGTATTGTTAAAGGCAATACTTTTACGAAGCTAATTGAGGTCGAATTGAGAAAGGAAAACAATGATAAAAAGGGTAATGAGGGAACTTGGACATTGAAACTTAAAAGGTGAGAGTTTTCAATTTTACCAAATCTTGGGTGGAAAATAGTCATTTCACATGAAGAAAAGTCATTAAAAGAAAAGGTTGAACTCTCAAAGGATTATGTTGTTGAAAGAGTTTCAACCTTATTCAATTACATATATATATATATATATATATATATATATCCTTTTTAACCTTCACTTACACTATTACTTAACATGGCTAAAAGGTACTCATTCATCTATAATACAAGATTTTAAGCATGTAAAGTCATAGGATGAGAATTTAAGCATGTAAATGCAAGATTTTAAACATTTAAAAGTTTATTGAAATTTTACTCAAATCAAGTAGTAAACTTGCAAACTCATCGAGCTAACTAATTATAAACTCAAACCTGACTTAAGAGCTAAACTCAAGTATCTCAAACTCTAGCTCAGATCGACAATAATCAAGCCAAGCTTGGCTCAACTCCTTTGACAACCTAAATTTTGTGTTACTATTTATGGAAGATCAAAGAGAACGTAGTTTGCCGTCCATCTTCAACATAATCAAAATTTATATATTTCAAACAATTTTAGTGTGATAAGTTGATTAATTTATAGTTAAAAAGATGGCCAATAATTAATGGAGAAAACAATTGAATCTTAAAAAGGCTACATAAATAAAGGAACTCACTTTTTTCAACTCTGTTAATTTAATGTTGGTCAAGCCTTATGATATTGAAGATGATATCTTCTGCTTTCAGGATATGGATTGCAAGAAGCACCATTAGTATCAGAATTAAATTTAATGAACATCATCTTAACCTTTTGGAGATAAATAGAACATGTTCCAACCTAGATATTTCAACTAAAAAAACAAATGGCACTATAGAATAGACCGTCACAGAAGTCGCATGCACACACGCACACTCACACTCACACATATATATATTCCAAGATGAAGGTATTTGGGTTCAGGTTTTTATGATCACCCAGCTTGCTACCATTATTGTTAGGTTTTGTCCTAATAACTTTTAACAAAAAGATCATACAAAACATAAACACAAACATTGTTTGAAAATTGTTTTTACTTTTTTGATCTTCCAATTATATGTTTTGAACGGTTTTAGGAAGAAACAACTTTCATTGTTGTCTACGCAATCAATCACATTCCAACTGTAGTATTTCATAACCAAAGTCTTTATGCTCGTTTATATGGTAAACTCTCTGATTACAATATTCATTAAGTTTATGGATCCTTTTGTTAAAAGTATTATTTAAGTCAGTCAAGAATGATATTATACGCATAATGACAAACCATAGAAATAAAATTCTTAATCATAATTCTTGACTAACTCAAATACCATACAAAACAAATTTATTAACTAATGAGTAAAATAAGTTAATAGATTTTTGCTTTATCACTAACACATTCTCCCTTCATGTGAAAATTTGAAACACTTAACCTTTCTCTTAAACAAACAAATTTTTCCATAGGAAGTGACTTAGTGAATAAATCAACAACTTGTTCTCTCATACTATAATGCTCCCTTTGACTATATGTTCTCTTATAAAGTGATGTCTAATGTTGATGTGTTTTGTTTGGCCATGATGGGCATGAATATTAATTACCTTGCTTTGCTTTTGTTTTTTATTCCATTAGGTTTTGCTTCCGGGTTTTACAATCCAAAACAATTTTAGACATCTTAATAAGTCATAAACTATTTAACCAATCTTCTTTTATCATTTCACGTAATGTAAGATAAAACAAATATCACTCTCGTGTTTTGTCGATATGAAATATGCTTAAATATTCTACACAGATATCACCTTAGATTATAGGCCATCAAGTGGGGCCTTGATCTTAGAACCCTCAAAAGACCTTGTACCTAATTCCTTTTTTTATGATTGTATTCATTTCAATCAAATCAATCAGTAAGCCTTATTCAAATACAATTTTACCATTTTATCATGTGTATACCCATAAAAAATTTTAACTTTTCTAAAAAGATAGAGTCTTTCAAAGAAAATTATCCTTAAAGAAGAAAACTCCCTTATAATATTGAATTCCATTCTATGGAAATATTTTTCCAATACCAATCTATTTAATTCTCATGCATTGCTTATGTTAATAAACAAGAGAATATGTGTGTTTTTGTGTGTGCCTGTGTATGTATAGTTTCATTAACAAACACTACTGCCTTTAATCATGTTAAATTCACTTAATAATAAATTGTATCTTCATGTAATAAAACGAAGATAAGAAAGATATCTAATGCATAAAGTTTCCTTCATAGGTTAGGAACTTTTTTATTAAATTTTATTTATGGATCATAGTTATAATAAGATAACATATGTAGTACAATTTAGTCCATATGGTGGCAATGAATTATTAAGACAATCAAGTAACCTAATCGTTGTTTTCTCGCTATGAATAGAACTAGGTTGTCTTGGTGCCACTCTCTCAATATGTAACTAGTTGTGGATAAGATTAAGTTCTCTTTTAATATGAAACGAGTTGTGGATAGGAGGAGGGTGAGAGTTGTGAAGAGGATCAGGTCCACCTGGCACCCCTCTTTTAATATGAAACGGGTTATGGATAGAAGGGTGAAGGTTGTGAAGAGGATCAGGTCCACCTGGCACCTCTCTTTTAATATGAAACGGGTTGTGGATAGAAGGGTGGTGAATAGGTTTAGGTCTACCTGACACCTCTCTTTTAACATGAAACGGGTTGTGAATATGAGGATGGTGAATAGGATCAGGTCCACCTGACACCTCTCTTTCTACATGAAACGGGGTGTTGATAGGAGGGTGGTGAATAGGATCAGGTCCACCTGGCGACTCTCTTTCTATATGAAACGAGGTGCCGGTAGGACCGTGGTGAATAGGATCAGGTCCACCTGGCGACTCTCTTTTTATATGAAACGAGGTGCTGGTAGGACCGTGGTGAATAGGATCAGGTCCACCTGGGACATTTTTTTTAACATGCAACGGGTTGTGGATAGGAGAGTGGTGAAAAAGATCAGATCCATCTGACACCTCTCTTTTAATATGAAAAGGGTTGTGGATTGGAGTAGGTCCTTTTTCAAGGCTTTTTGACTCAGCACTCAAGAGATGTATTAGAAAGATGATGAAAGAGAAAAACAATGACAAGTTTGCATCATAAGCCATGACTTCCAAGTTTCAAACTTGAGCTTCTATAAATCAATATGCATAATGTATTTATAACACAAATTTTGAACCACAAAAATGAAAATTCTAGAATCTATGATGTCATTAATAGCATTTAAACCTTACAATAGATTAGATCTTGTTAGATTTTTTTAAAATCTAACATTAGATTGATTTTTTTAAATTTAGAAAAATTTAATCTTTTATATATCATTGGATTTATTTTGTAAATCTAGCAAAATTCAATATTTTGTAAATCATGATTAAGATGTCATTGTATGGAGATTGAGTTTTAAAGTTATTTTGCTAATTAAGGACAAAAATTAAATGAATATAAGTCCTAATTATTTTTGCTAAATCATATATATATATACACACACACACTAGTAGTTGTCTTTAAAATGACTTTGCTACAACATGAAACTTTGACTTTAACTATTTTATTTTGTTCAATAATAATTTTTTTTTTTGTATTAACAAAATATATATTTACAGTTTACCTGATATTATATGATTTAGTGGTTTTTAATTAATATTAAAAAACAATTAAATCACTTAATTATATATTGACACATCAATTAAGAAGTGTGAAAAAAAATTCTAAAATATTTGGGTTATTAAATGTGACACACAATTTTAGGCAAAACGACTATTTTCCACCAAGGTTTTGTGAAATGATAATTTTTTACCCTTTAAATTTCAAAAGTCCAAATTCCCACATTTCATCCACTTTTGATACTGAATTCTATCTGATTTTTCAAGAAATAATTGTTTTGCCTTTTTGTTGAAATTATAAAACTACTCTTGACACTTAATACAAATGTCGAATTACAAATATTGCCCTTACGAAATAAAAAACTCTTTTCTTAGACTCTTAAAAACTATCAAAATCTTTAGCAACTTAAAAGTTTATCGCTTAAACACCCGAAAATATTACCAATTGTCAACAAGGCAGAAGTAGTTGAATTGACCACGAGCATGAGGAAGGTCATTGAATGTAGAGATAAAGGACACATAATCACGACAAAAAGAAGGTGACAAGACATGATTATTAACGATGATAGAACTCAAGCAATTAAAGAATGTTAAGAAAAGTGAGACGAAATATGATCCCCTACAATAACAAGAGAGATATCAATTTTGTTAAAGGCAATACTTCTACAAAGGCAATTGAGGTTAGATTGAGAGAGTACAACAATGACAAAAGAGATGAAGAAGAGGGAAAAGGAGAAAATAAAAACATTAAGGGGGAAAAGGCAAAATAGAATGAATAAAGAGGAAAAAAGAAAATAAAAAGAATTAGGCAAAACAGAGAAAATACAAAGAATAGGGGAAAATAAGAAACTAAAAAGAATTAGGCAAAAAAGAGAAAATATAAAGAATAAGAGGAAAAAATAAAATAAAAAACTTATGCAAAATAACCTCCCTGGCCTTCCATTTAATGGAATTCACCAATGAAAGTGGATAATGGGGGAACTTGGATTTTCAAAACTTAAAGGGTGAGAGATAATTTCACCAAATCTTGGGTATAAAATACTCATTTGACATATAGAAAAGTTGTCATAAGAAAAGGTTAAACTCCCAAGTGATATTGTATTTAACATAAACACAAACATTATTTATTAATTTTTTGTACTGTCTTAACCTTCGCATCATGTTTTGAACGACTTTACGGAGAAGCAAATTTTATTGTTGTCTACGTATTCATCATATTTCCACTATAGTAATTCATAATCAAAGTCTTTACGAACATTTATATGGTAAACTCTCTAATTACAATATTTATCGAGTTTTTAGATTTGCTTATTATGTTTTTCCACGATCATGTTAACAGGCAAAACTAGAACCTTGCTTAAGGCTTTATTGCTCTCTCAGATATGGTGTTGAACGTAAGGGCTATCAATATTAGGATTTTTTTTTCCAAATTTTTCCATATCTCATAACATGTTACTTTACGGAAACATAAATTGTTTTCCTATTTGTCTAAGTTGTTTCCTAATACATCATCTTCTAGTAGAAACAACAAAATTATTTCACCTTCTTCTAACTCTCTTAATGCAAGATAAATAGAAAGTCAAACTATAACAAGACTAGAAATATCATACTCCTTTGTAGATTTTGAACTTCTATTGGTTCTTTTGTAATAGCCTGAGGTTAGAATAGTCTTTTAGGCTTTTGATCGGGGTTAGAAGAGGAATTTGATAGCCAGAGATTAGCCTCAATAAGTTCTGGGGGTAGTATAGTCTTTTCAGAGAGGTTTTATATGGGTTATACTTGTCACACACCCGTGTGTGTCTTGTATGAAGAACACGACCGTGTGCCTTAGGGGTACATAGTCGTGTGTCTTTCTTGGGTCGCACAATTATATAACGAGAGATTTCCATTTCAGTTAGCTTACCCATTTCTCTTCTTTTTTCTTCCTAGTAAGCTTTCACCATTTTCAGAAGTAGAAGCCAGTTTTAACAGCTAATCCAGCCAGGATTTAGTCAGAGATAGTGAGATAGAAGATTTTTAGCAGCTTCAGGTAAGTGTTTCCTTACCTTTTTCTTGTTTCTTAGCATGTAAATCTCTGAATGTGTGCATTTGGTGATTTTAGCATGATTTTTGAGTTATTGATGTTGTGATTGAAGTGTATGTATGTTTGATTCAGGAATAGTTAAGTTTGGATGAGTTTGGATGGGATTTTCTAAGTTTCCAAACGTATTTGTAGATTTTGGGTTGAGCACACAACCGTGTACCTGAGGATGCACGCCTGTGTGGCCTTAATTCTACATAAGTATGGTATTATATGATACCCGTGTGCGTATGAAAATCCAGACACATGCCCATGCGGTTGGGGCGTACGCTCGTGTGTGCGATCCCAATTCTATACGCTCGTGTATGCGTAACACGAGAGTATTGTGTGTGCTATTACATGCCGTGTATATAGGGACACGATCGTGTGTTTCCTTCCACATACCCGTGTGTCCTGAAACACACGCACATGTAATAGGCTTTTTTAGTAGAATTATTTTCCAGAAGCTAGCAAGCCTTAGCACACGTCCTGGTATGGTCCCCTGTATTCCCCCACACGCCCGTGCATTTAGTAAAGTAGCAGAACAGTAGGTAAGGGCAGAAAACATAAAGAAAAAGAAAGAAAAGAAAAAGAAGAAGAAAAGAAAAGAGAAAAGAAAAGAAAAGAAGAAGAAAGAAAAGAGAAAGGAAAAGAAAAGAAGAAGAAAGAAAAAAGAAAAGGATAAGATATTTTTCAAAATCTCACTTTAACCTCACAGCAGTACAAAAACATTCATCAACAGACTTAAATAGTGCAATCTAGTGATATATTACGATTAGAAAACAGAAATAAAGACAGAAACAGAAAGAGAATAGAAACAGGAAAAACAAAGACAAAACTTGCAAAAACATAATAGAACACATAACTTATTAATGAGCTTAATAAGTTATAGAAACAGTACAACAGTAAGATAAACTGTAATCATAAAGAAAAGATAATTGATGAGATAACATGCATGAATAGCATCATTCAGCATAACATGCTAAACAATGTTTTCATAAAAGAGATCAAGTGATCCATTTACATCAATTTTCAACATTAAGGCTTGATGTCTGGGTTAGTTAGTAAGGGTGAATACGAAGAAGTATCTGTGAGATTTCAGCTTTTTGACTTCGGTCAAATTGGTTAGATTTCAGCTTACTGATTCGAAGACTGGTATGGTAGGATATTTCAACTTACTGACACTTCGCTGGTATGGTTCAGCTTACATGACCAAGGTGTTGAATCCCGGTATTCATCAGTCTGATCAGTATAGTAGGTATCTTCGGATACAGAGATTTCAGAAATAATTTTATTTAGCTTTTCTGTGTTTTGGATCTTCATATCTTAAGAACAGCTTTCAGAAAGATGTTTTCAGTAAACAAGTCCAAGGGCAAATAACATAATTTCAACATACCATGATACATATTACATGACATGGAAAAGTATACAGACAATAAGACTAGAAACATGTAAGATAAGAAATAAAAGAAAGATTAAGCTGCATGATATACATCAGAAGTAAAGAAATAAAAGAGTACAACTAATCCTAATAAAACTCAAGAGTGCTCTAAGTCTCAAAAATTAATAAGAAAAGCAAGAAGAATAATAAATGCTAAAAGAGGATCAAAAGAAGCTATTAGGCTATCAGGAACTTAGTTAAGTTCATCTAGATATCAGTTAGCCAGTCAATAGCAACTTAGTCTAGAGCCTACTCGAGGGTAGAGGTAGGATATGCTTACTGACTGACTTGTTACTTATTCCCCTTAGTTTCCTTTCTAACAGATTGGTGTTTTAGAGAGCTGAGTTTGGAGCACAAGATGGTTGGAGTGTGAGATATGGCTTGAGCAGGTTTTCACCCGAGTTTTCAGTTATATATGTATGTATATATGTTTAGTTTTCAACAGATAGCATGCTTGTGACTTGCATGTTTTGTATTGCTTATGTATTCAGAATGTACAATATCTTCTACGTTTTCAGATATTATTATTATATAGTAAATATGAGTTTTATTTTAAGATATTGTACAGTAGGTTTTAGTTTTCCATCACAGATTTCTAATCCAGCTTTCGCATATTTTTAATAAGTAGTCAACGTAGGACTTACTGTTATATATTAAAAATATATTTCGGTAAAAAAAAAATAAAATTGGTCTATAGTAATATATAACAGCGGGCACTACATCTTTTCCAAATTTTGAGTCTCTACACAATTCACTTACAATAGGTGAATCCATTAGAGTCCATCAACCACCACCCTATCTTTGTGATTATCATTGTTGCTCTACTATTGTTTCATTGCATGAACCTTCTCTTACAAGAAGTTGGTGCTAATCCTCTCTAGCTGCAAGTAGCGAATGAAGAGTTATAGGCCTTAGTGAAGACTCAAACTTGGGACTTGGTTGACTTATTGCTTGGTAAAATTGATGTGGGTTATAAATGAGTTTACAAAATTAAAACCCATGTGAATGGATCAATGGATTATTTTAAAGTTTATTTATTGGAAAAGACCTTTACTAATGAGTATGACATTGATTATGATAAGGATATATATTTTAATACAATTATTACACTTTTTTTTTTGTTAAGTAACAAATCTTATAAATAAAAAGAACAAATAACCTAAACTCGGTTAACCCAAATAATATTCACACATCTCCCTTCATGTGAAAATTTGAAACACCTAACCTTTCTCTTAAACAAACAAATTTTTCCATAGGAAGTGACTTAGTGAATAAATCAACAACTTGTTTTCTCATACTATAATGCTCCATTTAACTATATGTTCTCTTATAAAGTGATGTTTAATGTTGATGTGTTTTGTTTGGCCATGATGGGCATGAATGTTACCCTGCTTTGCTTTTGTTTTTTATTCCATTAGGTTTTGCTTCCGGGTTTTACAATCCAAAACAATTTTAGACATCTTAATAAGTCATAAACTATTTAGCCAATCTTCTTTTATCATTTCAAGTAATGTAAGATAAAACCAATATCACTCTCGTGTTTTGTCGATACGAAATTTGCTTAAATATTCTACACAAATATCACCTTAGTTATAGGTCATCAAGTGGGGCCTTGATCTTAGAACCCTCAATGGACCTTGTACCTAATTCCTTTTTTTATGATTGTATTCATTGCAATCAAATCAATCAGTAAGCCTTATTCAAATACAATTTTACCATTTTATCATGTGTATACCTACAATAAACTTTAACTTTTCTAAAAAGATAGAGTCTTTCAAAGAAAATTATCCTTGAGGAAGAAAACTTCCTTATAATATTGATTTCCATTCTATGGAAATATTTTTCCAATACCAATCTATCTAATTCTCATGCATTGCTTATGTTAATAAACAAGAGAATATGTGTGTTTTTGTCTGTGTGTGTATGTATAGTTTCATTAACAAACATTACTGCCTTTAATCATGTTAAATTCACTTAATAATAAATTGTATCTTCATGTAATAAAACGAAGATAAGAAAGATCTCTAATGCATAAAGTTTCCTTCATCAGGTTAGGAACTTTTTTATTAAATTTTATTTATGGATCATACTTATAATAAGATAACATATGTAGTACAATTTAGTCCATATGGTGGCAATGAATTATCAAGACAATCAAGTAACCTAATTGTTGTTTTCTCGATATGGATAGGACTAGGTTGTCTTGGTACCAGTCTCTCAATATGTAACTAGTTTTGGATAAGATTAGGTTCTTTTTTAACATGAAACAAGTTGTGGATAGAAGGGTGAGGGTTGTGAAGAGGATCAGGTCCACCTGGCACCTCTCTTTTAATATGAAACGGGTTGTGGATAGAAGGGTGAGGGTTGTGAAGAGGATCAGGTCCACCTGGCACCTCTCTTTTAATATGAAACGGGTTGTGGATAGAAGGGTGGTGAATAGGTTTAGGTCTACCTGACACCTCTCTTTTAACATGAAACGGGTTGTGAATAGGAGGATGGTGAATAGGATCAGGTCCACCTGACACCTCTCTTTCTACATGAAACGGGATGTTGATAGGAGGGTGGTGAATAGGATCAGGTCCACCTGGCGCATCTTTTTCTATATGAAACGAGGTGCTGGTAGGACCGTGGTGAATAAGATCAGGTCTACCTGGCGACTCTCTTTCTATATGAAACGAGGTGCTGGTAGGACCATGGTGAATAGGATCAGGTCCACCTGGCACCTCTCTTTTAATAAGAAATAAGTTATGGATATGAGGGTGGTGAATAAGATCAAGTCCACCTGGCACATTTTTTTAACATGAAACGGGTTGTGGATAAGAGAGTGGTGAATAAGATCAGATTCACCTGACACCTCTCTTTTAACATGAAAAGGGTTGTGAATAGGAGGATGGTGAATAGGATCAGGTCCACCTGACACCTCTCTTTCTACATGAAACGGGGTGCTGATAGGAGGGTGGTGAATAGGATCAGGTCCACCTGGCGACTCTCTTTCTATATGAAACGAGGTGCTGGTAGGACCGTGGTGAATAGGATCAGGTCCACCTGGCGTTTCTCTTTCTATATGAAACAAGGTGCTGGTAGGACCGTGGTGAATAGGATCAGGTCCACTTGACACCTCTTAGGAGGGCGATGAATAGGATCGAGACCACTTAGCACATTTCTTTTAATATGAAACGAGTTGTAGATAAGAAGGTAAGAGTCGTGAAGAGGATTAAGTCTATCTGACATCTCTCTTTTAATATGAAATGAGTTGTGGATAAGAGGCTGAGGGTTGTGAAGAGGATTAGGTCCACCTGATGTAGGACCCGCCACCACGAGCACCCCTGCTGCTGAATAATATTGAGGATATTTTATTAATAATCTGAAAATATGGGTACCCGTGTAGGACACCTCAGAAGGGTATTACTGTTCACTGTTTAATAAAATAATAATAAATAAATAAAGAAAATATGGTCAATAATACCCGACCGAAATGCTTAACTGAACTAAAATATCGCAGCGGAAATACCTGTGGTACATTGTATACATACATATATACATGCGCAAATAAAACTTGCATATATTAAAATATTCGCGGAAAACATATACATGTGCATACAACAAAACTGAAGTAAACTGGATCCCAAACGGCAGCCATCTCCTCCTCCCAGCTCCCTACAACTCACCTGCAACAAGAAAGGAAAGTAAGGAGTGAGTGATAAAATCACCCAGTAAGCACTTCATATCCACTGACCCTAAACCAACCCTTCTCGAAGGATTCCACAACACCCCACACAGAACAAACTCCAACTGGCAACAATTCTGACAAACACACCTTCGCTGACCGGATACTACCTCATACCCAGTCGTAAAATACGTATATGAGTATACGTAAACAACCGAGAGTGAAGAGTGATCCGAACCGGACACTCGACCCACCAAACTCTGCTACGGATACTCATAACTGCACTGATCTGAACTGATACTGAACTGATGTAGAACTGATACCGATCTGAAACTGATACTGAACTGAAGCTTACGTGGCTTATCGTGTACTGTTCAATTACTGTTATTTACTGTCTTATCATTCGTTGAATGATATGCTGATGTGTCATATAACAATGACATGCTATGCAATAAGCTGAAAACATAGCTAGGCCTGGGCCTGCATACTGAAAATAGTTTTCTGAAAACTGTTCATGAAAACTAAGCTGTTGGATCCTGGGATCCCATAACTGAAAATCATGCAAAAGCTTTATCTGAAAGCTATGCAGAAAACTGTGTACCCTGGGGTACCTGATATGCTGAAAACTGTGCTGCGCAGACTGATGAATACAGGGATTCGGCACCTTGGCCATGTGAGTTTCCTCTGCAAACACGTGCCACAAACTGTATGGCCCACGTGATGCCATCAGGCCTGGGCCTGGAAACATATCTGAACTGAGCGCCTCGCGCTATACTCATCTGATCCTCGGACCAGGAAAACATAAACTGCTAGCTGAGCAACCCGGCACACGCCAATACATAGGGCTAGTATTGAGTATATAACTCCTGGTGACACGGGTGCTAAAACTCACAAGTGCCCCCTCGTATTCACCTCTGAAAACTGTGTTTTTCAACTGAAAACATGAATTCGGATCCTCGGATCCGTCTCTGAAAACTCTGAATGGCATGCCATGTTATGCATATGCATATGATGCATCATGAAGTCTTAATTGAGCTCAATTTACTGTTTACTATCCATGGATAGGGTTTACTGTGCACATTTCTCAATTAAAGCTTAATATCTCATTTTGGCCTGACGCACGGGCGTGCGTGTCGGGTGCACGGGCGTGCGTGAACTCGCACGGGACCGTGACCAAGTCGTGCATATGGTCGTGCGCGATTCTGGAATTTCAAAGCATTTCCTCACATTTCACTGGGTGCACGGGCGTGCATGAACTATGCACGGTCGTGACCCCTCAAATTAGGTCACGCACGGGCACGTAAACACGGTCGTGACCATGCAGAATACGCAGCGTGCACGGGCGTGCCCCTCGGGTGCACGGGCGTGCATCCTGCTCTGCACCTCCATGACCACTCGGAATCCACTCGATTCCGACCAAAATTGCAACCCAAACACAAAATAAGCATACACAACATGCAAAACACTTCCAATAAACACGATAACACTTCCAGCAACCTCCAATACCAAGCAAAACACCAAACCCGAACTCTTGGCATACATAAACATACTTTCTCACACATCCATGCGAATAAGCACAAATCAACAACATAATCATCCCAAATCATCATCAGCACACACGGATAACATCACAAGCATGCTGGAAACGCAACTCATGCCTCAAACAAGCATCAAACCGAATCAAAACAGCAAGGGAAAGAGGAAGAAGTGCCTACCTCTTGACATGCTTTCTCTCTCAAGAAGCTCATGAATCAAACTTGATTGGAAGATCTTGGAAGCTGCTCTCCACTTCTAGGGCGTGAATCCTCTGAAAATCGAAGGAAATTTGGGTGAAAAATGAGTTTGGAAACGGATAAACTCGACTTAAAGCGAAGACAGCTGGAAAAGTGCACATGCACGGGCGTGCATCTCTCATGCACGGTCGTGCATGGCAGGAAAATTGCAAAAATGTCATTTTCCCGCGCTCGCATGCAAATCCATCCAAACGGATCCATGCACAAGCCCTCAAACTCAACAAAACCCACAATTTCACCCCAAAACTCTCTCACAACCCTAGAAATCTCAGAAATCCCAAACTGAACCCAGATTAGGAAGCCGAAAAGACCAAACTAACCCTGGGATGTTACAATCTCTCCCTCTTATAAGAATTTCGTCCTCGAAATTACCTGAAAAGCTCGGGATACTGATCTCTGATCTCAGATTCCATTTCCCACGTGGACTCTTCCACATTCTGATTTCTCCACAGAACTCTGACCAAAGGAATCTCTTTATTTCTCAGCACTTTAACTCTGCGGTCTATGATCTGAACAGGCATCTCCTGATAACTCAGATCCTCTGCCAATTCCAACTCTGGAAGCTCAAGCACATGAGAAGGATCTCTAATGTACTTTCTCAACTGAGACACATGAAAGACATCATGGAATCTGTCCATACTGGCCGGCAATGCTAATCTGTACGCAACTGGGCCAACTCTCTCCAGGATCTCATAAGGTCCAATGAACCTCGGGGCCAACTTCCCCTTCTTGCCAAATCTTAACACGTGACGGTAAGGAGCGACTTTCAGGAATACGAAATCCCCGACCTCAAACTCTAACTCCTTACGCCTCACATTCGCATAACTCTTTTGGCGATCCTGGGCCTGTTTTATCCTCTGCCTGATTACCCTGATCTGCTCGATCATCTGCTGAGTCATCTCTGGACCCACTGCTGCTGATACTGAGTCTCTCTCCCCAATCTCATCCCAATGCAAGGGAGATCTGCACTTCCTACCATAGAGTGCCTCGAATGGAGCCATCTGAATAGTTGATTGATAACTATTATTATACGCGAACTCCATCAATGGCAACAAGTCAACCCAACTCGTCTGGAAGTCTAAACAACAAGCTCTGAGCATATCTTCCAGAATCTGGTTCACCCTCTCTGTCTGACCATCTGACTGAGGATGATACGCTGAACTGAAATGCAAACGAGTCCCAAGTGCTCTCTGCAAACTCCTCCAGAAAGCTGACAAGAATCTGGAGTCACGATCTGACACAATCGCCTTGGGAACTCCGTGCAATCTCACAATCTCCCTGACATACAACCGACCCAACTGATCAGTTGACATGCCGTCTCTGACTGGAAGGAAATGAGCAGACTTACTCAATCTGTCCACTATGACCCAAATACCAGTAAATCTCTCTCTAACTCTGGGTAATCCGGATATAAAATCCATGGAAATGCTCTCCCATTTCCACTCAGGCACACTCAAAGGCTGCAACAACCCTGATGGTCTCTGATGCTCAGCCTTAACCTGCTGACACACCAGACATCTAGCTACAAAATCAGCTATCTCTCTTTTCATGCCTGACCACCAGAAGTTTCTCTTTAGATCCTGGTACATCTTGGTACTGCCCGGATGCGCTGAATACGCTGAACTGTGGGCCTCTGACAAGATTCTCTGCCTCAAATCTGAGTCTGTCGGAACACACACTCGGCCCCTAAATCTCAGAATCTCATCTCTGATGTCAAAATCTGGCACTGAGCCCTCTGACACTCTCTGTACCATCATCTGTACCCACTGATCTGATCTCTGTGCCTCTCTGATCTCATCTGACAAAGTAGACACAATCTGAAGCCTCGAAAACCCAACTGAAACAATCTCTATCTGTTCTCTGATGATCTCTCTCTGAAGCTCACTCTGAACAGATAAACTCGATAAGGCAACTCTCCTGCTCAGGGCATCTGCAACCACATTTGCTTTGCCCGGGTGGTATCGAATCTCACAGTCATAATCCTTGACTAATTCCAACCACCGTCGCTGCCTCATGTTCAACTCTTTCTGGGTGAAGAAGTACTTCAGACTCTTATGATCTGAAAAGATGCAGCACCTAACCCCATACAAATAATGCCTCCAAATCTTGAGAGCAAACACTACAGCTGCAAGCTCTAAATCATGAGTAGGATACCTCATCTCATGATCCTTTAATTGCCTGGAAGCATAGGCAATCACCCTACCAGCTTGCATCAACACTGCACCAATCCCCTGGTGCGAAGCATCGGTGTAGACCTCATAATCTAGCCCCTCCTGAGGCAAAGCCAAAATTGGCGCACTAGTCAACCTCTGCTTTAATTCTTGGAATCTGGCCTCACACTGATCTGACCAAACAAACGGGTTCTCTTTCCTGGTCAAAGCTGTCAGCGGTCTCACCAAACTGGAAAACCCCTGAATAAACCGTCTGTAGTAGCCTGCCAAACCCAAGAAGCTACGGACCTCTCTAACTGTACTCGGCCTCGGCCAACTCAGAACAACCTCGATCTTAGCCGGATCAACTGACAAACCCTCAGCTGAAATGACATGCCCGAGGAATACCACACTCTGCAGCCAAAATTCACACTTACTGAACTTGGCATACAACTGCCTATCCCTCAATCTCTGAAGCACATACCGGAGATGATCCACATGCTCCTCAACACTCCTCGAATATACCAGAATGTCATCGATAAATACAACCACGAATCTATCGAGACAATCATGGAATACTCGGTTCATCAAATCCATGAAAATCGCTGGAGCATTCGTCAACCCAAATGGCATCACTACAAACTCATAGTGGCCATATCTGGTCCTGAAAGCAGTTTTCGCTACATCTCTGTCAGAAACTCTGACCTGGTGGTATCCTGACCTCAGATCAATCTTCGAAAAGACTGACGCCCCACTGAGCTGGTCAAACAAGTCATCTATCCTCGGCAACGGATACTTATTCTTCACTGTGGCCTTATTCAATTCTCTGTAATCAATACACATACGCATGGAGCCGTCTTTCTTTTTCACAAAAAGAATAGGAGCACCCCACGGTGAACAACTAGGCCGAATAAATCTCTTCTCTATCAGTTCTTGCAACTGTTTCTTCAATTCCTGAAGTTCTGCTGGAGCCATTCTATAAGGAGCTTTCGAAATCGGAGCTGTCCCTGGGAGCAACTCAATACTGAACTCAAGCTCTCTCTCTGGCGGTAACCCCGGTAACTCCTCTGGAAATACATCGGGAAACTCGCAGACAACTGCCATCTGCTCAACACTAGGTCCACTGATATCCCTACTGACGACATTTGCTAAGTAGCCAACACAGCCCTTACTTAGCATCCTCCTGGCCTGAACACACGAGATCAGCATGGTCTCCACTTTACCCTCTCCGAAAACAAACTGATCAGAGCCTACATGGAGTCTAACCTTTTTCTTCTGACAATCGATCTCAGCTCCGTACCTCGTCAGGAAATCCATACCTAGGATCATGTCAAAATCACTCAACTCTAACATGATCAGATCTATCATCAATGATCTGCCCATGATCACAACCTCCTGATCAAACAATAACTGGTCACTATACATCACACTCCCATCAGGCATCTCTATGCACACACAACTCTCTGCCACACTAGGGGTCAACTCTAATCTCTCAACTACCCCTCTCGAAATGAAACTATGGGTGGCACCACAATCAATCAAAACAAACAAGGGAGTATCAAGGAAGAACAACTGACCAGTCACAGCATGTGGAGTAGCCTCTGCCTGCTCCTGCCCCATGGCATACACTCTGGCTCGACCTCCACCTCCACCTGAAGTCCCTGCACCTCCGCCTGGTGCACTAGCTCCACCATCACGACGACGACGATCAGCTCCTCCAACTGAACCGCCTCCACTCCTGAAGAAGCTTCCCCTATCTCTGCCTGAACCAGGCCTATTGGAACCTGCTCCTCCTGCTCCGCCTGATCCACCTCTAGCTGGACACTCAGATATCTTATGCCCCGGCTGACGACATCCGAAACACACTGGCTGTCCAATCAAGCACTCTCCACTGTGCCTCCTGCCACACCTCTGACACATCGGTGGCTGACCTCCAGTCCTCTGACTCTGAGCACTCTTACCAGACCTCCTCTGCTGCATAGGCCTCTTACCTCTATCTCTATCACTGCCTCTCTCAGACTGCCCAGAAAACATACCCATCCCCTGCAGGCACATCTCTGATCTGGTCGCTCTCTCCAGAGCATCACTGAATCTCTGCGGGGGATGCTCTCCTGTCAGAACATCTCTAGCAATAGCTGGATGCAACCCATGGATAAATTTCTGAACTCTGCCAGCCTCTGTACCCGCTAAACTCGGAGCAAATCTGGCCAAAGCATGGAACCGAGTCACATATTCTCTGACCGAACTTGAGCCCTGCTGTAACTCAATGAACTCTCGAGCTCTAGCATATGCAGTCCCTGGGCTCCTGAATTCACTCTCAAACATCGCCCGAAACTCTTCCCAAGAAAGGGACTCCTCATCAACTGTGGTCCTCGCGAGATTCCACCAAGACCTCGCATCACCTCTGAACATAAAAATTGCATATCTGATCTTCTCTCGATCAGACATGGCGAATAGACCGGTCACACTCTCGACCGCCTCCATCCACTCCTCGGCAACAGCCGGATCTTTACTACCCACAAATTTTGGAGCTTGATGAATACCTGGAAGACTGTAGATCGGGTGAACTCTCTCTGAACCACTGATGCTAATCGTATCAGACCCAGAACTCTGTCCCTGATACTGCTGATACTGACCCATATCTGGCCACTGACCACCCATCTGATCCGGATAACCCTGTCTCGGAAACTCAGGCTGCCTTCTCTTCGGCCTCTGATGAACTTCATCTATATCTGGCTGCTGAGGTCTTTCCCTCATCATTTCTCTGAAGATCCGCCTGACATCTGCTTCCCCAAAAGTACCTTGGGCGGCCTGCGGTCCCCTTCTGTCACCACTGCCACTTCCACTACCACTCGAGGGCCCAACTGAAGTACTATCCTCTTCCTCGGAAGATCTCGGAACACGGCCTCTCCTACCTCTCCTATCTGAAGAAACCACGGAACATTAGGGTCAACAAGCACAAAACAGATACTACTGTACTTACACCGAGAGGAAGACGAGCTCTGGCTGCTGGGATACGCTGACATACACACATATGCACGTCGAAAACAATGCAATTCACACATATGTACACAGTTTTCCGCTTTGATATCGCTCTGATACCAAAAATGTAAGACACCTCAGAAGGGTATTACTGTTCACTGTTTAATAAAATAATAATAAATAAATAAAGAAAATATGGTCAATAATACCCGACCGAAATGCTTAACTGAACTAAAATATCGCAGCGGAAATACCTGTGGTACATTGTATACATACATATATACATGCCCAAATAAAACTTGCATATATTAAAATATTCGCGGAAAACATATACATGTGCATACAACAAAACTGAAGTAAACTGGATCCCAAACGGCAGCCATCTCCTCCTCCCAGCTCCCTACAACTCACCTGCAAAAAGAAAGGAAAGTAGGGAGTGAGTGATAAAATCACCCAGTAAGCACTTCATATCCACTGACCCTAAACCAACCCTTCTCGAAGGATTCCACAACACCCCACACAGAACAAACTCCAACTGGCAACAATTCTGACAAACACACCTTCGCTGACCGGATACTACCTCATACCCAGTCGTAAAATACGTATATGAGTATACGTAAACAACCGAGAGTGAAGAGTGATCCGAACCGGATACTCGACCCACCAAACTCTGCTACGGATACTCATAACTGCACTGATCTGAACTGATACTGAACTGATGTAGAACTGATACCGATCTGAAACTGATACTGAACTGAAGCTTACGTGGCTTATCGTGTACTGTTCAATTACTGTTATTTACTGTCTTATCATTCGTTGAATGATATGCTGATGTGTCATATAACAATGACATGCTATGCAATAAGCTGAAAACATAGCTAGGCCTGGGCCTGCATACTGAAAATAGTTTTTCTGAAAACTGTTCATGAAAACTAAGCTGTTGGATCCTGGGATCCCATAATTGAAAATCATGCAAAAGCTTTATCTGAAAGCTATGCAGAAAACTGTGTACCCTGGGGTACCTGATATGCTGAAAACTGTGCTGCGCAGACTGATGAATACAGGGATTCGGCACCTTGGCCATGTGAGTTTCCTCTGCAAACACGTGCCACAAACTGTATGGCCCACGTGATGCCATCAGGCCTGGGCCTGGAAACATATCTGAACTGAGCGCCTCGCGCTATACTCATCTGATCCTCGGACCAGGAAAACATAAACTGCTAGCTGAGCAACCCGGCACACGCCAATACATAGGGCTAGTATTGAGTATATAACTCCTGGTGACACGGGTGCTAAAACTCACAAGTGCCCCCTCGTATTCACCTCTGAAAACTGTGTTTTTCAACTGAAAACATGAATTCGGATCCTCGGATCCGTCTCTGAAAACTCTGAATGGCATGCCATGTTATGCATATGCATATGATGCATCATGAAGTCTTAATTGAGCTCAATTTACTGTTTACTATCCATGGATAGGGTTTACTGTGCACATTTCTCAATTAAAGCTTAATATCTCATTTTGGCCTGACGCACGGGCGTGCGTGTCGCGTGCACGGGCGTGCGTGAACTCGCACGGGACCGTGACCAAGTCGTGCATATGGTCGTGCGCGATTCTGGAATTTCAAAGCATTTCCTCACATTTCACTGGGTGCACGGGCGTGCATGAACTATGCACGGTCGTGACCCCTCAAATTAGGTCACGCACGGGCACGTAAACACGGCCGTGACCATGCAGAATACGCAGCGTGCACGGGCGTGCCCCTCGGGTGCACGGGCGTGCGTCCTGCTTTGCACCTCCATGACCACTCGGAATCCACTCGATTCCGACCAAAATTGCAACCCAAACACAAAATAAGCATACACAACATGCAAAACACTTCCAATAAACACGATAACACTTCCAGCAACCTCCAATACCAAGCAAAACACCAAACCCAAACTCTTGGCATACATAAACATACTTTCTCACACATCCATGCGAATAAGCACAAATCAACAACATAATCATCCCAAATCATCATCAGCACACACGGATAACATCACAAGCATGCTGGAAACGCAACTCATGCCTCAAACAAGCATCAAACCGAATCAAAACAGCAAGGGAAAGAGGAAGAAGTGCCTACCTCTTGACATGCTTTCTCTCTCAAGAAGCTCACGAATCAAACTTGATTGGAAGATCTTGGAAGCTGCTCTCCACTTCTAGGGCGTGAATCCTCTGAAAATCGAAGGAAATTTGGGTGAAAAATGAGTTTGGAAACGGATAAACTCGACTTAAAGCGAAGACAGCTGGAAAAGTGCACATGCACGGGCGTGCATCTCTCATGCACGGTCGTGCATCCCGGGAAAATTACAAAAATGTCATTTTCTCGCGCTCGCATGCAAATCCTCTCAAACGGATCCATGCACAAGCCCTCAAACTCAAGGAAAACTCCACTTTCACCCCAAAACTCTCTCACAACCCTAGAAAACTCAAGAATCACAAACTGAACCCAGATTAGGAAGCCGAAAAGACCAAACTAACCCTGGGATGTTACAGACTTCCCCTCCGATCCTTCGATTACCTGATTTCTCACAAAAATTCGTGATCGAGTGTGATGCTTGTGGAAAGGGCATTGGAGCCATTTTGTCGCAGCAAGACCAACCAATTGAATTTTTTAGTGAAGCTCTCAAACCATCTAAACTTGCCCTATCAACGTATGAAAAAGAGATGCTTGCTATTGTCAAAGCTATTCGAAAATGGAGACCATATTTACTGGGAAAACCTTTTATTGTTCGCACAGATCAGAGGAGTCTAAAGTATCTACTGGAACAACGAATTACAACTCCTGCTCAGCAACGATGGTTACCCAAAATTCTCGGATATGATTATATTATCCAATACAAAAAGGGGAAAGAAAATTGTGGTGCAGATGCACTCTCACGTGTAGCAGAACTCGAATTTCTAGCTGTGTCCTTGCCAATTGCAAGTTGGTGGAATACGCTCCAACAAGAAGTTTCGCAAGATCCATTTTACACTCAATTATTGACTTCAAGTCCAACTCACCTTCAGCCAAAATATTCCTTGTGTGATGGGGTTTTATTTAAAAAGGGTCGCATTTATTTGAGTCCAACTTCAAGTCTACTTCCTGCCATTCTTTCAACGAATCACTCCTCTCCAGTTGGTAGTCATTTTGGCTTTCATAAAACATTAAGCTGCATCAAAACAAGTTTCACTTGGCCAGGCATGCGAACAACAATAAAAAAATTCATTCAAGATTGTGATGTGTGCCAACATTGCAAACACGATTGTTCATGTCCTGCCGGTCTCCTCTTCCCACTTCCAATACCAAAAAAAAATATGGTCTGACATCTCAATGGATTTCATCGAATGACTACCACTGTCCCACGGTAAAAGTGTAATCATGGTGGTGGTAGATCGTTTAACCAAATACGCCCATTTTATCCCACTTAAACACCTCTTCACAGCTATAACGGTGGCAAAAGCTTTCATTGATCAAGTTGTTCGACTTCATGGTATGCCAACGTCCATTGTTAGTGACCGTGATAAAATTTTCATCAGCCTATTCTGGAAAACCTTGTTCCAACTACATAACACAACACTTTGTTTGAGTTCAAGTTACCACCCACAGACGGATGGCCAAACAGAAGTAGTCAATCGCACTCTCGAACAATATCTTCGATGTTTCACAAGTGAACAACCAAAGAATTGCGTTGAATGGGTTGCTTGGGCTGAGTATAGTTATAATACTTCTACTCATGCATCTACCAAAGTCTCTCCATTTGAAGCTGTGTATGGGATACCACCGCCTACTTTACTTTCTTATGTTCCAGGTACAACAAAAGTTCAGGCAGTGGATGATCTTTTACGTGATCGTAATGATATCCTCCGCGACTTGCGTCGCAACTTGACACTAGCACGTGACAGGATGAAATCGAGGGCTGACCAACATCGACAGGAGGTTAATTTTAATGTTGGGGATTATGTGTATCTCAAACTTCATCCTTATAGACAAAAGAGTGTAGCTCTTCGTAACTCGATTAAGTTAGCACCTCGGTATTTTGGGCCTTACAAAATCCTAGAAAAAATTGGATCTGTCGCCTATAAGTTGGAATTACCGATCGGCTCCCAAATTCACAATGTTTTTCATGTTAGCCTTCTGAAAAAAAGTGTCAATCCAAGCGAACATGCCACTGATCACATTCTGCCAATTTCAGAGTCCTCAGAGATCCTTCCACTACCTGAAGCTATCTTGGATACTCGTGTGATTCAAAAGGGTCATTATCGACCTAAGACAGAAATCTTAGTTAAATGGATGGGTGCACCTGTCGAAGATGCTACTTGGGAGAATCGTTGGCGCTTCTCAAAGACTTACCCCAATTTCAACCTTGAGGACAATGTTGTTTCAAGGGGTGGGGAATGATATGTACGGAACAAGTCAACAAGACTTAGTCCTAAGTTGTTCTAATAATGTGCCTAGTCAACAAGACTTAGCATTGGGTTATTCTAATAATGTGCCCATATTTTAGGATTAATTGTTTCTTGATTTTATCTTTCCATTGTAAGTGAGGTTCACTTGGCTTATAAATAGCCTGGGAACTACAGTAAATAAAAAGTGCAGAATATTTTTCTTCAACTTTTCATTCTCAAGTCTTCCTCTCCTTTCTAAGTCTCTTTCCTTGCTTTTACTTTACAAATAAACACAACATTATCCTCGTGAATTCAGTCTATATGTGTTAAGGCTTATAAAATACGATCATAATTTCATGGAACCATTATGTATCATTACACAAATTACATATCATTAAATTTTTATTTATACTTTAAATTTTTATCCAGAGAATCGGCTAAGTGCAGCCGTTGGGACCAAAGCCAACCCTGCCGCCAGTCGTGTCGTAAACCACCTCTAGAGTCTTTTGCTGTGTATTCCCTAAGATTGCCAGGTCACTGGCAGCACTGTTGCCCGCGAAAGCCAGACAAACTTGCGACTGAGAAATAAAGAAAAAAAGTCCAGATATGTCGATAGTCACCACGACGCCGCCGTTGAAGGAGAAGCCAATTTCAGGCACAGTGATGGTCGTGTAATTGCTAAAATCGTAACACGTGTCAAGAATCGAGAAAGCTGGCGCAGTTGAATAATTTGACATCTGTTGACGAAACGCTGCTCGCAGAGCGGAGTATGCGTCGGGAGGGAGGCGCGTGATAACAGTTCCCGAGTCAATAATAGCTCCAGCCGTCGTGAAAACGGATGGTTGAATAGGCAATGTTTGGGCGGCGACGGTGATTCCGGTAATGTCAAGGCCATAAAAAGAAGACCCTTGAGAGATAGTAGATAACGGCGTAAATTGTACTGATTTTGAAACGCCACCACCGTTGCCAAATGTGAGGTGTCCAGTTGAGCTGGGGCTCGATGGAAGGCAATAAGAAAAAAGCTTGTTGAATTTACTTTCAGTTTGAGAGACTATCGAAATTGGGTGACGTCCAAGACCGAGCAAACCGGCGGAGCCGCGGAATAAACCTTGGTTGTTTTCACCGCAGCCGAAGAGGAAGCCCGGAAAAACGTCTGAAGAAGTTAAACTAATTGTTTCTTTGGCAAAGAATCCCACGGAGAACGAAGAATCCCCGTATCTGATGCGATAGACGCAGGTTGAAGAAGCACAATTCGGCGAATATCCTGCAACATTTGAACATTTTTTCAACTAAAAAAATGCACGAACCCCCCGGAGATTAATCAAGGTCAATTGTTTATACCTGTGGCTGACAAAAGTGAACTGCACTCTGTCGAAGAGCAAGAAATATTGGCATAGGTGCTGGAAAGTCGGGGGTCAAAGATCGGTTCTTTTTGCTGATAGCAAGATTTATTAACACAGGGTTGGCACTGTGTCCACGTGAGGTCGCTTCCGGTGTCAAATTCGAGAGATAAATCATTCTTTGGTGTTCCAAGTCCCACTTGAACTATATAATTAGGTGAACCCAACACGCGTCCATCCTTCGCCGGAAGCACAGCAGCGTCTGTTTGCTTCACGTCACTTGCACGGCTTGAGATCTTGGAGAATTTTGAGTGGATTGAGTCAACTCGAGCCTGGTCTTGTTGGAGAATCTCCAAGTGAGATAGAGAACTTGATTTCTCATCTCCATTCCTGAAACATGGACCTCGCTTGTGAACTACTTCCAAAGACGACTTCCTTCCGGAAGCTGAAACATTAATCAAAGAGTTACAACTTTTAGTCGGAATCAGTTTTCTTCAACCCGGAGCTGACATACGGTCTTCCACAATTAGAAGTAAAACAGATTAAACTTTCATAACGATGACATGCTACAAGTTACTGGAACATAAAATAAATTGCGTGGACAGTTATAGACAGTATGTAATGAAAAGTAGAGAGAAAGAGAACTGAAATTAAAATATACCATGGGTGGAACGTGTGCAAACAGGAGAAGGTAGAAGAGAGGAGAGGTGTATAGTTACGGAGGTTTCTGATTTAGCTCCAGCAGTACAGCCCCAGAAAAGGCAAAGTGAAAGAAGAAGAAATCTGGGAAAGAATGAGAAAGTAGTGAGAGTAGCCATGGACTGGGTAAGAGGGAGGAAGCTTTCTTTCTTAAGACATACTTTTTACTTGGGTTTAGCCAGTTTTATTCAGCTATTTCCCACCCAATTCAGTGGGGTATTCTGCAGCAGTTTTGACGCAAGGGGCGTCTCAGAATTTTGTCCTTGGGGCTCCCACGGGAGAGCATGATTTTTTGCCCGAGGTAAAACCCCGATTG
Source organism: Anacardium occidentale (assembly GCA_026122585.1). Lineage (NCBI taxonomy): Eukaryota > Viridiplantae > Streptophyta > Magnoliopsida > Sapindales > Anacardiaceae > Anacardium > Anacardium occidentale. The sequence goes on from JAJEJH010000045.1 coordinate 538,015, forward strand.
CTGAATCAGTATGATGAAATCAGCAAAAAAATTATTTTTTTTAAAATAGTCTGAATCTTGAGTCTTAACCTGCACATAAAGTGTCCACCAGTAAGACTGTCGTTATTTTTGGAAGATCGTAGGACCGTAAGAAGACTTCCACGTGTATTAAATCTGAAGCGGGGATTGGATGAAATAAAGATAAGAATTTAAATGTTTGGTTCTTAGAATTCTTATTTATTGAACCTATTTGTCTGTTTTATGGAAAATTTTTCTCTTTCTATTTTGTTTGGACTAAGATCATGTCAGCACGATCAAAATATATGGAGATTGTTGTATTATTCTGGTTTATTCATATCTAATATAGTCATGGTATAAAATTTTATAATATGATAAAAATTTACGTGATAAAGTAATTTCACTGAAGTATAGAGCCTAGAGATAAATCCTCAAGAGAAATTGACTTAAACTCAAAAAGTGAGACATTTTTGGAAACCCATTTTTTATTTGATACAAGACAAGAGGAAGAGAGAAAGAAGAGGGAGATTAAAAAAAAAGTACAGGATAGAGAGAAGAGAGAAAAGAGAAAGAAAAAGGTTAGAGATAAAAATTGGAAAGAAAAAAGAGGGAAAATCCCAATTTCCATCCATATTTAGCATCTAGGGTTTTATTCTTTCATGGTTCAATTGGGGGTTAGAAAATATAATAAAGGATACTTTGAATTAGATCGAATAGGTGAAGGAAGAAATTTGGTTCCAGGGTCGCTTGAAGTCTACTCCAAATTAATGTGTGGAAGCAAACTTTAAATTGTAAATTCATTTTATTTGGTGGGTCTTATATGAGAATTATTTAATAAAATAAATTAAAATTCAAGCTTTTTGTTTGATTGAGTGTTATATGACTGTAAACTTCAATGTTGCCAAATTCAATGTTGTGTATAACTGCATTATTATTATTATTATTATTATTATTTTGTTGCTCAATTGAGTGTTGTGCGTAGTTGTAAGTTGAATGTTATTTAGTTCAATGCTGTGTATGACTGCATTGCTGAATGTTGCTTAATTGTTGTGTGTGGCCGTAAAATTGAATGTAGATAAATTGAGTGTGATAGTTATCTAATGTTAAATTAGTTATTGCGTAATTTAGAGCTTTAATGTCGATGTATCCTGAAACATATAGACTAGGGTTGGTGATTTAGCCAACGAGAATTGGGCACCATTGTCGGACATATCGAGGAACAAAAGAGTTGGAACCAGAACTCTGGAGAAATTTTGAAATCGCTGTAAATTGCTGTCAAGTGCATTAGAGATGGCGAAGCTAAGAAATTACCAAAAGGTTACAATTAATGTACTAAGAAGTTTGGCAGAATGAGGAACTAATCCTCCGAAATTAAGTGTAAATCGCAAGGATTATGTGGTGTATGAAAGCTATCCGGGAGGAATGAGATCCTTTGATTAGTTTGTAACATTTGTGCCTGTTCAGAGCAAGTCACGACCATTAATTGAAGGACAGGTAAAAGTTGGGAGTAACTTTAGGCTCATGTATACAGCAACGCAGGTTTTGCCAGGAAAACCATTTCCATTGTTGGATTAGGATTTATTTCACAGTTCCATGTGTGTTGAAGAATATAGTGTTGGGACCTTTTTATAGTTAATTTACACACATAAAAACTTTCTACTGTGTCTCATGAAAGCAATGAGAAAAATAATCACCATGGCTGTCACACATATCAATGATCAAACGGAAAACATCAAGTAGGGTCAAGATGCAACCAAAGAAGAAGCTCACATTAGGAAGAGGAATGCTTTTATAACTACTAAAATCGTAGCACGTATCAAGCCAAAACCCCAAAGGGTGTGCCATGGGATACCCAGCCATGGATTCACGAAATGCAGCCCGCAAAGACGAGAATGCGTCCGATGGCAGCCGAGTGATCACAGTTCCTGTGTGAATAATATAGCTCCTGCTTTTGTGAAAACTGATCGAGGAATGCTTAGGTTTTTGCCGGCTAAACCGACTCCTATTATGTCAAGGCCATAATAAGGTGTGCTCTTGAATGCAGGTGAGTTTGAAGTGAATTTTGTTGATTGTGAGAGGCGACCATTGTTGCCAAAAGTGGGATGGTCTGTGGTGCTGGCTATGGAAGGAATGCAGTAAGAGAAGAACTTCTCGTACTTGTATGTAGTTTGAGAGGAGAACGAGACTGGACTTTGGTCGAGAGGCCACTGAACCGAACATGACTGGGTTGTTCTGGGTTCAACCGAAGTGGAAGTTACTGAAAACGTCAGAAGCGGTTTAAGGCAATCGTTTCCTAAAGGCTGACGAGTCTCAAGGAATGTTGAGGATCCGCGATCTGAAGGGTCTTTCTACAGAAAAAGAGGCCAATAGATATCTATTCAATATTTCATAATTTCACATTTGTATCGACAGGTTTACCTGCACCAGGCATGAATGTGCTGCACATTGGCGCTGAGCAAGAAACGTTAGCATATGAAATGGATGCATGAGCGTCAAATATCGATTCTTTCTGTGGATAGCAGAGTCCGGTGCCGCAAAAAGGCTTACAATGTAGCCACATAAGCTCACTTTTTGTGTCAAATATGAATGCCAAGCCCCACTCTCACGACGTAAATCTGAGTATTCATGAAAAGGCCGTTCTTCGGGATTGTCGCTGCGGTAGTGTTCTTTTTGTCAGAACGGCCCGTGTATTGTAAGATTCTTGATCGAATCCATTCAATAGGTGACTGATCCTGGGAGAAGATCTGTTTTTGAGAAGGAGATTTTGGTTGGTCGCTTCCTTCACGTTGAAAACATGGGCCATATCTGTGGACTAGGTTCAGAGATGACTGCCTTTCGCCTGCCACAACATGCAACGCCGATTTATATGTATAATAGATCTGAGTCACCATACACATACAAAATCAGAATTAAAATATAAAAGTTAACCTTGGCCCTAGGCCTGGCCCTGGGTGGTAGACGGACTGCAAACAGTTGATGGGAAAAGAAAGCTGAGATAATAATGTGTTTATGATTATCAAGCTCTTGTGGGCTGTCTGTGTCAAAAGAATCGTCGTTCTTCCGCCGAGCCAAAGCAAATTGACCTCTTCCATTTTTCCGTAAAAATAGTCAACCAACAACCGTAATTAAAAATAGTTATTGGGATTAAAATTGATTATTACTAATTATTTTTAATTATATTTTGACATAAAAAAGATCAAATCTAATTACTTTTATTATAAATAGAGAATATTGATTTAACCTCCTCTGTTAAATGGGATGGCCAATTAGGAAACTGTTTTTGGTATCTTGATTTTTTTATAGACAGTCGCGGACTTGACAATAAAGGTTGTTGGTTTATTTTACTTTGTAATTTTTATATTTTTTAAAAGGCCAAAGGACATTTTCCCACCCATAGTTTGAGGCGGGGACAGAGTTTCACCCGCCAAGTTTAGAAAGCGCAGATTCCCACCCGTTGACTGTTAAATCTAACAGTCAACAGTAAGTCCAAGGGCAATTTTATCAATTAAAATTAATAATATTATAAAATAATATTTAAATATATTAAAATTATAAAAAAATTAAAAATTTTTTATAAAATTATAAAAAAAATTTTAAAAGTAAAAACCAGCCATCGCCGCCGTGACAGCGGCGGTGGCCGCAGCAAAAAACATCAGGTGGCCGTTCCGGCCACCTGGTTTCAAAGAATGCCAGATCTGGCCTCTCGAATCGACGGAGGCGTCTGGCCACCTCCTCTTTTAGCAGAGGCGCCAGATCTGGTCGCCTCCGCTAGAAAAAAGGGCCGAAAACGGCCAGAGATAGCCGACTTTGGCCCCAATGGCCGTTTCTGGCCAAGGTTTCGGGCGGAGGTGGCCAGATCTGGCCGCCTCCACCAAAAGAGAAGGCGGCCAGATCTGGCCTCCCTTGGAACCAGGTGGTCGGAACGGCCACCTGGTTCTATTTACTGCGACCACCGCGGCGGTGGCTAGTTTTTAATTTTTTAATTTAAATATTTTTTTATAATTTTATAAAAATTTTTAAATTTTTTTTATAATTTTAATAATATTTTATATTTTTATTATAAATTTTTATTAATAAGGGCATTTTTATCATTTCATAAAATAGGTTAATGAAATTGGATGGAAATTGGGTGAAAGGTAGGAATCTGGGCTTTTTAAACTTGGCGGGTGGAATTTTGTCCCTGCCTCAAACTATGGGTGGGATTATGTCCTTTGGCCTTTTTATGAATTTGTATAATTTATTTTAATATTTTAATTATTTTTATAAAATTTATTTATTATTTTTAAAACTCTTTTTATCAAAAAATAAAAATACCCTTATGACCGTTAATTTTTAACTAATAGATATTTAAATTTTTAAAAGTTTGATAATGAAATCTGGCTGTTTCAACAAACCTTGGGTGGGAATATGTCGTTTGACAATTTAAAAATGTCAAAAGAATATTCTTACCTAAGGTTTATTGCAATGGCCGAGTCCCACCAATTAAATTTGAAAAAAATTAAATTCTCACCCATTTGTTAAATTTTTTATGAAATTATTGAAAAGATAAAAATTTTATAAAAAAAATAATATTTTAGCTATAAAGTTTTATTAAATATTTTTTAATTTATATTATTTAAAATTATAACTACTAAAAAATTTTTATTAGTATAATTAAACATAAGTGTGTTAATAATGCATAACCATAAATTTGAGCTAAAATGCAATTTTTAAAATTTTGGGATTTTTTTTTAATTTCAAAAAGTTTGAAAGTGTTAAAATTTTAATGTATTTCTTAATAATTTTTAAAATAACAATTACATCTCTACAAAACACAACAAATTAAGGTTTATAAGTATTACGTTACAAACTATTAAATTTATAATATAATTACAAAAAAATAGTAAATATAATAAGTTTTAAAATAAGATAAAAAATTATCTACTTATTTTTAATAAATTTAAAAAAATAATATTTATACATTAAATATATTTCTATCATAATATTTAAATAAAATAATATATATTTAAGATAAACTATAATTTTTTAAGTTCACTAAAAATGTAATTAAATCGAATTAAATTGATAAAATCTTAACTTGAATTTAATATTAATGGAAAAAAATTTGTCCAACTCTTAAATAAATTATTATATTTAAATCTAGATTTTAAAAGCCTAAATAAAAAATTTAAGACTTTTAATGAATTATTTATATTTTATTGGAGCTTGACGTTAAGTCGAGGCTTATGAAATATTGATATTTCACAATTTCATTGAAATAATATATTTATCATTACGCAAATTACAAATCATTAATATTATGTATACTTTAAATTTTAGTTTAGAGCGTTGGCTAAGAGCAGCCGTCCGAAGCAAAGCCGACCCTGCCGCCGTTGGCGTCGTACACCACCTCTAGAGTCTTTTGCTGTGTATTCCCGAAGACTGCCTGGTCACTGGCTGCACTGTTTCCGGCAAAAGCCGGACAAACTTGCGACAGAGAACCAGCGTACATAAGTCCAGTCTTGTCAATGTTCACCACGACGCCGCCTTTGAAGAAGAAGCTTATTTTAGGCACGGTAACAGTCGTGTACTGGCTAAAGTCGTAACACGTGTCAAACATCGAGAGAGCTGGCGCGGTTCGATACTTTGACATCTGTTGACGAAACGCTGTTCGCAGAGCGGAGTATGCGTCAGGAGGGAGGCGTGTGATAACAGTTCCCGAGTCAATAATAGCTCCAGCCGTCGTGAAAACCGATGGTTGAATAGGCAATGTTTGGGCGGCGACGGTGATTCCCGTAATGTCAAGGCCATAAAAAGAAGATCCTTGAGAGATAGTAGATAACGGAGTAAATTGTACTGATTTTGAAACGCCACCACCGTTGCCGAAAGTGAGGTGGCCAGTTAAGCTGGGGCTCGATGGAAGGCAATAAGAAAAAAGCTTGTTGAATTTACTTTCAGTTTGAGAGACTATCGAAATTGGGTGACGTCCAAGACCGAGCAAACCGGCGGCGCCGCGGAATAAACCTTGGTTGTTTTCACCGCAGCCGAAGAGGAAGCCCGGAAAAACGTCTGAAGAAGTTAAACTAATTGTTTCTTTGGCAAAGAATCCGACGGAGAACGAAGAATCCCCATATTGGATGCGATAGACGCAGGTTGAAGAAGCACATCTCGGCGAATATCCTGCAACATGTGAACATTTTTTCAACTAAAAAAATGGATGAACCCGCCGGAGATGAATCAAGGTCAATTTGTTTATACCTGTGGCTGACAAAATTGAACTGCACTCTGTCGAAGAGCAAGAAATATTGGCATAGGTACTGGAAAGTCTGGGGTCAAAGAGCGTTTCTTTTTGCTGATAGCAAGATTTATTAGTAACACAAGGTTGGCACTGTGTCCATGTGAGGTCGCTTCCTGTGTCAAAAACGAGAGAAAACTCTTTCTTTGGGGTTCCAAGTCCCACTTGAACTATATAATTGCCTGAACCCAACGCCCTTCCGTCCTGCGCCGGAAGCACAGCAGCGTCTGTCCGCTTCACATCACTTGCACGGCTTGAGTTCTTGGAGAATTTTGAGTGGATTGAGTCAACTCGAGCCTGGTCTTGTTGGAGAATCTCCAAGTAAGATAGAGAACTTGATTTCACATCTCCATTTCTGAAACACGGACCTCGCTTGTGAACTACTTCCAAAGACGACTTCCTTCCGGAAGCTGAACATTAATCAAACAGTTACAACTTTTAGTTGGAATCAGTTTTCTTCATCCCGGAGCTGACTTACAGTCTTCCACATATAGAAGTAAAACAGATTAAACTATCATAACGATGACATGCTATGGTTACTAGAACATAAATAAATTGCATGGACAGTAATATATAGACAGTATGTAATGAAAAGTTGAGAGAAAGAGAACTGAAATTAAAATATACCATGGGTGGAACGTGTGCAAACAGGAGAAGGTACAAGGGAGGAGAGGTGAATAGTTACGGAGGTTTCTGATTTAGCTTTAACAGTACAGCCCCAGAAAAAGCAGAGTGAAAGAAGAAGAAATCTGGGAAAGAATGAGAAAGTATTGAGAGCAGCCATGGATTGGCAAGAGGGAGGAAGCCTTCTTTCTTAACACGTACTCTTTACTTGGGTTTTAGCCAGTTTTTTATAAGTCATTTTTCCACCCAGTCAGTGAGATATTCTGCAGCAGTTTTGAAGCAAGGGGCGTCCCAGAATTTTGTCCCCCGGGCTCTCACGGGAAAGCAAGGTTTTTTGCCCGAGGTAAAACCCCGATTGCTGAATCAGTAAGATGAAATCAGCAAAAAAATTATTTTTTTAAAATAGACTGAATCTTGAGTCTTAACCTGTACATAAAGTCTCCACCAGTAAGACTGTCGTTATTTTTGGAAGATTGTAGGACCGTATGAAGACTTCTACGTGTATTATAATCTGAAACGGGGATTGGATGGAATAAAGATAAGAACTTAAATGTTTGGTTCTTAGGATTCTTATTGATTGAACCCTTTTGTCTGTTTTATGAGAAAATGTTTCCTTTTCTATTTTGTTTGGACTAAGATATCATATCAGCAGGATCAAATAATGAGGAGATTGATGTATTATTTTGGTTTATTCATATCTAATACAGTCATGGTAAAAAATTTTATAATACGATAAAAATTTACGAGATAAAGTAAAATTTCACTGAAGTATAGAGTCTAAGAGATAAATCCTCAAGAGAAATTGACTTAAACTCAACAAGTGAGACATTTTGGAACACCCATTTTTTATTTGATACCAGTTAAGAGGAAGAGAGAAAGAAGAGGGAATTAAAAAAAAAGGTACATGGCAGAGGGAAGAGGGAAAAGATAAAGAAAAAGGAAGAAAAAAGTTAGAGATAAAAATTGGAAAGGAAAAAGAGGGAAAATCCCAAGTTCCATCCATATTTAGCATCTAGGGTTTATTCTTTCGTGGTTCAATTGGGGAGTAGAAAATATGATGAAGTATACATTGAATTAGATCGAATAGGTGAAGGAAGAAAATTGGTTCCAGGGTCGCTTGAAGTCTACTCCAAATTAATGTGTGGAAGCAAACCTTAAATTACAAATTCATTTTATTTGGCGGGTCTTATGAGAATTATTTTATAAAATAAATTAAAATTCAAGCTTCTTGTTTGATTGAGTGTTGTATGACTGTAAACTTCAATGTTGCGTAATTCAATGTTGTGTATAACTGTATTTTTCTTTTTTCTTTTTGTTGCTCAATCGAGTGTTGTGCATAGTTGTAAGTTGAATGTTATTTAGTTCAATGCTGTGTATGACTGCATTGCTGAATGTTGCTTAATTGTTGTGTGTGGCTGTAAAATTGAATGTAGATAAATTGAGTGTGATGGTTACCTAATTTTAAATTAGTTCGTAATTTAGAGCTTTAATGTTGATGTATTCTGAAACATATAGACTAGGGTTGGTGATTTAGCCGACGAGATTGTCGGACATATGGTGGAACAGAAGAGTTGGAACCAGAACTCTGGAGAAATTTTGAAATCGCTGTAAATTGCTGTTAAGAGCATTAGAGATGGCGAAGTTAAGAAATTACCAAAAAGTTACAATTAATGCACTAAGAAGTTTGGCAGACTGATGAACTAATCCTCCGAAATTAAGTGTAAATTACAAGGATTATGTGGTGTACGAAGGCTATCCGAGAGGAATGAGATCCTTTGATAAAGTTTGTAATATATGTGCATGTTCAGAGCAAGTCACGACCATTAATTGAAGGACAGATAAAAGTTGAGAGTAGCTTTAGGCTCATGTATACAGCAACACAGGTTTTGCTGGGAAAACCTTTTCCATTGTTGGATTAGGATTTATCTCACAGTTCCATGTGAGTTGAAGAATATAGTGTTGGGACCTATTTATAGTTACTTCGGATCTATACAAATACTTTTGAATACACACATTCCAGACTCATGTAAAGGGAGACTAGCTTGGACTTACACTGCGCTTATATATAACGCCTCCAATGCTCCGCCCAGCTGCTTTTATAAATCAACTCCAGAAAACAAAGTCTGTACGTTCTTGTAAGCTTCTTCCCCTGTGGCCACTCCCACTTACATCTCCATGTATCTCAGGTTTCTCCTCCAAGCTTTCTTTCTTTTTTTATGGCTTCTATGTTCTACAAAGAACAGTTATGCTGAACAAGCTGAAGCCCAACTCTCCGACAGTCACATTGTTAAAGTCAGTTCTTTTTTGCCCTCAACTGTTTGCAACCGGAATTCCACCAAAGGTTATATTATATACATAGTTTTGATTTTTCATAGTTTTGTTGTGATTATAATTGAGCTCTGACTGAATATTATGTCTCGCTGTTTCAGTTCCAAGCAAAGCATCTGTGGAGGTAGTAAGCAGATATGGTCCATGCTCGTACATAAATAAGGGCAAAGTAAAAACTCCAAATTACTTGGAAATTCTGGGCAAAGACCAAGCCCGAGCTAAATACATAAAATCCAGAATCTTTAAGCTCAAACATTCTGGCCGTGATGATGACTATTTAAAGCAAACAGACGCCTTTACCGTCGGTATCAAACCTCAGATATCACAAGGGGCATCCATCGAGTTCTATATTACCGTATCTCTGGGAACGCCAGCACAAGATGTTAGTCTCAGTTTGGACACCGGTAGCGACATCACTTGGACACAGTGCAAGCCTTGCCTTCAATGCCTTAAGCAAAACATCCCGTTATTTGATCCATTAAAATCCTCCACGTATTCTGCCGTTCCATGCGGGTCGTCAGCCTGTTTACCAGGTACCTATTTGTAACACTACAAATTACATCCCCCGTTGACAAAGCAGGACAAATATATTAGATCTGTATGAACATTTCTATTCACTTTGGCATGGTAATAGATTCCTTCTGCAACTTATATCGAATTCTTATAACAAGAATTTTGTTTATTACTGTCTCTGCAGATTTCATACCAATGTGTGATAAGAAAACGTACAGCTACAGTGTCTCTTACGGTGTAGGTAGTTCCATCGGCGTTGTAGCAACTGAAAAGTTAGCCATAAAGAATGGCCGTTCTGATACATTTGTCAAATACCCTTATATATTCGGATGTGGTAATAACAATTCCCTTAACTTTGAGGGATCAACTGGCTTAATGGGTCTCACTCGAAATCCATCATCTTTCATATCACAAACCTCTCAAAAATACTTTTCTTACTGCTATCCGTCATCTTATAGCTCCACTGGCTACATAACCTTTGGCAAAACTGATGATGATAAAAGATACAAATTCGTAAAGTTCACTCCAGTACCCTCCTCTCCAGAAGAGTCAATATATTACGATATTATTGTAACCGGAATGGCCGTCGCTGGAAAAAAGCTACCCATAGCCAGTTTAGAGTACACTAAATCAGGATCGATTATTGATTCGGGAACGACCATCACGCAACTGCCTCCGTCCGTGTATGCCGCCTTAAGATCAGCTTTCCGTAAGAAAATGTCAAAATATAATATGCTACCACCAGGGATCGTTGGTAACCTCGATACTTGTTATGATTTTAGTGAATATGATAAAGTTGTGATACCAAAGATTTCTTTCTTCCTCAAAGGTGGGGTTGAATTGGAGGTGGATGTGAAGGGAATTATTGTCGTATTTGAACAGGATTTAAGCCTAGCGTGTTTAGCTATTCAAAACGGCTCTGCTGGACCTTCTTTGATCTTGGGAAATTATCAGCTAAGGGGTATAGAGGTGCACCATGATTTGGTCAGTCAGAGGGTTGGGTTTGGTCCTGGTGGCTGCAGCTAAACTTGCAATTGAAAATTAACAAGAAAAATTCTTGTGCTTCAATTTATGTTTGAAATAATGTTATTCCTAATTATATGCTTCAACTTTCTAGTAATATGAAAGTTATCTTTTCGATGTAATCAAATTTGACCGACCACACTGAGCATGGAAAAACTCTTAATCCATAAACTTTTTAAAGAAACATATAATTTTGTGATTTATCTTGTAGAAGCAGTGAAAAAAAATTACAGAAAAAAGTTTCTGCCGACAAATTCAACTCAAATTCGGCAAAATCCATTCTATTGTTAGGGACCTTGGTGTTGTAGGCCAAGCCAAGGTTGGGTCATACCCAAAAAATGTGGCTTCTGTAATTCCACATGTAAACCAAAAAAAAAAAAAAAATTGAATATATTATATTCTTGAATCAATATTCAAATCAATCTGAATACCTATTTTTTCAATTCAAATCTCAGTTTGATTAGGTCACTTGATTATAATGAACACCCTTCATTCTATTAAACAAATGATCACTCTCTTATAAACAATTAGTTTGTTTCCTTCAATTTGCGATGAAACAACATTTAATTTGATACAATCACATTGCTTATCAATTAATTGAAATAAATTTACAGCTATATGATTATGATTATCAATATCCTACGATGCATATTATATATTTTATGATAATATGTATTTAACGAAGAAATTCTTTAATTAGTTGGGTAACTGGCCTACTGGCAATCCCTTGGACCAAACCCGACCCTCTCTCCGACGCTGTCGTACACCACCTCTAGTCTCTTTCGTTGTATGTTTCTGAAAATAACAACTTGATCTACGCTATCTATGGGACTGAAAGCCAGACACACCTTCGACCCACCAAGCATATATATAATCCTTGTGGGATCAAGGTCCGTCTCAACATCATCACCAGAGAAGGAGCTCACATCAGGCAGAGGAATGCTTTTGTTAGAAACTTTGAAATGGCCGCTCTCGCCCGCGATTGTCGCGTCTTGGATTGGCACACCATTACAAAATACATGAAGCAAGACAAATGGAAGCCTCAAGGGCAACAAAATTTAGGCTGAAACAACTAAGCCCCCCCACTCCCACCGTTTCCAAGATGACAAATTCATACTCTCAATTTTGAAAAGTTCAAATACTTGTTTACGATATATTTTTCATCCAATTATATTAACTTTTTCTATAAAACAATTGAAATGTTTTCGATTAAAAAATAAAAAAATTATAATAAAACTATAAAATATTATTAAAATATAAAAATTAAAAATAAATTTAAAAATAGTAAAATAATACAAAAATTTTATAAAACAAATTTATAAAAAATTAAAAACAATGGTTAACTTCATTGATAATATTGACCACTAAAAATTAAAATAATGGTTAAAAATGTTTGCTTAACTTACAAAACAATTATCTATATGTTTTTTCAATAAGAAATGAATATTTCTGACCATTCCTTTTTTATGGCTCCTATATTGCATTTGAGTTCTATTATTATAGACTCTAGTCTAAGAATTTTTTTTTATTTTTTTGATAAAAGAGTGGGGTGAAGTGACCCAGAAGTCAAGAATAAAACGAAACATTAATTAGGTAGATTTCCTGACTCTCAGGCAACCTATTGAAAGAAATTCCCTGACAGCGAAAAAAGATTTTTGATATAACATCATCTTCTCAAAATACTGTGAAGCAAATTTAGACATACAATCAATAACCTTATTTGTTTCTCTAAAGAAATGCGAAAGTCTTACTTCTATGTCTCCCTAACACTCAGTACCAATTCAATTGAGGAGACTTTATTCTTCTTTCTGATAGAGCTTTTATAAGCACTAAAATTGTAGCACCTAACAAGCCAAAACCTGGGTCAATAATGGCTCCTGCTTTGATCAACTAAGCGACTTGACTTACATTAGTGAACTAAACCCAAATTAATTATTATTTAAATTCAGTTCAATTCGAATTTCAGTTATTATCTGATATGTACGGAACAAGTCAACAAGACTTAGTCCTAAGTTGTTCTAATAATGTGCCTAGTCAACAAGACTTAGCGTTGGGTTGTTCTAATAATGTGCCCATATTTTAGGATTAATTGTTTCTTGATTTTATCTTTCCATTGTAAGTGGGGTTCACTTGGCTTATAAATAGACTGGGAACTACAGTAAATAAAAAGTGCAGAATATTTTTCTTCAACTTTTCATTCTCAAGTCTTCCTCTCCTTTCTAAGTCTCTTTCCTTGCTTTTACTTTACAAATAAACACAACATTTGGTATCAGAGCCGGTTCCATGGAAACCCGAGGTAAGACTAATATTGAGTTTCGTAATGAAGTTAGCGAAGTTCTTGCTCGTCATGAGTTGAACTTCGATCAGATTCATAACACACTCCAAACTGTTTTGACGGAACTCCAATCTCTCCGCTGATCCCAGAATACAAACAACAATCTGGGAGAGTCATCACCTCAATCCAACTTCCACCAAATCCATCCTACCCAAGACCAAATTTACAACCACCTTAAGCTCTCGTTTCCAAAGTTTAATGGAGAAGATCCTGCTGGTTGGGTTTGTAAGGCGGAACAATACTTTGACTTCAAAAATATTGCACCTGATCAACAAGTTCAGCTAGCATCCTTCCATTTAGAAGGTGTTGCTCTACAATGGCAGAGGTGGCTAACCAAGTTTCGCGGCCCCTTAACTTGGGGTGAATTTACCAGAGCACTGTTATCCCGTTTTGGTCCAACCGACTATGAAGACCCCTCGGAAGCCTTAACACGCCTTCAACAAACTTCGACAGTGGCCACCTACCAAAAAAAATTTGAGCGACTTTCGTACCAGGTGAACGGCTTACCTGAAAATTTTTTGGTTGGTTGTTTTGTAGCAGGACTTCGAGATGACATACGCTTGGATGTCAAAATTAAGCAGCCACGTACCTTGGCAGATGCTATTGGAGTAGCCCGATTAATCGAGGAACGTAATTTTATGCAACGAAAAGGGACTAACTCCTTTCGAAATACAATGGCGACATTACCACCACGCTCTACCCCATCTCACACAGCTGGGGTCTTAGGTCCATCCCCCACTCAAAAAAGCGACCATATTACCAACTCTGTTGCTCCTTCCTTTCGAAGGCTGACTAGTCGAGAGGCACAAGATCGACGCGAAAAAGGATTATGTTATTATTGCGATGAGAAATTTATTCCTGGTCATTGCTGTCAAAAGCCACAATTGTTCATGATCGAGGATTTTCCACCATTAGACATTACTGATACAGAGAATGTTCAGGAAGAAGCCATAGTGCATGAATCGTTACCTGCAATTTCCTTTCATGCAATAGCCGGCACAGCGAACCCTCAAACTTTTAGAGTTGTTGGGAAGCTAAGAAACAAGGCCATAACGATCCTCATTGATAGCGGAAGCACCCACAACTTTATCGACCAAGCGGTGGTGACTAGATTTGGGCTGCCAGTTATACAAGATAAAAAACTCCAGGTCATGGTAGCAAATAGAGACAAAATAGATTGTGTTGGAAGATGCTTTGGGCTTACATTGCATATTAAGACCACCCAATCTGTGCTGATTTTTATGTTCTACCAGTGGCAGCTTGTCAAGCAGTTTTGGGTGTTCAATGGTTAGCGACTCTTGGCCCTATTGAAACTGATCACAACAAACTCACAATGTCCTTCAAATAGAGAGACAAATCATGCATATTTCAAGGACTTAAGCAACCAGCCACCACGACTTTGACAAAAAAGGAGCTTCTCCATTTGGACGGTTCTGCCATGTTATTACAGATCAGCCCCTGCACTGACTCAATAAATATCCAAGAGTATCCTGCTGATTTAAACCAAGTCCTCAAGGAATTCGCTCATGTTTTTGCCCAATGAGTGTCCGCCCTTATCGATACCCCCATTACCAAAAAACTGAAATTGAGAAGTTAGTCAAAGAATTTCTTGATTCTGGTTTGATCTGACCGAGTAACAGCCTATTTTCTTCACCCGTGTTGCTTGTTAAGAAAGTTGATGGTGGATGGCGATTTTGTGTGGATTATCGAGCTCTCAACCATATTACAATCAAAGACAAATATCCAATACCCATTATTGATGAACTCTTTGATGAGTTACATGGGTCTCAATATTTCTCGAAGCTTGATTTACGTGCAAGATATCATCAAATACAAGTTCAAGAGGCTGACATTCATAAAATAGCTTTTCGTACGCATGATGGCCATTATGAGTTCATTGTTATGCCTTTTGGCATAACCAATGCCCCCTTTTACTTTCCAGAGTCTCATGAATGATCTGTTGCGGCCTTATTTACAAAAATTTGTTCTAATGTTTTTTGACGATATATTGGTATATAGTTCTAATTGGACTAACCACCTTTGCCATCTTCGAATTGTCCTACAGATTCTATCGGATAATCAATTATTTGCCAAACAATCCAAATGTTGCTTTGGAGTTTCATAGGTGGCATACTTAGGACATTTAATTTCCTCTGTAGAAGTGGCTGTAGATCCTGAAAAAATCAAAGCTGTTCTTAATTGGCCAATTCCAACAACAGCTCGAGGTGTTCGTGGCTTCTTAGGCCTAGCAGGATATTACAGAAAATTTATCAGCGGATTTGGGGGAATAGCCGCACCGTTAACTAAATTGATTTCCAAAGATGGTTTCAAATGGACTGATGAGGCAGCAGTAGCCTTCTTACAACTCAAGACACCATTGACTTTGTAAGACACCTCAGAAGGGTATTACTGTTCACTGTTTAATAAAATAATAATAAATAAATAAAGAAAATATGGTCAATAATACCCGACCGAAATGCTTAACTGAACTAAAATATCGCAGCGGAAATACCTGTGGTACATTGTATACATACATATATACATGCCCAAATAAAACTTGCATATATTAAAATATTCGCGGAAAACATATACATGTGCATACAACAAAACTGAAGTAAACTGGATCCCAAACGGCAGCCATCTCCTCCTCCCAGCTCCCTACAACTCACCTGCAACAAGAAAGGAAAGTAGGGAGTAAGTGATAAAATCACCCAGTAAGCACTTCATATCCACTGACCCTAAACCAACCCTTCTCGAAGGATTCCACAACACCCCACACAGAACAAACTCCAACTGGCAACAATTCTGACGAACACACCTTCGCTGACCGGATACTACCTCATACCCAGTCGTAAAATACGTAAATGAGTATACGTAAACAACCGAGAGTGAAGAGTAATTCGAACCGGACACTCGACCCACCAAACTCTGCTACGGATACTCATAACTGCACTGATCTGAACTGATACTGAACTGATGTAGAACTGATACCGATCTGAAACTGATACTGAACTGAAGCTTACGTGGCTTATCGTGTACTGTTCAATTACTGTTATTTACTGTCTTATCATTCGTTGAATGATATGTTGATGTGTCATATAACAATGACATGCTATGCAATAAGCTGAAAACATAGCTAGGCCTGGGCCTGCATACTGAAAATAGTTTTTCTGAAAACTGTTCATGAAAACTAAGCTGTTGGATCCTGGGATCCCATAACTGAAAATCATGCAAAAGCTTTATCTGAAAGCTATGCAGAAAACTGTGTACCCTGGGGTACCTGATATGCTGAAAACTATGCTGCGCAGACTGATGAATACAGGGATTTGGCACCTTGGCCATGTGAGTTTCCTCTGCAAACACGTGCCACAAACTGTATGGCCCACGTGATGCCATCAGGCCTGGGCCTGGAAACTGAACTGAACTGAGTGCCTCGCGCTATACTCATCTGATCCTCGGACCAGGAAAACATAAACTGCTAGCTGAGCAACCCGGCACACGCCAATACATAGGGCTAGTATTGAGTATATAACTCCTGGTGACACGGGTGCTAAAACTCACAAGTGCCCCCTCGTATTCACCTCTGGAATCGGTGTTTTTCAACTGAAAACATGAATTCGGATCCTCGGATCCGTCTCTGAAAACTCTGAATGGCATGCCATGTTATGCATATGCATATGATGCATCATGAAGTCTTAATTGAGCTCAATTTATTGTTTACTATCCATGGATAGGGTTTACTGTGCACATTTCTCAATTAAAGCTTAATATCTCATTTTGGCCTGACGCACGGGCGTGCGTGTCACGTGCACGGGCGTGCGTGAACTCGCACGGGACCGTGACCAAGTCGTGCATATGGTCGTACGTGATTCTGGAATTTCAAAGCATTTCCTCACATTTCACTGGGTGCACGGGCGTGCATGAACTATGCACGGTCGTGACCCCTCAAATTAGGTCACGCACGGGCACGTAAACACGGCCGTGACCATGCAGAATACGCAGCGTGCACGGGCGTGCCCCTCGGGTGCACGGGCGTGCGTCCTGCTTTGCACCTCCATGACCACTCGGAATCCACTCGATTCCGACCAAAATTGCAACCCAAACACAAAATAAGCATACACAACATGCAAAACACTTCCAATAAACACGATAACACTTCCAGCAACCTCCAATACCCAGCAAAACACCAAACCCGAACTCTTGGCATACATAAACATACTTTCTCACACATCCATGCGAATAAGCACAAATCAACAACATAATCATCCCAAATCATCATCAGCACACACGGATAACATCACAAGCATGCTGGAAACGCAACTCATGCCTCAAACAAGCATCAAACCGAATCAAAACAGCAAGGGAAAGAGGAAGAAGTGCCTACCTCTTGACATGCTTTCTCTCTCAAGAAGCTCACGAATCAAACTTGATTGGAAGATCTTGGAAGCTGCTCTCCACTTCTAGGGCGTGAATCCTCTGAAAATCGAAGGAAATTTGGGTGAAAAATGAGTTTGGAAACGGATAAACTCGACTTAAAGCGAAGACAGCTAGAAAAGTGCACATGCACGGGCGTGCATCTCTCATGCACGGTCGTGCATCCCGGGAAAATTACAAAAATGCCATTTTCCCGCGCTCGCATGCAAATCCTCTCAAACGGATCCATGCACAAGCCCTCAAACTCAAGGAAAACTCCACTTTCACCCCAAAACTCTCTCACAACCCTAGGAAACTCAAGAATCACAAACTGAACCCAGATTAGGAAGCCGAAAAGACCAAACTAACCCTGGGATGTTACAATCTCTCCCTCTTATAAGAATTCCGTCCTCGAAATTACCTGAAAAGCTCGGGATACTGATCTCTGATCTCAGATTCCATTTCCCACGTGGACTCTTCCACATTCTGATTTCTCCACAGAACTCTGACCAAAGGAATCTCTTTATTTCTCAGTACTTTAACTCTGCGGTCTATGATCTGAACTGGCATCTCCTGATAACTCAGATCCTCTGCCAATTCCAACTCTGGAAGCTCAAGCACATGAGAAGGATCTCTAATGTACTTTCTCAACTGAGACACATGAAAGACATCATGGAATCTGTCCATACTGGCCGGCAATGCTAATCTGTACGCAACTGGGCCAACTCTCTCCAGGATCTCATAAGGTCCAATGAACCTCGGGGCCAACTTCCCCTTCTTGCCAAATCTTAACACGTGACGGTAAGGAGCGACTTTCAGGAATACGAAATCCCTGACCTCAAACTCTAACTCCTTACGCCTCACATTCGCATAACTCTTTTGGCGATCCTGGGCCTGTTTTATCCTCTGCCTGATTACCCTGATCTGCTCGATCATCTGCTGAGTCATCTCTGGACCCACTACTGTTGATACTGAGTCTCTCTCTCCAATCTCGTCCCAATACAAGGGAGATCTACACTTTCTGCCATAAAGTGCCTCGAATGGAGCCATCTGAATAGTTGACTGATAACTATTATTATACGCGAACTCCATCAATGGCAACAAGTCAACCCAACTGGTCTGGAAGTCTAAGCAACACGCTCTGAGCATATCTTCCAGAATCTGGTTCACCCTCTCTGTCTGACCATCTGACTGAGGATGATACGCTGAACTGAAATGCAAACGAGTCCCAAGTGCTTTCTGCAAACTCCTCCAGAAAGCTGACAAGAATCTGGAGTCACGATCTGACACAATCGCCTTGGGAACTCCGTGCAATCTCACAATCTCTCTGACATACAACCGACCCAACTGATCAGTTGACATGCCGTCTCTGACTGGAAGGAAATGAGCAGACTTACTCAATCTGTCCACTATGACCCAAATACCAGTATACCTCTCTCGAACCCTAGGTAATCCGGATATAAAATCCATGGAAATGCTCTCCCATTTCCACTCAGGCACACTCAAAGGCTGCAACAACCCTGATGGTCTCTGATGCTCAGCCTTAACCTGCTGACACACCAGACATCTAGCTACAAAATCAGCTATCTCTCTTTTCATGCCTGACCACCAGAAGTTTCTCTTTAGATCCTGGTACATCTTGGTACTGCCCGGATGCGCTGAATACGCTGAACTGTGGGCCTCTGACAAGATTCTCTGCCTCAACTCTGAGTCATCTGGAACACAAACTCGGCCCCTGAATCTCAGAATCTCGTCTCTGATCTCAAAATCTGGCACTGTGCCCTCTGACACTCTCTGTACCATCATCTGTACCCACTGATCTGATCTCTGTGCCTCTCTGATCTCATCTGACAAAGTAGACACAATCTGAAGCCTCGAAAACCCAGCTGAAACAATCTCTATCTGTTCTCTGATGACCTCACTCTGAAGCTCACTCTGAACAGACAAACTGGACAAGGCAACTCTGCGACTCAAAGCATCTGCAACAACATTTGCTTCTGCCCGGGTGGTATCTGATCTCACAGTCGTAATCTTGACTAACTCTAACCACCGTCGCTGCCTCATGTTCAACTCTTTCTGGGTGAAGAAGTACTTCAGACTCTTGTGATCTGAGAAAATGCAGCACCTGACCCCATACAAATAATGTCTCC
Organism: Anacardium occidentale; assembly: GCA_026122585.1. Taxonomy (NCBI): domain Eukaryota; kingdom Viridiplantae; phylum Streptophyta; class Magnoliopsida; order Sapindales; family Anacardiaceae; genus Anacardium; species Anacardium occidentale. Next base: position 557,672 of record JAJEJH010000045.1, read on the forward strand.
AAATCTTGAGAGCAAAAACCACAGCTGCAAGCTCCAAATCATGCGTAGGGTATCTCATCTCATGATCCTTTAATTGCCTGGAAGCATAGGCAATCACCCTACCAGCTTGCATCAACACTGCACCAATCCCCTGGTGCGAAGCATCGGTGTAGACCTCATAATCTAGCCCCTCCTGAGGCAAAGCCAAAACTGGCGCACTAGTCAACCTCTGCTTTAATTCTTGGAATCTGGCCTCACACTGATCTGACCAAACAAACGGGTTCTCTTTCCTGGTCAAAGCTGTCAGCGGTCTCACCAAACTGGAAAACCCCTGAATAAACCGTCTGTAGTAGCCTGCCAAACCCAAGAAGCTACGGACCTCTCTAACTGTACTCGGCCTCGGCCAACTCAGAACAACCTCGATCTTAGCCGGATCAACTGACAAACCCTCAGCTGAAATGACATGCCCGAGGAATACCACACTCTGCAGCCAAAATTCACACTTACTGAACTTGGCATACAACTGCCTATCCTCAATCTCTGAAGCACATACCGGAGATGATCCACATGCTCCTCAACACTCCTCGAATATACCAGAATGTCATCGATAAATACAACCACGAATCTATCGAGACAATCATGGAATACTCGGTTCATCAAATCCATGAAAATCGCTGGAGCATTCGTCAACCCAAATGGCATCACTACAAACTCATAGTGGCCATATCTGGTCCTGAAAGCAGTTTTCGCTACATCTCTGTCAGAAACTCTGACCTGGTGGTATCCTGACCTCAGATCAATCTTCGAAAAGACTGACGCCCCACTGAGCTGGTCAAACAAGTCATCTATCCTCGGCAACGGATACTTATTCTTCACTGTGGCCTTATTCAATTCTCTGTAATCAATACACATACGCATGGAGCCGTCTTTCTTTTTCACAAAAAGAATAGGAGCACCCCACGGTGAACAACTAGGCCGAATAAATCTCTTATCTATCAGTTCTTGCAACTGTTTCTTCAATTCCTGAAGTTCTGCTGGAGCCATTCTATAAGGAGCTTTCGAAATCAGAGCTGTCCCTGGGAGCAACTCAATACTGAACTCAAGCTCTCTCTCTGGCGGTAACCCCGGTAACTCCTCTGGAAATACATCGGGAAACTCGCAGACAACTGCCATCTGCTCAACACTAGGTCCACTGATATCCCTACTGACGACATTTGCTAAGTAGCCAACACAGCCCTTACTTAGCATCCTCTTGGCCTGAACACACGAGATCAGCATGGTCTCCACTTTACCCTCTCCGAAAACAAACTGATCAGAGCCTACATGGAGTCTAACCTTTTTCTTCTGACAATCGATCTCAGCTCCGTACCTCGTCAGGAAATCCATACCTAGGATCATGTCAAAATCACTCAACTCTAACATGATCAGATCTATCATCAATGATCTGCCCATGATCACAACCTCCTGATCAAACAATAACTGGTCACTATACATCACACTCCCATCAGACATCTCTATGCACACACAACTCTCTGCCACACTAGGGGTCAACTCTAATCTCTCAACTACCCCTCTCGAAATGAAACTATGGGTGGCACCACAATCAATCAAAACAAACAAGGGAGTATCAAGGAAGAACAACTGACCAGTCACAGCATGTGGAGTAGCCTCTGCCTGCTCCTGCCCCATGGCATACACTCTGGCTCGACCTCCACCTCCACCTGAAGTCCCTGCACCTCCGCCTGGTGCACTAGCTCCACCATCACGACGACGACGATCAGCTCCTCCAGCTGAACCGCCTCCACTCCTGAAGAAGCCTCCCCTATCTCTGCCTGAACCAGGCCTATTGGAACCTGCTCCTCCTGCTCCGCCTGATCCACCTGATCCACCTCGAGCTGGACACTCAGATATCTTATGCCCAGGCTGACGACATCCGAAACACACTGGCTGTCCAATCAAGCACTCTCCACTGTGCCTCCTGCCACACCTCTGACACATCGGTGGCTGACCTCCAGTCCTCTGACTCTGAGCACTCTTACCAGACCTCCTCTGCTGCATAGGCCTCTTACCTCTATCTCTATCACTACCTCTCTCAGACTGCCCAGAAAACATACCCATCCCCTGCAGGCACATCTCTGATCTGGTCGCTCTCTCCAGAGCATCACTGAATCTCTGCGGGGGATGCTCTCCTGTCAGAACATCTCTAGCAATAGCTGGATGCAACCCATGGATAAATTTCTGAACTCTGCCAGCCTCTGTACCCACTAAACTCGGAGCAAATCTGGCCAAAGCATGGAACCGAATCGCATATTCTCTGACCGAACTTGAGCCCTGCTGTAACTCAATGAACTCTCGAGCTCTAGCATATGCAGTCCCTGGGCTCCTGAATTCACTCTCAAACATCGTCCGAAACTCTTCCCAAGAAAGGGACTCCTCATCAACTGTGGTCCTCGCGAGATTCCACCAAGACCTCGCATCACCTCTGAACATAAAAATTGCATATCTGATCTTCTCTCGATCAGACATGGCGAATAGATCGGTCACACTCTCGACCGCCTCCATCCACTCCTCGACAACAGCCGGATCTTTACTACCCACAAATTTCGGAGCTTGATGAATACCCGGAAGACTGTAGATCGGGTGAACTCTCTCTGAACCACTGGTGCTAATCGTATCAGACCCAAAACTCTGTCCCTGATACTGCTGATATTGACCCATATCTGGCCACTGACCACCCATCTGATCCGGATAACCCTGTCTCGGAAACTCAGGCTGCCTTCTCTTCGGCCTCTGATGAACTTCATCTATATCTGGCTGTTGAGGTCTTTCCCTCATCATTTCTCTGAAGATCCGCCTGACATCTGCTTCCCCAAAAGTACCTTGGGCGGCCTGCGGTCCCCTTCTGTCACCACTGCCACTTCCACTACCACTCGAGGGCCCAACTGAAGTACTATCCTCTTCCTCGGAAGATCTCGGAACACGGCCTCTCCTACCTCTCCTATCTGAAGAAACCACGGAACATTAGGGTCAACAAGCACAAAACAGATACTACTGTACTTACACCGAGAGGAAGACGAGCTCTGGCTGCTGGGATACGCTGACATACACACATATGCACGTCGAAAACAATGCAATTCACACATATGTACACAGTTTTCCGCTTTGATATCGCTCTGATACCAAAAATGTAAGACACCTCAGAAGGGTATTACTGTTCACTGTTTAATAAAATAATAATAAATAAATAAAGAAAATATGGTCAATAATACCCGACCGAAATGCTTAACTGAACTAAAATATCGCAGCGGAAATACCTGTGGTACATTGTATACATACATATATACATACCCAAATAAAACTTGCATATATTAAAATATTCGCGGAAAACATATACATGTGCATACAACAAAACTGAAGTAAACTGGATCCCAAACAGCAGCCATCTCCTCCTCCCAGCTCCCTACAACTCACCTGCAAAAAGAAAGGAAAGTAGGGAGTGAGTGATAAAATCACCCAGTAAGCACTTCATATCCACTGACCCTAAACCAACCATTCTCGAAGGATTCCACAACACCCCACACAGAACAAACTCCAACTGGCAACAATTCTGACAACACACCTTCGCTGACCGGATACTACCTCATACCCAGTCGTAAAATACGTATATGAGTATACGTAAACAACCGAGAGTGAAGAGTAATCCGAACCGGACACTCAACTCCCAAACTCTAATACGGATACTCATAACTGCACTGATCTGAACTGATACTGAACTGAAACTGAACTGATGCTGAACTAATACTGATACTGATACTGAACTGGTACTGATACTGATCTGATACTGATCTGAACTGAAACTTACGTGTCACTACGTGGCTTATCGTATTCTGTTCAGTTACTGTCGTTTACTGTCTTATCATTCTCGGAATAATATGCTGATGTGTCATATAACAATGACATGCTATGCAATAAACTGAAAACATAGCTAGGCCTGGGCCTGCATGCTGAAAATAGTTTTCTGAAAACTGTTCATGAAAACTAAGCTGTTGGATCCTGGGATCCCATAACTGAAAATCATGCAAAAGCTTTATCTGAAAGCTATGCAGAAAACTGTGTACCCTGGGGTACCTGATATGCTGAAAACTGTGCTGCGCAGACTGATGAATACAGGGATTCGGCACCTTGGCCATGTGAGTTTCCTCTGCAAACACGTGCCACAAACTGTATGGCCCACGTGATGTCATCAGGCCTGGGCCTGGGAACATATCTGAACTGAGCGCCTCGCGCTATACTCATCTGATCCTCGGACCAGGAAAACATAAACTGCTAGCTGAGCAACCTGGCACACGCCAATACATAGGGCTAGTATTGAGTATATAACTCCTGGTGACACAGGTGCTAAAACTCACAAGTGCCCCCTCGTATTCACCTCTGAAAACTGTGTTTTTCAACTGAAAACATGAATTCGGATCCTCGGATCCGTCTCTGAAAACTCTGAATGGCATGCCATGTTATGCATATGCATATGATGCATCATGAAGTCTTAATTGAGCTCAAATTACTGTATACTATCCATGGATAGGGTTTATTGTGCAAATTTCACAAATTAAAGCTTATTCTCAATTTTCTACCTGACGCACGGGCGTGCGTGGTCGCGCGCACGAGCGTGCATGAACGTGCACGGGACCGTGACCCTGGTCGTGCGCTGGTCGTGCAAAGTTCTGGAATTTCAAAGCATTTCCTCACATTTCACTGGGTGCACGGGCGTGCATGAACTATGCACGGTCGTGACCCCTCAAATTAGGTCACGCACGGGCACGTAAACACGGCCGTGACCATGCAGAATACGCAGCGTGCACGGGCGTGCCCCTCGGGTGCACGGGCGTGCGTCCTGCTCTGCACCTCCATGACCACTCGGAATCAACACGATTCCGGCCACAAACACAACCCAAACTCAAATCAAGCATAAATCACATGCCAAACACTTCAAATAACCATGAATACTCTTCCAGCCACTCCAATACCAAGCAAAACATCAAACCCGAACTCATGGCATACATAAACATACTTTCTCACACATCCATGCGAATAAGCACAAATCAACAATATAATCATCCCAAATCATCATCAGCACACACTGATAACATCACAAGCATGCTGGAAACGCAACTCATGCCTCAAACAAGCATCAAACCGAATCAAAACAGCAAGGGAAAGAGGAAGAAGTGCCTACCTCTTGACATGTTTTCTCTCTCAAGAAGCTCACGAATCAAACTTGATTGGAAAATCAAGGAAGCTGCTCTCCACTTCTAGGGCGTGAATCATCTGAAAATCGAAGGAAATTTAGGTGAAAAATGAGTTTGGAAACGGATAAACTCGACTTAAAGCGAAGACAGCTGGAAAAATGCTCATGCACGGGCGTGCATCTACCACGCACGGTCGTGCATCCCGGGAAAATTACAAAAATGCCATTTTCCCGCGCTCGCATGCAAATCCTCTCAAACGGATCCATGCACAAGCCCTCAAACTCAACAAAACCCACAATTTCACCCCAAAACTCTCTCACAACCCTAGAAATCTCAGAAATCCCAAACTGAACCCAGATTAGGAAGCCGAAAAGACCAAACTAACCCTGGGATGTTACAAGTTGGTTCATGTTTTTCCCATTCTAAATGTTAATGGCTGAGTAGAAAAAGCAAGGGAAAAAAGTTAGATCAAAAATCAAGAGTTGGACTGCCACAAGAGTTGATCAAGTGCTAAAGGACAAGAGTCACCTAGATGGATAAAGTTTCGAGCTACAGTAAATATCTGTTTTTGATTTAATTAATTTAGTCAGTTTGTGATTGCGAATTTAGGTAGTCACAAGCCCTCAGTTTTGTTTTTCTTGATCAATTAAGATTGATAAACTGATATCAATAGAGGTTGTCAACTCAAAAAACAAAAAAGTTTCAAAGTTATAGGAGAAAATCAAGAGGATAAACACAAACTAAATTGAAGAGAAACTTGGAGGGCTTGTGTCATCGACATCAATATCTACTATGACTCTAGAATAGACTGTTTCAAAATAAAAAACAAGGTGGATGGTGTTTGTAGCTTTGAGAAATGGAAGCTATAAGGGAAAATCAATGGGATAAACACAAACTAGATAGAAGAAAAACTTGGAGGGTTTGTGTCATCGACATCAACATCTATTACAATTCTCGAGTAGACTTTTGGTTTCTCAATCAAAAGCAATGTGGATAGTGTTTGCAGTTTTAAGAAATGGAGGTTTTGAAAGAAGATTACAAAAAACCCTAGTACAAGAAAAACCATGGACAAACAATGGAGAAAAAAATTCATTATGGATGAACAAATTTACAACATAAAGAAGAGATTTTCTTTTTCTTTTTTTAATGACTTGAGAAGTTCTATTCATACCAATCGATTAGTCCTAGTTGATCGAGCAAGATAAACCCAAACTATCTTGGGTTATCCTGCCTTCTACCGTTAGATCGAGTCCTTGGAGTTGAAAAAAAGATTTTTTTTGTTTTCACTATCTAAACTCTTAAGCTTAACTCACTTTAATTTTGCGACGCACACTCTCGATGTCTTTCCATTCATTCTAATATAGTTCTTTATGTACAAACTCTAACTAAAAAATGCTCGACGCCTATACTCATTGGTTGTATATCCACAGCAACTCAAACCTACAGTGGAGTAGGTCACTTCAGTCTATATGTCATACATGCTATGTTTGATTAGATTAATTAGTGGGCAGTATCCTAGTTAATAAATTTACTATGTGTAATTGGAAACGTTCATACCACATTTTAAATTCGTATTTCTTGAATTTGGATTTACGTATAATTTATAAAATACTAAATTAAATTAGTTCAGGTTACAAAAGTAACTTAAACATCATGTTTTCTAGATTCGTAAGGCTTTTGAAATTTCATCAACCGGCTTTGCTTTGTTTTGAAGAGAAATCTAATTAATATATAATAAACTATTAGACATTTTATAAGTCTAATAAACCTTAAGAGTTACCCTAATATCGTACACTCAAATCGTAACCAAAGCACAGTGTTTGAGCATGCAAACGAGGAGAAATAAGTTGCAAGTCAGTCTCCATTTTGTTCAACTGACCTTTGCCGGTTCCTTTCATTGATGGTGACGCCAAGCCTTTTGTATGACAAAAGCAGCTTGAATGACCAAATTATTCCGCTTCAATTCAGAATAGTTAAATTTGTTCGTGGGCTATGTCATGCCAAAGCTCGCAAAAAATGTGGGTCTAGACAGGCCGAGCCGACTCATCAGACCTCAAATCCTATGGCACGGTGCATGGTCACTAGGGTTTTTTGCATCCCGGCCTGTAAAAATGTTTTTTTAATTTTTATTTAAATTTTGTTAATTGTATCCTACCGAGTCGGTGCACAAATAGACCTTTCATCCTGTAGCACCGAAAAAACTTCTACATAATATCTTCAGAGAGATTTTCCTCCTTTCCAGTTAGGATAATAGTTGAATGGTACGTAAGACTGTTTGTTACAACAAAGAAATTGGAAACTAAATACATGATTGACGATGTCTTGTTTCTCGTTTTAGTAATTATAAAGTGCAAGATTATGAAACAATTTACTGACCTTAAATAAATTTTGAATCACTTTAAACTTCTTAACATATACATAAATAAAACTGATATAATTATTTAAAAATTAAAAGATTTAATTCTGATATTGTATATAAAAGTAATATAGTCTTTACATATTATAACAAAATTGTCTTTTAATAATTTGTATATAAATGTTTCAATTACGTTTAATGGATGCACACGAAAAATCACAAAAGGCCCCATTCTATCAAAGGTTTCAGTGTGAAACTGAAAGCATTGACTTTCTATTTGGAAGAGGGTGATTTCCTAGAAAAAGAATTGCAAAATCTCAGTTGTAGAACCTAAAAAAATTCCATGACAAGAGATATGTTTCTGTCCCTGAAATTTAATTCGGTTTGGTTGCCCAGGTAAACAATTATTGTAACTTCTATAGCCTTATGATATTATACATTATATGACATTTGATTTTAGATATATCTGAAGTCTTAATCCATCTTTCCAGAAAGTTGTTTCCACTGTCTATGAAAGAGATCCCTTCCACGAAATGGCGAGGAAAATTCTATAGCATTTAATATTTCTTCCGAATACGGGAGAGATTGGGTCGAAAACCACTGTAAATATTTAATGAGCGAAACAGACTTGAATGCCCGATATGGTGAACAAAAGAGACTTTGACTATTGCTGCTCTACGCCTTCGGTTGAAATTTAAGGACTTCTAGTAATTCATAAACCAAGACAGAGGTGCAGAACTCAAAAGTTTGTCTCTTCTACTGGGTTCTACATTCTTGGCAATGTAAGTGATTATAATTTACCATTTTCGTTGTTAGAAAAATCTTTTCTTTGAATGAAGCTCTAACCCAATTGAAGAATGATAAAAATCTCGTGGCTAGCCCTTCACTGAGTTGTTTTAACGTTTTCCTTCAGGTCTCAAGAATTAAATTTAGAGGAAGGCAGAGGAAGGCAACTTTTTCGGGATGTGTCCAGAAATTTTCAGAGAAGTATAAAACCTACCGATGAAATTAAAGGGATTACAAGGAGCATTGGAGAACTCCTAAAACTAAAATCTTTTTATCACTTAATGGGTGAAGGCTTGATTTATGTGAAGAAAGCCCTTGATCCAGGTAGGCCGATTGGGTACTGGGTTTTTCTTATCTCGTGTGTAATTACTACCTCGGTGGATCCTTTATTCTTCTACGTCCCTGTCGTCAATTCTCAAGTAAGGTGCCTTGGATTTGATAGAAAGTTGCGCATTTCAGCTATTGTGCTCTATGCTTTTTTCGGCTTCTTTTATATGATCTATGTCAGCTTCCTGCTACATACTTCTTTAACAAAAAATGAAGCTAGACCTTACTCACTGCGCCACTTCATAATTGATCTTCTTGTCCTTTTTCCAACACCTTTGGTAAGTCAGATTCTTATTTAGTTTTTTCTTACAATCAATTTTCAGTAATTACAGTCACATTAGACTAAGACTATGTTGTAATCTGCCCAGGTGCTGGTCACTTTGGATATTAATATTTCAAAAATGGGAATCGACGCTTTTATGTTGCCAATGACCTTATTTCTTTTCCAGTATATGGTAAGAGTTATTCGCATCTCAATATTGTTTACTGAAGCTACCAAGACTTCAGGCATTCTTTCTGGAGCTAAATGGACCAAAGCTGCCTTCAATCTTCTTCTATACTTGCAGGGTGGTCATGTAAGTTAAATACAAAATAATCCCTTCTTCACAAATTGAACTCGATAATAGGCCTGAACCAGGAATTTGTTGATAGCTTGCATGGCCTAAGTGATATTTAGTTCTCAATTTTACATGTCTTCTGATTAACAAAAGGCTTTCTGCTCCTCAATAGGTGTTTGGAGGATTATGGTACTTTTTTGCAGTCCAAAGAGAGATTGTATACTGGAGGGCCGCATGTAAACTTGATGCAGGATACCTTAATGGTTCCGATTCTTTTTACTGTGATGACAGATTCCTAGACTATAAATTTCTAAATGTTACGTGTACTTTTCGAGATCCAAAGGACATTGACTTTGGAATATTTGAAGATGCTCTTCAGTCTGGTATTGTGGGAACTGCTTCTTTTCTAGACAGGTTATCATATTGTCTACGATGGGGTGTGCAAACTCTCAGGTTCGTCTGAAAAGTTAGTAAATGTAGTTTTATTCTTGCCTTATAAGCTTAAAGTTTGATATAGAACACAATTTTTTGCAGTTGTTTCGGTCAAAGCCTCCAATCTAGTATCTCTATGCTAGAGAATTTCCTTGTGATATGTATTACCATTTATGCTGTGGTAGTCTTTGTCTTCTTAGTCGGAAATATACAGGTCAGGATATTCTTTTTCGTATTCAATTTTATCTTACCATGCTTAAGATGAATCACATTAAAACCTGGTTTATGTGAATTATACTTCCTATAAAACAGACATATCTGCAATCTGAAACTATAAGATCAGAGAAGCAGAGACTGCAGGTACGCGAGACACAGCGGTGGATGTCCTTTTGGAAGCTCTCTGAAAAACTCCGACAGGAGGTGAAAAGTCAGCCATACCTATACAAAGGAGCAGAAGCCAAAATTGTTCATGCTGAAAATTTGCTCCATAAGCTTCCCAAGCACCTACAGAAGAATGTAAAGTACGAACTCTGCTTAGAATTGCTGAAGAAAGTGAGTTATTATGTACCTCCCATTACAAACCCAATAAACGGAATTGTCCATTCTTGCATTGAGCTATATATTTACTCAGGCTTTATTGATATGGGATAATTTTTTGTTCTTATATTGTTTGTTTAACAAGGTAGAGGAGTTGGGAAAGTTGAATGAATCGGCATTGGAGGAGCTGTGTGATTGTTTAAAGCCAGTGAGCTTCATTGAGCGAGCTCGCATTGTTCAGCAGGGAGATCCAGTTGATGAGATGGTGCTTATTGTGCAAGGCAAGCTTCGGACCTACGCCACCGTGGATATAAGAACAGGGTCTGCAACAATTGATGGCAACAAATGCAAAACTATTTTGTTGAATGATGTTGGTGACATATGTGGTAAAGAGCTTGCCTCTTGGGTTCATGCTGACCCATACTCCTCCACCCTCCCTGTCTCAACCACCACTGTTGTAGCTGTTACACATGTTGAAGCTTTTGCCATCACTGTTGAAGACTTGCAAAATGTATTTGCAAGACTCCAAGCAGCTCATTTCATACAATCATTTTGGCGCTATAAAAGGGCCTTACGTTCTAGGAACAGAGGCCAATCATAGATTGTCATTCCCTTTTCAGTTTCGCTCCCCGCCAATCGGCATTTTTAGATCAGTTCGTTCCTCCTTGGAGCTACTAGTATGGGAACAAAATAAGTGGTGGAAAGATTGTTTTTCTCTTCTACAACATTCATAGTAGTTGTAATATTCTTTGAGTTCTGAAGATAAATTCGATATTAGGGATGGATTTGAATCTAACCGATAGAAATTTCTCCTCTTAGTCTAGTCTCTTCATCTGGGTTAGATTTGATAAATTCCCAAAAACCTCGCAGACTTAAACAACATCCTCATCTTGAACAAGATATTATTCTGAAAAAATTTTGCATCACTCATAATTTAAAATGCCTCTAAAGAGGCTAAAAACACCACAAACGTACAGGGAAATAAAAATGGATGGGAACGTAAGTATTGTCCCTTCTGAAATCATCTCTCAGGTTTAACTTGCTTGCTGCGGAGTGTACTTGTTGAATATTTTCTTCAAGTCATAAGCCATAAGAACAAAGGCTTCCACATTGGTAAGCGCCTGGACAGTTGTTGGAGAGGTTGGGAGGCTGGATGAGAAGGCTTCAGCCTGATTTTTAAACATAGCGACAAGCTCTTTCCCAAACAACCCACCAGCCTTCAAATATTCAGTGCCCCTGGAGTTGTGAGTCCGTAGTTCACCGTGCAGCACGAAGAGCATCTCGTTAATTGGTTCTCCCTCCCGCACAATCACAGTGCGGTCCAGATAGAAAACTAGCTTCACATGATAACATAGATCCTTTAATGCTGCTTCTCCCAAGTTTCCAAACTCTTCCACCTTCACGTTCATTCAAGAATAAGGATGAGAATACATTTGAATACCAACAATTGCACCGGAAGAGAATAAATTTCCATATTTTCCTATTAAATAGACTAAACTTTTGATATTTAAAGTGTTAAACGAATCATATTGCTTTTTTATAAAACAATTTTGATTGTATTTGTTTAATAGCCTCAATAAAAAATACTGAAAATTTGGTTAATTATATAGAAAAATATTAAAGTTCAATTTCTTAATAAGAAAGTTTAACAATTCTATTTCATCGATAAAAATAAAATTTTTTTACTTTTTTAATAAAAAAATATGATAATCAAAATTATTATCGATAAATATTTATAAGTTGAGATAACAATAGTTAAAACTATCGAATTATCTCATTTTTTATCTATCAAAATAGGTAAATGTTCAAAATTTTTTATTAAAAAGATCAAACTTTTAAAATTTCTTAAATTAAATTTGTATGATTTTTTTTTAAAGTATTAAATTAATCATCTTGTTTTTATAACAAAACAAAATAAAATAAATAATCTTAATAATATTTATCTGTTACTTTTAATCAAAATTATTAAAAATTGGGTCTATTTTATAAAAAACTAAATTTTGGATCATTCAATAAGAAAATACCAGAGTTCAGTACCCCAAAAAAAAAAAAAAAAAATAAATAGAAAAACATACCAACGAGTTGTGTAGGCCTATGAGCTCAACCGATATACGCAACTGACTTTTAAGATGGATGACGCTAGAGGCCTATGAGAAAGACCCCTCGCTCAACCCAACACGATTATAAAATTGTTTCCAGTGTCCATGAAAGATCCTTTCCAAGAAATGGCGAGGAAAGTTCTAAGGTAAACATTTAATGACCAAAAGAGACTTTGACTGTTGCTGCTCTACGCCTTCTGATGAAATTTAAGATGGGCTCTTAGTATTTCATAAACCAAGACGGAGGTGCAGAACTCAAAAGTTTGTCTCTTCTACCGGGCTCTACATTCTTGGCAATGTAAGTGATTATAATTCCATTTTCGTTGTTGGAAAAATATTTTCTTTGAATGAAGCTCTGACCCAATTGAAGAATGATAAAAATCTCGTGGCTAGCCCTTCACTGAGTTGTTTTAACGTTTTCCTTCAGGTCTCAAGAATTGGATTTAGAGGAATGCAGAGGAAGGCAACTTTCCCCGGATGTGTCCAGAAATATTCAGAGAAGTGTAAAACCCAGTAATGAAATTAAAGGGATTACGAGGAGCATTGGAGAACTCCTAAAACCAAAATCTTGTTACCCCTTAATGGGTGAAGGCTTGATTTATGTGAAGAAAGCCCTTGATCCAGGTAGGTCAATTGGGTACTGGATTTTTCTGATCTCGTGTGTAATAATCACCTCGGTAGATCCTTTATTCTTCTACGTCCCTGTCATCAATTCTCAAGTAAGGTGCCTTGAATTTGATAGAAAGTTGCGCACTTCAGCTAGTGTGCTCTATGCTTTTTTCGGCTTCTTTTATATGATCTATGTCAGCTTCCTGGTGCTTGCTTCTTTAACAAAAAATGAAGCTAGACCTTACTCACTGAGCTTCTCCATAATTGACCTTCTTGTCCTTTTTCCAATCCCTTTGGTAAGTCAGATTCTTAATTAGTTTTTCTTACAATCAATTTTCAGAAATTACATTCATCTGTACTCTGTCCAGGTGCTATTGACTTTGGTTATTGATATTCCAAAAATGGGAGTGGAGGCCTTTTTGTTTCCAATGAGTTTGTTTCTTTTCCAGTATTTGGTAAGAGTTGTTCGCATCTCAATATTGTTTACTGATGCGACCAAGGCTTCTGGCATTCTTGCTGGAGCTAAGTGGACCAAAGCTGCCTTCAATCTTCTTCTATACATGCTGGGTGGTCATGTAAGTTAAATACAAAATAATCCCTCCTTCACAAATTGAACTCGATAATAGGCCTGAACCAGCAATTTGTTGATAGCTTGCATAGCCTAAGTAATATTGTGCTCTCAATTTTCCATATCTTCTGATTAACAAAAGGCTTTCTGCTCCTCGATAGGTGTTTGGAGGGTTATGGTACTTTTTGGCAGTCCAAGGAGAGATTGTATATTGGAGGGAAGCATGTGAACTTGATGGAGGATACCCTAATGGTTCTGGTTCTTTTTACTGTGATGACAGATTCCTAGACCATAAATTTCTAAATGTTTCGTGTACTATGCAAGGCCCAGACTACTTTGGAATATTTAAAGATGCTCTTCAGTCTGGTATTGTGGAAACTGCTTCTTTTCTAAACAGGTTATCATATTGTCTACGATGGGGTGTGCAAACTCTCAGGTTCGACTGAAAAGTTAGTAAATATAGTATTATTCTCGCCTTATAAGCTTAAAGTTTGATATAGAACACAATTTTTTGCAGTTGCTTTGGTCAAAACCTCCAACCTAGTATCCATATTCTAGAAAATTTCTATTCGATATCTATTACCATTTATGCTGTAGTAGTCTTTGTCTTCTTAGTTGGAAATATGCAGGTCAGTATGTTCTTTTTCTTATTCATTTTATCTTACCATGCTTAAGATGAATCACATTAAAACCTTGTTTATGTGAATTAAACTTCCTACAAAACAGACATATCTGCAATTTGAAACCATAAGATCAGAGAAGCAGAGACTGCAGGGACGGGAGACACAGCGATGGATGTCCTTTTGGAAGCTCTCTGAAAAACTCCAACAGGAGGTGAAGAAAAGTCAGCCATACCTATACAAAGGAGCAGAAGCCAAAATTGTTCATGCTGAAAATTTGCTCCATAAGCTTCCGAAGGACCTACAGAAGAATGTAAAGTGCGAACTCTGCTTAGAATTGCTGAAGAAAGTGAGTTATTATGTACCTCCCATTACAAACCCAATAAACTGAATTGTCCATTCTTGCATTGAGCTATATATTTTCTCAGGCTTTATTGATATGGGATAATTTTTTGTTCTTATATTGTTTGTTTAACAAGGTAGAGGAGTTGGGAAAGTTGAGTGAATCGGCATTGGAGGAGCTGTGTGATTGTTTAAAGCCAGTGAGCTTCATTGAGCGAGCTCGCATTGTTCAGCAGGGATATCCAGTTGATGAGATGGTGCTTATTGTGCAAGGCAAGCTTCGGACCTACACCGCCGTGGATATAAGAGCAGGGTCTGCAACAATTGATGGCAACAAATGCAAAACTATTTTGTTGAATGATGTTGGTGACATATGTGGTAAAGAGCTTGCCTCTTGGGTTCATGCTGACCCATACTCCTCCACCCTCCCTGTCTCAACCACCACTGTTGTAGCTGTTACACATGTTGAAGCTTTTGCCATCACTGTTGAAGACTTGCAAAGTGTATTTGCAAGACTCCGAGCAGCTCATTTCGTACAATCATTTTGGCGCTATAAAAGGGCCTTACGTTCTAGGAACAGCGGCCAATCATAGATTGTCATTCCCTTTTCAGTTTCGCTCCCCGCAAATCGGCATTTTTAGATCAGTTTGTTCCTGCTTGGAGCAACTAAGGTGCTTATATTATGGAAAAAAGAAAATTGGTGGAAGGATTGTTTTACTCTTCTAGAACGTTCAGAGTAGTTGTAATATTCTTTGGGTTTTGAAGATAAACTCGTTGTTAGGGGTAGATTCGAATCTAGTTTTCTCAAATTTCTCCTTAGTCTAGTCTCTTCATCTGGGTCAGATTTGACAAATTCCCAAATACCTTGCAGACTTAAACAACATCATCATCTTGAGCAAGATATTCTGAACAGTATATATATATAACCCTGAATATTCTGAGCAAATTTTGCATCACTCATAATTAAAAGTGTCTATAAAAAGGCTAACAACACCACAAACGTACAGGGAAATAAAAAAGGATGGGAACATAAGTATTGTCCCTTCTGAAATCATCTCTCAGGTTTAACTTGCTTGCTGCTGAGTGTACTTGTTGAATATTTTCTTCAAGTCATAAGCCATAAGAACAAAGCCTTCCACATTGGAAAGCGCCTGGACAGTTGTTGGAGAGGTTGGGAGGCTGGATGAGAAGGCTTCAGCCTGATTTTTAAACAAAGTGACAAGCTCTTTCCCAAACATCCCACCAGCCTTCAAATATTCAGTGCCCCTGGAGTTGTGAGTCCGTAATTCGCCGTGCAGCACGAAGAGCATCTCGTTAATTGGTTCTCCCTCCCGCACAATCACAGTGCGGTCCAGATAGAAAACTAGCTTCACATGATAACATAGATCCTTTTATGCTGCTTCTCCCAAGTTTCCAAACTCTTCCACCTTCACATACATTCAAGAATAAGGATGAGAATACATTTGAATGCCAACAAATGCACCAGAACAGACTAAATTTCCATATTTTCCTATTGAGTAGACTAAACTTTTGGTATTTAAGGTACTAAACGAATCACATTGCTTGCACAACAACCAATTCTGATTGTATTTGTTTAATAATTTCAACAGAAAATACTGAAGGTTTGATCAGTTGTGTAGAAAAATGTTAAAGTTCAGTTCCTTGAAAGTTTGACAATTCAGTTTCTTAAATAGAAAAAAAAGTTTCATTCCTCCAATAAAAAAAATGTGATAGTCGAAGTTGTTATTTATGTATAGTTATAAATTGAGATAACAATATCTAAAACTATCAAATTATTTCATTTTTCATCTATCAAAAAGAATGAATGTTCAAAATTTTCTCTTAAATGGATCAAACTTTTAAAATTTCCTATTTAATGAACTAAAGTTTTATAATTTCTTATTAAGGTATTAAACCACAACAAAATAAAACAAAACAAACAATTTTAATTCTGTTTATTTGATAGTTTTAATAGAAAATTTTAAATCTTTGGTTTATTTTATATAAAAATCTAAAAATTCAATTATTCAATAAAAAAATATATGTTGGACCCCTGTGGATTTTGAATTGATGCAAAACATATGTTAAAATATCTAACTGGTCTATACATGTATTGAACATGACAAAAAGGACCCAAGATTTTTGTTTTTACAGAATTTGCATGACACACGATCGTGTGTCAATGAAGCACGACCGTCTGTATGCATCGAATACAACACACGCCTTGGGTGAGTTGTGCAAAGCGTCCGTGTGTAAAGAATGCAGGATGCACGACCGTGTTTTTTTCGAATGCACGACCGTGTATTTTTCGAACACATGACCATGTGTCAAATTATGGGAACGCACACTCTCGTGTAGATTTAGTCGTGCTCATGTAAGAAAGACTTTGCTAGATACACACCTGTGCAGCTACAACACATGCCCGTGCTACCTAGAAAATGTTGATCGTGTGGAGATCGTGTGGGTATCGTGCGTGCAACCGTGTGGCCTTCTGGAATCCTAAAAGGCTGAAACTTCAATGACACACGACCGTGTGTGTATGGGACACATGCCCATGTGTGTGCGTGCGATAGAAAAATATAACCGTTGGAAAGTGCAGAATAAAGGAAGCACCACTGTGCAAGTGAAGGACACGCTCGTGCAACTTTCCAGAAAGTCTTCAATGGCTCTCAAATCATCCCAACGGCTATCTCTTTCCAATTCATATAAATTGGAGGTGATTTGAAAATTGAAGTGTTAGAGAATCAGGCCAAACACTCTTATTCTTTTATTTTCTAATTCTTCTCCAAATTTCTATCACAAAAACTATATTGTAATAATTTGAGAGAAACCTTGAGAGTTTAAATGTTGTATTAGCCTTGAGAGGCAAATTCTTGTACAAATTCCACAAACTCTTAGGTGCAATCCCGTGAAACTAGTGTGAGGCGTAATCTTTGTTGGGTTAAATGCACTCATGATCACTGAACTATTCACTAATTTCATTCGCAGTCATTTTTGTTTCAAACGTTGCATAAAAATCACTAAACTTTGGATTTTGTTTCCCTTTAAGTCACTCTACTGTTCATCCTTTTAAATATTTAATGGCTGCTGACATGGATAATGACGTGGACATTTTGCTGACGTGGTATCTAATCATCGTCCATATCAGTAGCTACGTCAGCATTGAAACAATGGATGCTGACGTGGCATCCTGTCAGGGTCCACGTCAACTTTTGTGTTAGTTTTTGTTACAGTGACCCCACAGCAAATAAACTCAAAATTCAGTGACCACGGTTGCAATTAGTGAAAACTTTAATGACCTTGAGTGCATTAACCTCTCTTATAATTTTTTTTTTCTCTTCCTGTTTGTTAAAGTGCTGGATTGTCAATTCTCTCACTCTACAGAAAATACCTCATTTTTCTTCTCATTTACTGTATTAGCCATTAAATAGAATTCAAAACATATGCAAACTAGAAATTTTTAAAATAATAAACAAATGAGAACACTAAAAAAAAATATATCTATAAATAAATTAACAACTTCTGAAAGCAGCTACAAGACAAAAATGTAAAATAAAGTTTCAAATTAGGGCTATATTCAATGTAAGACACCTCAGAAGGGTATTACTGTTCATTGCTTAATTAAAATAATAATAAATAAATAAAGAAAATATGGTCAATAATACCCGACCGAAATGCTTAACTGAACTAACATATTACAGCGGAAGACTAGTAGCACAATGTATAAATACATATATACATGCCCAATTAAAACTTTCATACTAAAATATTCGCGGAAAATAAATATGTGCATACAAATAAAGCTGAACAAAATGGATCCCAGACGGCAGCCATCTCCTCCTCCCAGCTCCCCACAACTCACCTGCAAAAAGAAAGGAAAGTAGGGAGTGAGTGATAAAATCACCCAGTAAGCACTTCATATCCACTGACCCTAAACCAACCCTTCTCGAAGGATTCCACAACACCCCACACAGAACAAACTCCAACTGGCAACAATTCTGACAAACACACCTTCGCTGACCGGATACTACCTCATACCCAGTCGTAAAATACGTATATGAGTATACGTAAACAACCGAGAGTGAAGAGTAATCCGAACCGGACACTCGACCCACCAAACTCTGCTACGGATACTCATAACTGCACTGATCTGAACTGATACTGAACTGATGTAGAACTGATACCGATCTGAAACTGATACTGAACTGAAGCTTACGTGGCTTATCGTGTACTGTTCAATTACTGTTATTTACTGTCTTATCATTCGTTGAATGATATGCTGATGTGTCATATAACAATGACATGCTATGCAATAAGCTGAAAACATAGCTAGGCCTGGGCCTGCATACTGAAAATAGTTTCCTGAAAACGGTTCATGAAAACTATGCTGCTGGATCCTGGGATCCCATAACTGAAAATCATGCAAAAGCTTTATCTGAAAGCTATGCAGAAAACTGTGTACCCTGGGGTACCTGATATGCTGAAAACTGTGCTGCGCAGACTGATGAATACAGGGATTCGGCACCTTGGCCATGTGAGTTTCCTCTGCAAACACGTGCCACAAACTGTATGGCCCACGTGATGCCATCAGGCCTCGGCCTGGAAACTGAACTGAGCGCCTCGCGCTATAAACTCATCTGATCCTCGGACCAGGAAAACATAAACTGAAAGCTGAGCAACCCGGCACATGCCAATACATAGGGCTAGTAATGAGTATATAACTCCTGGTGACACGGGTGCTGAAACTCACAAGTGCCCCCTCGTATTCACCTCTGGAATCGGTGTTTTTCAACTGAAAACATGAATTCGGATCCTCGGATCCCTTTCTGAAACACTGGATGGCATGCCATGCTATGCATATGCATATGATGCATCATGAAGTCTTAATTGAGCTCAAATTACTGTTTACTATCCATGGATAGGGTTTATTGTGCAAATTTCACAAATTAAAGCTTATTCTCAATTTTCTACCTGACGCACGGGCGTGCGTGATCGCGCGCACGGGCGTGCATGAACGTGCACGGGACCGTGACCCTGGTCGTGCGCTGGTCGTGCGAAGTTCTGGAATTTTCTCAATTCACTGGGCGCACGGGCGTGCATGAACCATGCACGGTCGTGACCCCTCAATTTAGGGCACGCACGGGCACGTAAACACGGCCGTGACCATGCAGAATACGCAGAGTGCACGGGCGTGCGTCCTGCTCTGCACCTCCATGACCGCTCGGAATCCACTCGATTCCGACCAAAATTGCAACCCAAACACAAAATAAGCATACACAACATGCAAAACACTTCCAATAAACACGATAACACTTCCAGCAACCTCCAATACCAAGCAAAACATCAAACCCGAACTCATGGCATACATAAACATACTTTCTCACACATCCATGCGAATAAGCACAAATCAACAATATAATCATCCCAAATCATCATCAGCACACACGGATAACATCACAAGCATGCTGGAAACGCAACTCATGCCTCAAACAAGCATCAAACCGAATCAAAACAGCAAGGGAAAGAGGAAGAAGTGCCTACCTCTTGACATGCTTTCTCTCTCAAGAAGATCACGAATCAAGCTTGCTTTGAAGATCAAGGAAGCTGCTCTCCACTTCTAGGGCGTGAATCCTCTGAAAATCGAAGGAAATTTGGGTGAAAAATGAGTTTGGAAACGGATAAACTCGACTTAAAGCGAAGACAGCTGGAAAAGTGCACATGCACGGGCGTGCATCTCTCATGCACGGTCGTGCATGGCAGGAAAATTGCAAAAATGTCATTTTCCCGCGCTCGCATGCAAATCCATCCAAACGGATCCATGCACAAGCCCTCAAACTCAACAAAACCCACAATTTCACCCCAAAACTCTCTCACAACCCTAGAAATCTCAGAAATCCCAAACTGAACCCAGATTAGGAAGCCGAAAAGACCAAACTAACCCTGGGATGTTACAATAGGACCCTTACTATGGATATGAGCAAAGATCTTTCTTTATAATTGTGATTTATGTCAATAACTAAGGATTAGTATACATAGTGGTAGGTCTTAGATTTATGGTATCAAAGCATGATATCGAGTCGATTTTCAAAAACATGTCTTTAGATGCATTATTTATAACATTTTAGGAAGGCAAACTAGATGGCTCCTAATAGCCGATGCTCATGGTACCCCTTAGTGTAATTTAGTAATTTGAAGTGTAGTGTGAATTATTATTCCAACACTCCTCTTTATTTGCTTATCATAGATGAAATATTTTATATTCCTAGATCTATAGAAGAAGAGAATAGCACTTTGCCTAAACTTATGAGTGTGAATAGTAGAAAAGGATCTAGAAATTCTTGGGTAATTCTTTGGATAAACTATTTAATGAATATTTACAATAGTCAAAACAAAGAAGAATGAAGGAACCAGTTTAAAGCGAGCCAATGAAAGAAGGATTCATCAAGGACAAATGAGAGAACATATAGAGCAGTTTAGGTGTAGTTTTCTGTTGCTAGTTCCAATGGGTCAAAAAGACTACACCCTATTTATAATTTATCAAGAGCCTATCAACTACTAAAATTTAATGGGTCGAGAGATCCAACTGCAGCTAAAGAATGGATAGAGGCCATAAAGAGTGTTATGGGTCTCTTTACCATGTCAGATTAGTAGAAGATCAGATAAGCAGTATATATGCTACATGAGGATGTGAGGGTATGGTGGAACCTCACCAAAACCTCCATAGACGAAGAAAGGTTAACTTGGGGTGAGTTTAGGCAATTATTTGACAAGTAATACTGTAATGTAGAGATGGTACATATCAAAGCTAAGGAGTTTATCGAGTTAACCGAAGGGTTGAGGACGGTGAAGGAATATGTAGCCCAATTCAATTCTTTAGCAAGGTTTGTTCCTAATTTAGCTAGGGCTAAGGGAGGAAGGGTACAAAAAATCATTCATGGATTACATCCTACGATAGCATGAGATATAATGACTAGAATAGCTCCTCCTCAAAGATTCAATAATACTCTAAGGAGGGCATTGATGATAAAGGCTTACTTATAGAAAATGAGAGTATTCACCAAGCTAGTGGAGTAAGTTAGAGATTGAGGAAAGAGGCCATTACAGTTAAAGAAGCCAACAAGGAGTACTAAAAATTAGAGTGTTTCTGTATGGGCAAAGACATGCTAGAGAATGTTTAGTTGGACAGAGTATATGCTTTGGATGTTGTTAGCCAAGATATAAGATTTTAAGTGTTTAGCTAGAGAGGTTATTGGGTCCAACCATAGTGATATTAGTCTTACCCGAGGTAGAATTGAACCATCAAGTGCCAGAACAGCTACTACCAAAGTACATATTGTCAAAGCAATAAATGTTGACTGTCCTAAAGAGGGACAGGTGGTATAAAAGGTGATTGAGTGTACCAAGTGGCGACCGAGCATGAGTATATACTACTCAACAGGAACAAGCCTTATCTTGTATACAGTGACTAGTCAGCTGCTTTTCTTAAACACTTATTTATTTGTTCTAGTGGATTGCGGTGTCACATACAGCTTTATATCCAAAGGGGTAATGGAAAGACTAAGAGTGACTCCTAGTGTGGTTAGTCAGAATATATGTATTAAGATGCCCGATCAGGGTGTAATGTTTAGTAAGCAAGTTCTAGTAGATCAAAAGGTGTTGACGATGGGTAGAAAATTAAAGATAAATCTAATCATGTTAGAGCTAGCTGATTTTAACATGATCTTAAGTTTGAATTTTCTTGGAAAGTATAGTACTAAAATAGATTGTAAAAGAAAGAAAGTTATACTTCACTTAGGCCCTGATCAGTTTATTTTTAAAGAAAGTAGAGTTGAATGTATGCTTATTTCATGTATCAAGGCAAGAAAAATGTTAAATAAGGGCTACATAAGGTACTTGGCTAACATAATATATAGAAATGTTAAAGGGCCTAGTATCAAGAAAGTTCTTGTTGTTAGAGAATTTCCAGGTGTATTCTCAAAAGAATTACTAGGTCTACCCCCAAAGAAAGATATAAAGTTTAGTATTGAGCTACATCCTGGTACGACTCTTATTTCCAAGGCTCTATACAGGATGGCTCTAGTTGAATTCCAAGAATTGAAGAAGTAGTTACAAAAGCTAATTGATAAGAAATTTTTTAGAGCAAGTTGCTCACTATGGGGCACTCCCATATTGTTTATGAAGAAAAAAGATGGTTCAATAAGGATGTATATTGACTATTAAGAGTTGAACAAAGTTACTATAAAAAATAAATATTCACGACCCAAAATTGATGATTTATTTGAGTAGTTGAGAGGGGTTGTGGTATTTTCTAAGATTGGATTAAGGTCAAGGTACCATCAAGTAAAGGTAGTATACCAAGATATGCCCAAGACTGCTATTCAAACTCGAGATGGTGACTATGAGTTTGTTGTGAAGCCTTTTGGTTTAACCAATGCCCCTATAGTATTTGTGGACATGATGAATAGGGTATTTTAGGATTATTTGGATAAATTTGTAGTAGTATATATAGATGATATCCTAGTTTACTCTACAAGTAGAGAGAAGCATGAGGAGCATCTAAGATTTTTACTCCGGAGACTAAATAACAGGCA
Organism: Anacardium occidentale; assembly: GCA_026122585.1. Taxonomy (NCBI): domain Eukaryota; kingdom Viridiplantae; phylum Streptophyta; class Magnoliopsida; order Sapindales; family Anacardiaceae; genus Anacardium; species Anacardium occidentale. The sequence continues at coordinate 580,721 of JAJEJH010000045.1, forward strand.
ATTATATGCAAAATTTACCAAGTGTGAGTTCTGGTTGAATAAAGTGTCGTTTTTTGGACACATGGTGTCAGTTGATGGGATATCAATGGATCTATGAAAAGTTGAAGTTGTATTAAGTTGGCTAAGGCTTAAAACAGTTAAGGAAAGGATGAGTTTCTTATACCTTGTAAGGTACTGCAAGAGATTCATCGAGGGATTCTCGAGTTTGGCAAGACCCTTAACTGCTTTAACTTGTAAAAAAAGCACCATTTGATTTGACTGAGGAATGTGAGGCATGGTTTCAAGAATTGAAGCAAAGATTAATGAGTGCCCTGGTTCTAGCATTGCCTGAAGATGGAGTAGAGTTCAATATTTTCACAGATATGTCCCATTAGGGCCATAAAGCCATTTTAATGCAATCTAGCAAGGTGATTGCCTATGCCTATAAACAATTAAGGGATCATGAGCTACGATATCTCACTTATGATTTGGAGTTGACAATTGTTGTCTTTACTTAAAGATCTACAAACATTATTTATATAGAGCCGAATGCCAAATCTATTCGGATCATTAGAGTCTAAAATATTTATTTATTCAGAAAGAGCTTAACATGAGATAGAGAATATGATTGGAGCTAGTTAAAGACTATAATTATGAAATTAGATACCATCCAAGTAGGGCTAATATTATTGCTAATGCATTGAGTAGAAAGGTAGTTCTATCAAGGGTTTCTATCCAAAGGGAGATTCAAAAAGACATCTATAGAGAGGAGATTGAGTTGGTGACAATAGAATTTTCTAGACTCCAGATCGTATCCACCTTGTATGATGAGATCAGAGCCTAATAGATGGCTAATGAATGGGTTTAGAGCATGACACAAAAGGTTATTGACGGTATAACACCTGATTTCAAGATTAGAAATGGAGTTTTGAGATTTAGAGGTCGTGTTTGTATACCTGAAGATATGGAGTTGAGACAAAAGATTTTGTCAGAGGCTCACAGTGCCATCTATGCAGCACATTCTGGTAGTGTTAAAATAATTTAGGACCTTAAGAAAAGATTTGGACATCCTCAAATAGAAATGGGAAAGTATGTCCATTGATTTTATTTCAAGCTTTCTCAAAGTCTAGAAAGGTTATATTAGTATCTGAGTAATCAAAGATCGATTGAGTAAATCAGTGTATTTCCAACCCATTTGAGAGTGTTTGATCACCAATCGGTTAGGTCAAATTTATATCAAAAAAATTGTCATGTTTTATGGGGTTCCTAAGGACATTATATTAGACAGAGATCCCCTATTCTTATCCGTTTTTTAAAATAGTTTACAAAAGCAATGGGAACCAAATTACCTTTCAGCTCAATATATCATCCACAGTTAGATGGCTAGACAGAAAAAATGAATCAAATCTTGGAAAATATATTAAGAGTATATTGTATGGATTTCCAAACAAATTAGATAGGCTTACTTCCTTTAGGATAAAGCTACTATCCTACCCAAATAATAGTTATGAAGCAACTATTCAGATGGCTCAGTTTGAGGCATTATATGATAGGAAATACTAGTCTCTCATGCATTGAGATGATATTGGAGAGAGGAATTCTTTGGAGATGGCAATAGGCCCAGAAATGACTCAAAGACTAATTGAGCAAATTAGATTGATCAAGCAAAGAATGAAACAAGCCCATGATCATTAAAAATGTTATGTGGATCAAAAGTGTCGAGAGATAGAATTACAAATCGGTGGTTATGTATTTCTTAAAGTTGCCCCCTATAAGAAGGTCCTAAGATTTGGTAAGAAGGGAAAATTGGCACCTCGGTTTATTAAGCCCTAGAAATACTAGAAAGCGTGGGTAAGGTAGCTTATAGATTAACTCTACCAACCAACATAGAGAGAATTCATAATGTTTTCCATGTGTCTCAACTAAGAAAATACATAAGAGATTTGTCTCATGTGCTAAAACTGTAGGATTTGGATTTGACAAAAGATTTGAGCTATCAAGAATGACCAATTCAGATCCTCGATTATAAAGTTAAAGCTCTCAAGAATAAGAAGATAGCTTTAGTAAAGGTATTATAGAGAAATCAAAGAGCAAAAGGAGCCACATGGATGGTAGAGTCATAAATCAAAGATAAGTTCCTAGAATTTTTCAAGCAAATTTTAAGGATGGAATTCTTATTAGAGGAGAGAAATGTAAAACCCTAAGCCTAAAATCACCATTTTAGATTAAAACTCTAGATTTAAAATGAGATTTTTGACAAGAAAGATAACTGAATGAGTTTAGAGGTATAATGGTCTTTTAGTAGCTTGTGTGGCTTATGCATGGAATTCCTTGAGAGAGTTCTCATGCATAAGAGTAAAAGGTGGGAATCTAAATTTTCAATGGTGCACGATCGCACAATTTAGGCATGCATGACCGTGTGTGTTCTCCCACACTATTACCATATATTGTTATCAAATTTTAATTGGTTTTTCAAAAGAATTATTCAAGAATTTTCTTTTCCTTTTAGAGAACCCACATCCTAGAAGAGAAAGAAAGTTAACAGCAGTTGTGCAACCATCCAAAGAAAAAAGCAAACTAGAGAGAGACAGATAGAGCTAACATGGCTGGAGGTAAGTATCTTCTTATGATTTTTCTTTTTGTTTCAGTTGATGTTTTGCCATATAAGTAGGTGTTGCTTATATGGGTGGTTTTTTATTTTTCATGTTAGGGAAATAAAGGATATAGAAGAGGTGTATTTGACAAGGTGAGTTTAGTTAAAAAATCTTGTTTTGTGTATGTATGAGTAAATAACTAATTTTGTAGATTTGGATATATTATGAGTAGCATTGATAGTGGAAATGGGATAAAGGAGAGAATAAGTGTTGAGTTATGCTTGAGAAATAGATTGGAGGAATTTAGAAGTGTAGTAGGTGAGTTTAGTATGGTTCTAAAAATTTCAATGAGATATTACAAAAACAGGGCAAAATGCATGACCATGTGTCCATAAACATATGCTCGTATAGCCCTATTTTGCTATATCATGATCATGTTGGGTTAATTGTGCATAACTAGAAAATTAAGGGACACAACCATGTATTAGCACACATGATCGTGTGGTGTGAAAAGCACGATTGCGTAGTGAGCGTGAATTTTCAATAAGAATTACAAAAGCTAGCACAATCACAACACAACTAGGCACATGCTTATGCATATTAGCACGATCAAACGCACGACTAGACACATGCTGATGTGTATTATAAAAGTTATAAATCTTCATTTTTAACTTATATTTGGGTTTTAGACCTAGTATATAGTAAGGATAACCACTCATCAAGCGTAATACATAATTGCATGACATTTCATGTTACCATAAAATAATTTTTTGGGAAAAAAAGGGATCAAGGAATCTTAAGCATGATCGAGTAAAAATAAGATGCTCCAAGTAGGAGTATCATCCCAAAGTGAATATAAGGGGACACTTGTGAGATCAAATTTTCAGCTTACTGACTATATGTTAATATGGTTTTAGAATTTAGCTTATTGATGTTAGCATCAGTATGGTTAATTAGTCAGCTTATTGGTCTTAGGATCAATATGGTATTTTATTTTCAACATATTGGTATATCGCTAATATGGTATAACTTACATGGCTAAAGTGTCGAATCCTTGTATTCATCAGTCAGATTAGTACAGTAAACTTAGGATTTGTTTTACATGTCATTATCTCCACTCAAAGGCAGCTTCATGTTAGCATGTTCCATACCACAACATTTATTGCATGACATGTTACAAATCATAAACACTGTAAAGAGGATAGGGAAAACTTGTATTAGGCTACCCAACTCTAAAACTTGATCTACTTATGACAAAGGGTTAGGAAGTACTTACTGAGTGACTTTATCACTCACACTTTTATGTTTTAAATTTTTCAAGTTAGTAGATCTGCCATTGAGGAGGGTCGGATCTACTTATGACAAAGGGTTAGGAAGTACTTATTGAGTGATTTTATCACTCACACTTTTATGTTTTAAATTTTTCAAGTCAGTAGATCTGCCATTGAGGGGGGTCAGATCATGTTGGAAGGAAGGGACCGTAGTTTTGCTAAATGCAAGTTAGTTGCTTGCATACATGTATAGTTTTATTTGTACCTATTTTATGAAATTATATACAAAGTATGTGTACACATACTCAATACCCACTGCACATTGTTGTAACTAAAGAATGCATGAAATATTTTTAGTTACACATTTTGTGTTATTTTCAAAAAGCTTTATGTAAGACCCCTATTATGTATATGAGTAAAGATCTTTCTTTATAACTATGATTTATCTCTACTAAATAAGGATTAGTATACATAGTAGGTGGGACTTATTAGTAGCATCACTGGAAACCCTCACGAGGCTATAACTTGTCCACTAGGGTATTCTAGGGGTTTGAAGGCTTGTTGCATATGGCAAATGCAACCATGTCATTCTCCGAAAATGGTTAGGTAGTTGGCATTATTTTACAACTTTACATCATTTTGTTTAGTTTGTTTGGTTTGTTTTTCCTTTTTCCAAAAATTAGTCACTTTTGTTACTAGAGACTAGCAATTCGCTAGTTGAAAGTTGTGATAAGTATTAGGCATACGCACAATTTAGAATTAATTTTAGACAAATTCAGGTGAGATTTTACAGTTTCACCCTTGATTTGAGCAAATTTGGAATCATGTAGTGTTTGTTATTATTTTACAAGACTTTTCATAATGTTGAGCAAAAAAAATGCTAAGTGAATGTGTCCAAGACAAAAAAATCAGAATTGAGGCAAAAAAACTAATAAGCGGATGCGAAAAGAGCTAAGCAAGCTAAGCATTATGGCGAGAAGTAAGCAAGCAATCCAAAAACTGTGCGTTGAGGTACCATGCCACAACAGAGGAGAATAAAACATGACTAAGAAATTTCAGGAAGTGCGCATTGTGGCCCTGCAATGCTAACGTACAAGCACGCAAGAGACGACCCATGTCGCAATGCCATGCCACGGCGAGTTCAATAGGAAATGTACACGATTAGGGCAAAAGCTCAATGCCATGGTGCTATGCCACAACTCTATAATGTTCAGTAGAATTTTGGTTTTTTAAAACTCTCTTCTAACCTTAGATATATATATATTAGTGGTAACTCGATTTGAAGTAAGGAGAGCCACCTTAAAACAACTTTAGAGAGATATTTCATAAAATTTTGAGAGATTCTTGATTTTTTTTTAAGATTCGATCAACTAAACAATATGAATTGTAATCATGAGACGAATTTTCAAAAGGATTGCAATAAAACTTCAAGGATTCATCAGGTTTCATTCTTTATCTCTACTATATTTTTCTTAAATATGTATGTTTATTCTTGTTTACTTATGAACTAAATCTTCTTTGCTAAAACTAGAACTTTTCTATTTATGGATTTGTAGCATTTTTCGATTATGATTGAAGAGTATGTTATTTCATAAAGAGTTTGTATTCTGAACGTAATGCCTATTAAAAACCTAATCACCTTTTAATAGCATTTCTGTTATGTGATAGAAATCGAGAAGTGATATTACATAAAAGTTGTGAGAATACAAACCATAGATCAAATGAATATAGAGATATACAAGTGGATACATGCAATAATTATAGGCACAATAGGCTTGTGCAGAAAGCTAGTGGATTCCACAGAACTTAATACATTTTCATCTAATAAAACCTATGTAGAGATATCTAGTTTATTAGAATGTGAAATAGGATTGATATTGCTTGAGTGTCACATGAATAACACGACATCTTCAATTGCATAAAGAACCTACCTTTAAGTGACTTAGTGAACCCAAAGTCTTATTATTCTCTCGCATATTATTATTCGATTACTTAGACTCAATTATTAATTGCTTGTTTTTATTTTTATTTTAGTTTTAGATTCAATTTCGATTCCTATTCGTTAATCTAGATAAAGTTATGGGTGATGTCGTCTTGGTATTTGTTTATGTGATCCCATGAATATGACAACCTAAAATACTTCCCTTATTACTTAGACTTAGTACACTTGCTAGAAAGTTAGGGTTAAAACTTAATGCATCAACTTATATACACATATATGCTTAAGTCATGTTTCCAAGCAACCAAACTTCATCATATCATTTTCATCTTATCAATTTCTCACATAATCATATTATTCAAATTAAGCATGCTATAAATATCATCTCAACTCAAACAAACAAGAATATATGTAGCGAAACATGGGAAAAAAAGGTAAAAAACACTTACCTTTAACCATGGATGCTATCTCTTTCTCTCTAGTTGAATCTCTCTCTTTGGTTGGATTTATTATTATTGGTTGCTCTCTTTTAATTCTAGGGTTGGGGTTCTCTACAAAGAAGAAGAAAATTGGGTAAAATCTTTATATATGGTGACGAGCACAACTGGGATGCACGATTGTGTGTCTAGGAGATGCATGGTCATTCTCCTATGAAAATTTCAGATTTTCAGCTTTTACTATGTTGTGCATGAAAAATTCCTTCTAACAGACCCACGCATATGTTATATATAGCTTTTAAATGACTATTTTTCCTCTGAATCCTCTCAATTCTATTTCATATCATAAAATATCACTTCTCATCTTGATTTCCAATCAAAAAATACTATTTTGACCTCGAGATGCTATAGGCTGCATGGTAGTACATGACAAGAATATAAAAATTTTAGTGTCTTCTATGTTATACACATGGTATTCTCTAAAGTTGACACGTGTACGATTCAAAATGAAGCCCTAAAGATGATTTTACCTCTCATTAACTTAAATAATTTTAAAAAACATAAAAACACTCAAATTATCTTTTCTCTCATCCTATTTACTAATTTATAGAAACAAGGCCATTACATTAAATCCATACCAAATACCTTACATTTTTTAACTAAAATATTCTAAATGTGATAACGATCGATCTACTAATCTTTTTTCCTCATTTTAATTGTATAAAAATAGTCAGTAATTGTGTCGATGGCCAAAGAATAAATTGACAAAAATTTTGCGGTTTGAATTCATACATATATATAGGGGCTTGTTTGTAATTTCCATAACATGAAAACAAATCCAATACGTGATCCCCAAATGAATGATTCCCGAGTCCAGACAATCGATCCGCATGGTGTCAATACATTTTTATTATCAACAGTGGTCCTCACAGTCAATATGTAACTTTATGAATATGCACAATCAATACATGTAAATTTGGGTTCATATTTTTTAATAATAAAAAAGTCATTATATTATTATACCATGTAATTATTTATTTTATTTTTAATTCAATATAATATCCATTTACTACTGTTGAATAAAATTCACATTGTTAAAAAGAAACTCGCGTGCTTCACAGCATAGCACACCTTAGCAAAGAAACTCTCACTCATTAATACCATGCAAGGCGTCAAAACCACCGTTAATTCAGATAAAAAAATCCTACCTTATCAATATGATACACCACATAAGCGCCAAGATAATACATAAATCCCAATTAAAAGATCAATTGCACAAAAGCGAATTTCTTTTCTTTATTTTATATGCTAACCTGTACTCTTAGTACAACTTAACAAATCTACATTCATTTCAATCTCATTCTTTCAATTTTCAAATTCCATGGACAACAGAAGCCTTTAGTAACTCATTGACATGCCATCATCATTATAATGATAGTATTAAAATGGTAATACTGCTGCTTACAAGTAAGAAGAGCCAGGATAAATTCATCCGACAAAATTTCCCAGACTTCTCTGTTGTTTGAACAGTCGAAACCAAAATAACACTCAACACAATATCTACAAGTAGCCTCAATAGAGCAAAGAACCCAAAAATTATGCATATAACAAATACTATGATACCCTTTCTTTCCAAAGACACTTGATTCTCCTTAACCTGTTCAACCTTCAACCTGCAAAGTAATATTGCTAATCAGCATCTGTCTCATAGCCACACACCAAGACAAATAGCATAAGTTTCCCAGTGTATTTCATGAGAGATCCAAAGGATCTCTCCTCTTCTAATAGTAGACTTTGAATAATATGATACAGAGCAGATCACACATTTCATTAAAAGCCACGTATATGCTTTTCACTAGATTTCCAAGTTAACTTTCATTGCATGAATAAAATACTTTCTCAATTGAGCAAGAAAAGAAAAGAAGGAATATGTTAGAAGTCCACATATCATATATTCATTCCATCACATTTCCAGTTGTCCACAGGCATGCCAAAAATTTATATTGAACTGTATTAGAACTCCAGAAAATTTTGTTATTTCCTTAAGTGCACGGCATTATTAAATGAATTATGATATTGAGGACGTCCAGGGAAAATATTGTAACGTATGAAAGGAACCTGAGAATGGCATTTTCTCTAATTAAAGTTTCCAATTGCATGGAAACAAGGTACTTCCAAGAACTAAGATCATCAACATCTTTACCCTGCAAAGGGCAAGAAGACATAATATAATTAGTTCAACGGGTAATACCCAAATTAAAGAAAAGATAAGCATTAATACAGGAAAGAAATTCACATACGATGGCCTCTTGGCTTTCGAAGAGATTCCCTATGTCTGATCTGATATTCTCCACAAGTTTGTTTTTCTCTCCTAAATCTTTGTCAACCTCTTTAAATATATCACCGTATCTTAAATTTAATTCTTCCAGGTAGCGTTCCAAGACAGATAAATTTAAGTCTAGCAAACATACTTTTTGCATCAGTATTTTAAGAACAGTATCTGCGGGCAACCTGCCAACTTGCTGGCGAATTTCTTCAACCAGATCAGGCACAGTATTTTTCTTCATTTCACGGTTCACATCTAAGTTTTCTCCTGAAAAGTCAGACTCCAGTTTTTTGTACAGATTTTGATAAAGATCATCGCTCTGCAAGGACTCTTGTAGAGAGATTGACAGTTTGTGGTTAGCAGTCCTGTCCTCGGGTACAAAAACATCATCTTGAACTGAGAATAAATCCTCTAGTGTTCGTTCAATAGCATCTACCCCATGAACTTCAATAACACTCAATGTACAGTAAAATTCTGAGCCATAATGGCTCAGGAGATTCAACTTCAGATATCTAACCCATTTAGGCTCTTCAATTGGAAATCTCTGTGCAAGCTTCACATTTGCAGCAGTAAAATTCCCTTTACCAAGATTTATCCATGTACCAGGAGGATAAACTAAACCTCCAAGGAGCTCAAAATCTTTCAAATTAGAAGAGTGATGCTCAAAATTGGCTATTTCAAATGATTCCACTAATGTTTCTTCTGAAAGTTCTATAACAACAAACTTCTCTTCTGCTGAACAAGGGTTCCTAAGATACTTATCTTTATCTCTGCTTAGGATATTTGCAGCACCTTTTGCTTCCTTGTTATACGCCAAGACCTTTGCTCCTTTTGAAGCTGAAGCATAATTGTATTTAGTATCCCCAGGCTCTAGTTTATGTTTTATTCCTCCATGATTACCAGTTCCACATTTACCTTTAGAGCTAAAGGCTCTGCTCTTGAATTCATCAAGACTAACTGGAACAGCACGAGAAATTTGATCAATTTTTGTAAAACTGTCTCCAGACTTCAGAGCCGAATTGGACGTATCCACCCCAGGTTGCATAACAGCAGACACAAAATTTGTGTCCACTTCATCAGCATGACTTTGGCATCTGGGTTCTTTGGTCTTGGCAACACTTGGGTGTGACCCCTCTTTGGAATGATTAGAACCCATTACTTGTGATGGACGTTTATCCACAATACAAGAATGTTTACTGTTTTCTACTTTAGGTTCAAGCCAAGTTGATATTCCACCTGCAAGTCCAGCAGATCCATCTAAATCCAACATCCCAAAAAGTAGACTCCAAGAAGAAGGCTATGCCTTTAAAATAAAATAAAAATCTGACAACTAAACACCAAGCTTGATTGTTTCCTTGAAAATGAATGAACAGTATTGAATGTTTTACAATGTAAAACATTTCTGAGTTACAAAAAGCATTACATGTAAATAACAAAATTAATCACAGTTATCCCATGTTTGGTTGCAGACTCAACCACCTTCAATCATGCATTTGTGAATAAAAACAAATGCTAATTAACGCTGCCCTTTCCTATTTGTAATCAACGTACACTGCCTCACATAAACGAAATGTTATTACAATATTAATTAACTCCTTAGCTTTCCATGATTCAAGGATTTATAACATGATAACAGATAACCTTCATTTCATGTATTTTTATTCATACTGAATATCCAATTTAGAATGATGCACCACCAATAAATACGATGTTAAAACAGAAGGACATAATGGATCGAGCACTGTAACAGTACACAGACAACAGGTACATATCAAACCTTAAAAGCCAATAACTCTTTATATGAACTATACAAAACAGTGATCCAAACAAAAACTCTTGATCAGCAAATTAATTTTGCAGTAAAGGAACTTCCGGGAATAAACTCTTATTTAATTTCTTTTATCCAATCTTTGGCCTTTATATGACCAATACATATGAAGGTAAGAAAAGGCGAGCAAATGCGTCAGACGCTCAAATAAATAAGCAGTTAGTCATTCAAACAACAAAAGCACAAATCAAACATAAAACTCATCATTAAAAGCAAGTATGCACAAATCATGATCACTTTTTTTTTTTTTTTTTGGTAATTAAATCATGATCACTTTATTACCTCTATAATTACTGCCACGACTGATCCACAAGCTCAAAAGCAAGACAAGTCCCCATGAAACAAAAACCAAAGACAAAGAAACCTGGTAAAGCCAATTCCATTTCCTCCCACCGTTAGCCGTCTCCACAGCTCTCCTTTCAAGAAGAGCTCTACGTGATCTCTGCATTGCACATCAATTCGATTCACTGCCACACCCAAAACAACAAACTTTAAAATTAAATTACCAAGATTGATAAAGGGTGCTTTTACAAAATTCTAAAAGGGTGTTCTTCAAAAGAGCTCTACATGATCGCAGCACTGCATAAACACAAAATTCAAACAAAGACTGATAAAAGGAGGTTTTAAAAAATTTCAAAAGTGTGCTCTTCGATAGAGCTAAAGAAGATCTCTGTTTTGCACATCAATCTTATTCACTGCCAAACACCAGAACACCAAATGTTTATAACTATACAATGTATATTGAAAAGGGTGTTTATGCACGATTCTAAAAGTGTGTTCTTCAATAAGGAATGATTCACCTTCACAGTAAAGCAATGTCTACTTTTTTTTTCCCCCCCTCCCGTTTGATTCTGAGATGATTCAAACAAACGCAAACCTGAAACGACCCATTCCGGATTCAACAATTTTACGCGATAAAATCAACGGTCAGATCTATTGACTGAATTAATAGTAAAAAAGAGAAGTATAAAAAAAAAAAAAAACTGAAAAACCACATGAAACTTGAACCGGTGGTAGCGTTTCGCTGTCGTTTATTTTTACGTTAATGGGATTGTACGAGATCAGCATGAAAACGGCGTAGTTTAAGGCGGTTATCCGCGTTCTTGTCGTGTGGCTTTTTTAAAATGATCCTTCTCTAGTCATCTCTGTTTCTCTTCGTAATTCACTGTTTTTGTTTTTGTCTTATTGTTCAACTCCCGTAGTGCCGTTTGGGTTTGAAAGTTAGTGCCTTCCGAGTTATTTTTAGGCCAAAGGACATTTTCCCACCCATAGTTTGAGGCTGGGGCAAATTCCCATCCGCTTAAGTTTAAAAGCCCAAATTCCCACCCATCACTTATTTTTTATATTAAAAATAATAAATATACAGTAATAATCAAGGGTATTTTTATCTTTTTAATATTAAAATTTTATATAAATATAAAATATTAAAAAAATTTAAAAACTTTAAAAAAATTTGGAAATTCAAAAAACCCAACAACCACCGCCGACGGCGGTGGCGGCCCATAATAGACATTTCCGACCACCTGGTTCTAGGGGAGGCCAGATCTGGCCTCCCCGTTCGGTGGAGGCGGTCAGATCTGGCCTCCTCCGCCCGAAATAAAGGCCGGAAACGGTCGTAAAGGGTCAGTCTTGACCCCACTGGCCGTTTCTGACCTTTATTTCGAGCGGAGGTGGCCAGATCTGGCCGTCTCCTCCGAAACTGGAGGTGACCGATTTGGCCGCCTCCCCTGGAACCAGGGGGCCGGAAATGGCCACCTGGTTCTATTATGGGCCGCCCCCGTCGCCGGTGCCGATGGCGGTGGCTGCTGGGTTTTTTGAATTTTTAAATTTTTTTAAAATTTTTTTAAAATTTTTTATTATTTAAAAATTATTTTATATTTTTATTATAAATTTTTAATTTTTAAAAGGGTAATTTAGTAATTTTAATAAAAAAATAGGTGATGGATGAGACTTCGGGCTTTTAAACTTAAGCGGGTGGGAATTTGTCCCAGCCTCAAACTATGGGTGGGAAAATGTCCTTTGGCCTTATTTTTAAACACTAAAATGTGAAATTAAAGGAGATTTGAGTGTTTACGGGCCAAAGCAAAAAGCGTTGGTAAAATAATTAATAGTTTTAGAGGTTTGCAAACTCTTGATCTATTCTGGTGTAAAAAATTTTTAAATTATAGTCTTTATTTAAACCTATTAAAAATATTTACATTCAAATAATTACTAGATAATAAATAACAATTAAAATATAGTTATCTAAAATCTAAAATAAATATATAAAATGAATAATAGGTAAAAAATGACAAAATTATATATATATAAAAGTGTTATATCTAATTATTTACAAAATTACGGTTTGATTTGATTTATAAAAATGACAAATTTTATATATATGTTAAAAAAATACGATTTATGGTTTAATTTGATTTAAGAATTACCTATATTGCAACACAAATTATGAACTATTTTTTTTAAATTTATCAATCAAACCACACTATTTTGTAAACCAAATCAAATTGTGACTTTAAAACAGTTTAGTCTAGTTTTAAAGTTTGAACCATGTAGTGACCCCCGTCATAGGCTTACTGTGCACAGCTGTTCAAAATATATATATATATTATATCATACTAAAAATGCGTCTGTGACGGAGACCCCTACAAGGAAAAAGAGAAACTCACTGCTACTCAAAATACTTTAAAAATCTGTATACGGAAGCATAAAACACAAATACTGTACTAAAATATGAAATAACAACTTTTTTTTGAAATTCTCAGGCTACTCATGTATAAAATATGTCATAAAATAGTGCATACTATAGTATAATACACACACATAAATACATGAGGGAAAAGTCATCAAAGCATGTGAGCCAAACACATGCTACTAGCCGCCGAGCCATGTCCTCAAAACCTCACAGTTGCATCGCCACATCTCAGTCCCCAACTCACTGACCTGCAAAAGAGAAATGAAGGGAAAGGGGTGAGTGACAAATCACTCAGTAAGCATTTTTTATCTCTCACACATACAGGCTATCGAGCAAAAGCTGATCTCAGATCAAACCTTGAGTACTCTACTTACTATTTTCTTATCATCTTGTTATACTTGCTTTACAGTAGCTTATTCATTCTTTTTCTCATCTTGTATTTCTTTACTTTTCTTCATTTCTTGATTTCAGAGGTTTTATTTGTTTTTTGCTTTGTGTTTTGCTTTTATCTCATTTATTTCTCATGAATGTTGTACATGACATGATATGCATGCTCTGATGTCATGTAAATCTCATTAGTTATAAAACTTTGCCCCTCGGACCTTATTTTCTAAAAATTCTTTCTTTTTTGAAATCTCTTTCTGATATAAAACTCTGATCTGAAGATCTTCATATATATACATATAGTATAACTAAAAACTGTATCTGAAAATATCTCTACTATGCTAGCTAGACTGATGAACACAGGGATTTAGTACCTTGGCTGTGTGAGCTCAAACTTATGATAAAACTACTCGTGCACGACCATGTCTTCTCTAGCGGATCATGGTTTTTCTCTCTAAAGGGCGTGCAAACTCACAAGTGTCCCATCGTATCCACCCCTAATTGATGTCTGAAACATCGTATATATATACTTTTAAAATATACTCTTGGTGTAAGACCCGCCGCCCCGAGTACCCCTGCTGCTGAAAGATACTGTTCTTTTATTAATTTAAACTAGAAATTGGGTACCCGAGATGGGAATCCTACGAAAAAAAAATTTGCTAACTAAATTACATTGCACGCGGAAGCTGAACTGAAATTGAAATATACAATGAGCCCAACTGGCTTTTCATATACATATAACTGTTTTGTACAAAGTTCTTTACATCTGGAATATACACAATACATACAAGACCTCACAGGTCCAAAACTGAAAGAAAATACAACTGGAAAGAGTGTGTGGGTCCTCTCTCGCCAGCCTCGGTCCACCCGCTCCTCGCCAGCAGCACACTAACCTGAAAAGGAAGGAAGAAGAAAAGGGATGAGTGATAAAGATCACCCAATAAGCATTCCTTACTTCCCTCGACCCAAGCAAGCAACAAACAAGGGCATACATACCTGGTCGGCCCTATACATACATCTAATCGCTTGCAGGCGCTGAAACTAATTATCTGATTGATTTCTGAGTGCTGATATTCATTATTTAATGCATGCCAGTATATATATGTAATGACATGCTGAGCTGGAAACTGAAAATGACTGATGATGCATGCATCTGAATCATCTAACTGTACCCAAAGGTACCGCTGTGCTGATCAGGCTGATGAACATAAGGATTCGACATCCTGGCCAAATGGGCTGAACATTCTAGCTACAGGCTAGAAAGCTGAATACTGAAGTGCTGCTGAGCAGTCTAACTGGTGTCAGAAAGCTGGGTCCCACAGATGTCCCCTTGAGTTCACCCAAACTATAATCCATACATTGGGTTATGAATGCTGAAATCTACTGAATTCGGATCCCTGGATCCTCTTTCAGACTATATGCTATGCTATGAATGTATATGCTCAATTTCTTATCTGAAATCTGGATTATCTGATGATTATTAAGCCTTGGAATGGTTACCAACCCTTTAATACTTCAATTTCTGCAATTTTGGGAAAATTAAGTTGACGCATGGGTGTGCTGGGAGACGCACGGGCGTGTTGCACAAACACACGACCGTGTCGTGCAAAGGCACACGGGCGTGTGCCCAGGCACACGGGACCGTGCCCTGGTCGTGTGCCTGGTCGTGCAAGCTACTGGAATATTTGGCCATTTCATGCATAAAGCGAACACACGACCGTGTCCCTCAGGACACACGGTCGTGTCCTCAGCTTTTCAGACCGTGTGCACTTCATGCACACGGCCGTGCCTTCGCAGAGACAAGGGCACACGGGCGTGTTCTTGCGGGCACACGGGCGTGCTCCTTGTCTTACTCAGACATGGCCCGTCTGAAACTACTGGAAACCAACCAATTTCTCATCCAAACTGAAATTAAATGAAATCAAACATTCAAAGCACTTCAATATACAGATAGAATGCACCAATTTCATCATCCATCCGTTTCTACTGAATCCACTATGGAAAGCAAAGCTTTCTCTCACAACACACACTCATAAGCAAAGCAGCATGCTATTGGGTGGAAAAATCATCATATAATCATCATCTCATCAGCATATAAACATACCAACATCACACAACATGCTAGAAATGGAAACACAGGTTTCCAATCAACATCAAACAAGCTGGGAACGCGCTGAAGAAGTAAGAAACACTTACCTCTAGACATGGCTGCTGGAAACTCAAACTCAAACTAATCTCTCTGATCTCTAGCTGGATTGGGAGCCGTTGGAAGCTGAATCTCGCGCCTAGGGCTGGGAACTGCTGAACAAGAGAAGAAAACTTAGCTGAAAATAGGTGAGAAAATGCAATAACTCTCCCGTCTCTCTCTTTTCTACCCACCTGCACGGGCATGCAGGGATGATGCACGGGAGTGCACCAAGGGAAAATGAAGGAAATTCATTTTCCGCACTTCACATGATTGAAACCTCCCTAAAGGAATCATACGAAGGCCGCACAACTCTGGAAAACTACCATCTCACCCCTGAACTCTTATAAACTCCCAAACTATCTCTGAATTCTATTTCTAACCCCAAAACTCTACCCCTATGGGCTTTTCTAACCTGGGATGCTACACTTGGATCCTTAGATCCCTTTCTAAAAATATCTCATGTGGCATGTCGTGCTCAATGCTTGTCAATTATGCATGATATGTTGTTATGTCTTGTTATTCTTATGTTTCTCAAGCTTAGAATTCACTTAGGGTTGCTTAGGGTAGCTTATCTTTGCTTACTACATGTTTTAGAATTTGTTAATCTGTTTTTCTCAAGACACACGGGCGTGCTATGCTTGACACATGGGCGTGTGAAGGCACATGGGGTCGTGCTTAAGCCGTGCCCTTGGTCATGCAAGCTTCTGGAAAATTTGTCATAAAACTTGGCTGGCCACACGGGCGTGTGGTGTAAATACACGGGCATACATAAACTGGCACACGGGCGTGTATCGCACTGCATGGGCGTGTTACTACCTCAACACCATCTTGTGTCTTACCTACACGGGCGTGTAGAATTGGGATTAGACACACGGACGTGTGCACTCAGGTACACGGGCGTGTGTCTGGATTTTCATATGTACACGAGTAATATATAAGGTCATGTTCTATATAGAATTGAGGCCATATGGGCGTGTGCTCAACCCAGATTCTGTAGATACATTTGAAAACCCATAAAATCCCACTCAAACACATCCAACTCTCATCCATTTCTCAATCAAACATAAACACAACATATATACATGCCAATAAATATTCTCATCTCATTCAATCATTATAAAGCATGTCAAATCTCAAGCATTTCTTATAAACTCATACCCAAGCAACAAATAATCATACATTTCATAATACTCTCACAAATCATCATGCATTATCTCATTTCATTATCAAATCATAGCAACCTACTTTCATAACATGTAGGAATCATCCAAGGAGCTAAAAATCAGAAAAGCATGCTGGAAATCTAAGTGAAAGAGGTAAATAAATACTTACCTCTAGCCATGGCATCTGGATCTCTCTCTCTAGCTACTCTTGGATCTCTAATTGGAATAATGACTGCTAGTTGAGCGGATTCTTGTCTAGGGTTTACTGGAAACAAAGGAGAGGAAAAGCTGAAGGAAAAACTAAGTGAAAATACGGGAAAAAGAAACTTATATTGCGCATCTCACCTGGCACATAGGCGTTTGTCCTAGACACACAGGCGTGTGCCCTCAAAAATCTGAAATCTCTCTCTCCTCAGGCCATACATGGAATATTTTTTCTAGAATATCCATATATAAGCCATGAAAGGTCTCAAAAAGACTCTTCTATCCTCAAACCCTCTCGAAACCATTTTCTAACTAGAAATCTCTCTTTTACCCTTAGTCTCAAAGCCTAAAATGACAATTCTACCCTTAGGCTATTACAATCTCCCCTCTAATAAAAATTACCTAAACAACTCTGTGAACCTATCTCTCATCTCAAACTCAATCTCCCAGGTGGCTTCCTCAACTCTCTAACTCCTCCACAACACCTTAACCAATAGGATCTCTCTATTCTTGAGGGTCTTCACTTTATAATCCAGTATCTAAACAGGTGTCTCTTGATAACTCAAATCATCTGTCAGCTCTAAATCCTCAATCTGAATTACATGAGAAGAATCTCTCACATATTTCTTCAGTTGAGACACATGAAACACATTATGAACTCTGTCCATACTAGTTGGTAAGACCAATCTATAGGTAACTCTGCCAACTCTCTCTAGAATCTGATACAGACCAATAAATCTTGGAACCAACTTACCTTTCTCACCAAATCTGAGAACTCATCTGTAGGGAGCAACTCTCAAGAAAACATGATCTCCAATCTCAAACTTTATCTCCCTATGCCTCAGATCTACAAACTCTTCTGACGATCTTGGGCTTGTTTAATCGTCTGTCTGATTACTCTAATCTGTTCAATCATCATCTGAGTCATCTTTGGATCAACTACTGTCTCTAGTGAATCTCTCTCACCAATCTCATCCCAATATAGTGGCGATTTGCATCTTCTACCATAAAGAGCCTCAAACGATGCCATCTGAATGGTGAGTTGATAACTATTGTTGTAGGTAAACTCCATCAATAGCAGTAACTCAGCCCTACTAGTCTAAAAATCTCTACAATAGGCTCTCAACATATCCTTTAAAATCTGATTAATTCTCTCAATCTGACCATTTGTCTGTAGTGATAAGCTGAACTGAAGTGAAGTCTAGTCCACAAAGCTCTCTGCAAACTGCCCCAAAAGGCTGACAAAAACCTCGAATCTCTGTTTGATACTATATCTCTAGGAACTCCATGAAGTCTGACTATCCTCTGACATACAGACGACCTAACTGATCTGTATTCATACCATCTCTAATCGATAAGAAATGTGTAGATTTACTCAATCAATCAACTATAACCTAGATACTGTTATAACATTTCTGTACTCTAGGGAGTCCTGATATGAAATCTATCAAAATACTCTCATATTTTCACTCAGGAATCCTCAAAGGCTATAACAAACCAGACGGTCTTTGATGCTCTGTTTTGACCTGCTGATAAGTTAAACACTTGGCTACATACTCCGTTATATCTCTCCTCATACGATACTACCAAAACGATCTCATGAGATCTTAATACATCTTTGTACTGCCTCGATAGGTTGAATATACCGAATCATAAGCCTCTGACAAAATTCTCTATCTTAACTCTATGTCTTCTTACACACAAACTCTATCTCTAAATCTCAGAATATTATCTCTAGTTTCAAAATCTAAAACTGTACCTTCTAAAGTCTTCTGAACCATACTCTGAACCCATAAATCAGCCCTCTAAAAATCTCTGATATCATCATACAAAGTAGAAACTACCTAAAGTTTGAAAAAACTGACTGCCACTATCTCAATATCGTCTCTGACAATCTTATGTTGTAACTTTCTCTAAGTTGTAACCATAGATAAGGCTACTCTCCTACTCAAAGCATCTGTTACCACATTAGCTTTCCTTGGTTGGTATCTGATCTCACAATCATAATCTTTCACCAGCTCCAACCATCTCCTCTGTCTCATATTTAACTCTCGCTAGGTGAAGAAATACTTCAAACTCTTGTGATCAAAATAAATACATCTAACACCATAAAGATAATGTCTCCAGATCTTCAAAGCAAAAACTGTAAGCTAACTCTAAGTCATGTGTAGGGTACCTTAACTCTTAATCCTTTAATTGTCTAGAAGCATAAGTAATCACCCTACTTGGCTGCATCAACACTACACCAATCCCCTGATGGGAAGCATCTGTGTAA